>JAMPIV010013120.1:0-181231 GCA_024509875.1 Oreohelix idahoensis
TAGGCAACACAAATGTTGTATTGGATGAAAGAATTGGAATTCTTGGACACACACTGTATATCAGGGTAATAAGCGACCTCCTGATTCCTAAGTCAAACTTGTATAAAAAACTGCAGAGATGCACCTTAAGCTTATGCATACAAAAAAACGAGGCGACTGCGTATCATTGGTTGTCGTTTTTTAATCGCATTTTCTATCAGAAAATCACATCTAGATACTTTTAACGCTATTTGTGCTCCTCTGACTGAATCTCTATCACTCGCAAGGGACTTTCCAGATAAAATTATTTAGACTGCACAATGTGAACTAACAGTTCCAAGAGTGTTAAAGGAAAATCTCAATATCAAGCCTATTTCTTCAAACTGCCTGATTATGACACAGGAACTTTTGTCTTATAGAAACCGAGTGCACAGTAATGTAGGACTCCGGAGGTGCTTTGTATGTTGCAAAAGATCATCTTCACCCTGATGGGGAACTTAAACAACCAGTCGCTTATCAAGCCGTAAATGGGTGGGGAATAAGGCGGAACAAGGAGGAACTCCACAAGCGAAAAAGACTAAAGTTTAGCGTTTAAATCTGGCAATAAAAGAAGTTTCAAATCTATCTGTATGGTAGGACATTGCGTGTTTGTGCGAGACGGACCATCTGCCTCTCGTGTTCTTTTCTTAGGCTAAGCATGAGGACGCGAGATTGCTGAGAGGTTTTATTGCTTCAACCTTATCAGTTTAGTATCCAATATATCGCAGCCAAATTGAATGTCGGTGCAGATTTCCTCAGTCGGCACCCCTGTGATCAAAATTAGAGTAGTGGCAGACGTGAGGAGTATTTTTACCTATGTGTATCGCTGGTTTTGGAACTTGCCATAGGCATGTTTTCAAGTGGGGAGATGTGTAGTGAAATTGACAGAGATACAACGGTAAAATACCTCCAAAGATAACACGTAAGGATAAAAACATAATGCGTAGGCTGCTGATAGTACATGATCGCCCAGACCGCGGGTCATCACCCTCCATAAAAATTGACTTGCTAGACAGGAGGGGAACGGCGGATAAAAAGGAAAAAATATGACTGGAAAGATTGCGTGAGACTAGAAAGGCTAAGGAGACGCAATTGGGGGGGATGGAGGAAAGTAAAAATTCACGGTCCCAAATGCTAAGGACACGAGGTACGGAAATGGACGCTTTAGGTCGCCTTTTTGCGATACCAAGCCTTGATTTGAATTCAGCGCTAAACGCAGATGTTGAAATATTACAAAATTTAAAAAGTAACTTGTTCATAATATTAATGTTAGGAATATAAAAATTAGCTGGCCGGATGGCCCATTCTGAGCAGTGAACTAATATGTTCTTAATTTTACAGACGGATAGATAATATTGAAGATAATGACAAAAGACAGTGTTGTTCACATCAGCGACAGACTGTATGGAATAAAAAGTGTCGCTATTTGCACACAAAAACACGACCTTGAGACGCAGGTGTTCAAATCTACTTAGTAGGGAAGCGAAGGGACATTGGTGGGAGCTGTGACTAAATATAACTTTTAACGACAAAATTTTGGAGGGGAGAGAAAGGTTGGTTCAAAAATCAAGTACGTTTTTGAAAAAACAAGTAGAGACGGACAGACTAACAGATAAACATCCATACTTGACTGAAGCATGACTGAAATGACTTTAGGGTAGGAAATTTGAATTTGAAATAAACCTAGGCAGTGATTGGCCACAGACAATCATATTTGTCGGCGCTTAGACCGCGATTTGGGGCCATTCCTCAATAGTTTGTTCGATGATAGACACAGTATTTTAAAGTGTGGTGATTTCCAAATGAAAGAAAGTGAAATAAGTTCAGGGACGCCATACTATAGCCAGCAGCTCAGCTGAGTTTTTGCTAGCATTTCTGTGTTCTTTATTCATAATCTGGTAAGATTGAAATTATTTCTTTGTATATTTTGAATATTGTTTAATGTTCGAGTGATTTGATACTGCCATATCGAAATCTAGCCTTACAAACAAGTAGGGATTTGCTCTAGACCCCCCGCCCAAGTCAGGGTCTAGGGACCAACAATATACATAAACTCCAACAAGGGTTAGGAAAGACAGATCAAGTGTTGAGAATAATGAAACATATTACCTATCCACTTTTAGGGAAGGAAACTAATAAATATTTTTCAGAATCAATAGTCTGGGAGGACCTATCTGATGTAAAACCACCATGGTAAATGTGCTGTTTGGTCAGAGAGATCTGACCTGTCTGTATGATGTGGTTGTTGTGTCCGTGTTGTGTCCAGACGTGGGTAGAGAATAGAATTTTGACACATAGCCAATACTTTGATTGCAGAGCTGTGAGTTTCAGCTGTCAACAAGGCGGTGTCTATCCAGTTGGTGATTTTACTCGAGTGTATCTGTGCAGTACGTTGTGACAGAGACCACTATTATTGCCCGCCAGCACGGAGAGGTGGGACCACCAGATTTCAGCACCAGAGCTACTTCTTCAAGATGAGTGAGCCTCTGGTCTGCTGGAAGTTCACCAACGCCTTTTAGTTACTAATACCCCATAAAATTCCTGCAATTTACTGGACACTGTGTAGTCAATATAGACAGGTGTGATGAGGCCACCCCAACAGCACAAGCATTAACTATCCTCCCAAGTAGATGAATACTAGAACATTTTAATAAAACTAACTAGTCTAGTACTTATATATGTACACTCTTGCATTTATTATGTAACATTCCATGCACTTCTTTCATAATTTTTTAAATCTTTTTTTTTTAAAAAAAAGTTCTGGTCAACATAAAACTTGATCCAGAACAAAATAAATGTAATATAATTCTATCAAAAATTTTACACACGTGAGTTAGTTCAGTGTATTTTAACATTTGTTAATATTATTAGTCTTCTTAAATATCTGTGGGTGTATTTATAAACTATCACACCACACTACATATCATTACCCTAGACACTTTACGTAGCCACATTCATTAAGAAAAAAATTAAGTGTGAGGTCGTAGTGGTAGCAAGAAAGGCCTTCTGACAATTCACAACTACATTTTATCTCAGGAGCCTTCACAGCTGGCCTCATACATTACATTTAGTAACATCACCATCATACAATACCATCAAACCCACTACAATTGCATTGGGAAATATATGGAGATCAAGAGAAATAGGATCCAACACGAAAATAAGAATCTTCAACTCAAATGTGAAGTCAGTCCTATTGTATGGCTCAGAGACATGGAGAACAACAAAGACAACAACCAAAAAGCTACAGACTTTCATAAATGGGTGCTTGCGTAGAATAGAGGGATTAAAATGGTATGACAAGGTTACCAATGTGGAACTGATGACAAGAACTGGACAAGTGCCAGTGGAACAAGAGATGAGAAGAAGACGATGGCGATGGATAGGACACACACTGAGGAAGCCTGTTGATAGCATTACAAGGCAGTCCTTGTTCTGGAACCCCCAGGGCAAGAGAGGCAGAGGAAGACCAAGAAGTACATGGAGAAGAGAGTTGGAAACAGAGGTGAAAATGATGAGGAGAACATGGAAAGAACTTGAGATGATGGCACGTGACAGGAGGACTTGGCATGTGTTTGTTGAAGGCCTATGCTCCTTTGGGAGTGGAGGGTTATGAATGAATGAATACCAGAAACAGTCACAACAACATTTTATCAGACTGGTTACAACAATAGAAAACCTCAACATAGAGAAAAGATATCATCGCTGTCACGGAATTTTGGGTTTGATCTCTTCTCCACTACGGCAGTACTCATTTTCAATTGAAGTGAGGACTGATTACGAGAAATTTCCGGGTCGACACATTTCTTTCTGCTCTTATCAAACAGATATTTGGTATTTACAACCATCTGACACTCCTTTTTGGTGATGGTTCATCACATTTGCTTGGCGCTTCACAGCTTTGCGGAGATTAACGCAGGTAAAACCCATATGGGCCTGGTCAGTTTTCGCATGATTTTGTTTGCTCGGGCCGTGCCAGGCGATAAAATTACTCACCCGCAGACGGATTTTGTATGCCCAAGCGACGGATAAAGAGATTACTTGTCTGCGCGACACATTTTGGACAGACATGAATGACATCATCATTTCCTGTCCAGGAGACGCGACCTTTTGCATCACGCACAGAATTGCAGGTGCAAATAATTTTGAATTACCCCACCTAAACACGTGAAGCTTAAGAAACAATTGGCATGCATTCGAAAAGAGGAACAACCAAATCCCAGATTGGGCGCCGCCTAAAATTGTGGCAAACAAGGCAGGCGACGAAAACTTGCAATATAATCTGACACTTTTTGCAAGCCTAGTTCACTATGAGAATCGCTTGCCAAAATGACTGCCAGAGTTAGAATCGAAATTCCATTTATCAGACTGGACTTTGTTGGAGCATTTTGAAGAACTTAACAGCCTAGGAAAACTATCATTTTAATAAGGAAAACCGGGATCTGAGGAAACCGAAAACACAGAGTCAAAGTGGAAATTTTTTGTTAAAGTAACGACCCCTAAGAACACGTGTAAGAGGCCTATTCAAGTACCTTTATTTCTCTGAGCAAACAGTCTGTGAGCCAAGATTGGCGTAAGTTGTACATTTTACATTCTATATTTTTCATTACTAACATGTGAACTAATATGTATATATTGTCATGTGAATATTAATATGTGAAAATTGCTAGTTGCTGTCCAAGTCATTTGAGGCTGGCAACCTCAGAATATAGAATGATGATTTCATGAACTACCACTGCAAGGGCTGGTGACTGCTTTATTGCTAGTTTCTTAAAGAGAACTACAAGCATAGGTAGTCCCAAATTCCATACGGAGCAGGGAGGGAAAGATGAAAGAAATTATGTAAATTATAATTATAATATTTACATTTACAAAACAGTGTAAATGTCTATGCAAACATATTCACTTTAAAAATAATGAACGCTTTCAAGCTTTTCAACCTGTGTAGATGTAACTGAAAACATATTCAATCTATATTGTGAACATTTTTCAACCAGAGTAGATGTAAGTGTAAACATTTTCTATCTATACTATTAACCTTTTCGTTTGAATGTAAAGTAAATATAAAGCTATTCAATTTAAATGTAAAGAAAGCTTTCTCTCGAGTGAGTAAGCTTAATTCTCATCGAGGGTTAATTCTCAGATAGATGGGATGGTGGAATAGGAAGATGGGGACACGTAAATACGTAAATATGTGTCGGGAAACTCAATACTCAGAGGGTATTCGTTTTTCTTCTTTTGTCATACTAGTTGGTGATACCAGTTGAGGGTACTATCTCTGGAACAAGAAGGGTATGTGGCCTGTAGTCGAAGCTAGATACCATCATCAGACGGGGCTTAAAGACGAGAGACCAACTTCGTAGAAACTCCCTGATACTTCTGGGAAAGTGCTGCGCCATACAACCTTGACAAGTGACGAGCGGGATCAGCGACCCAGTCTACCAAGAGCCAAACCATCAGAAGGAGCAGAACAGTCACTGACAGCTAAGTAACACATACAAGCTGCCAAGTGACATCCTTTACAAACTTCCATTACATCACAACAGTGATGATAAATTTCTGATAAATAGTTATTCATTTTTTTAAAACCTTGTTAAAACCTAAGTGATTATTAAATCTGTTATTTGTAAATATACAAATTTAACGTCGATTTAGCCATTTTGAATGTACTGCATTGTTTGTCTCAGTCAATTTACTAAATACACTCGAAACATAGCTTTACCAGAATAATAAGAATCCCACTGAGTTAATCAGGGTGGGGGCTTGAACGAGCTGAAATTAATAATTGCTTAATTCTTCATAAAAGGCGGCGGATCAGATATAAGTTGACAGTTGCCCTGCTCAACGCAGCATTGTTCTTGACTTCCGAAATATCTTATGAACAGTCCCTTGAGATAGAAGCATCATTATCCTTCTATCTACGACTCTGACAAGACTAATCTTGTGCAAAGATAGACACCTTTGAAGACCCGCGTTAGATACTCTTGAGTTTTGGCCACTGTTGGACCACCACTGCAAAGCACTGGAGGCAATTCCGTGACAATCGCAAACCGCAAAGAAGACGACGGTGTTGTAAGCGGGAAACATAAAGATGTCAACATAAAACAGGCTATTAGAGCATTCCATCAAAACAACGACAGAAAATAGTCTATCAGAATGTCCTAACAAAACATAAGGAAGAAATTAGTCTATCACAGCGTACTATCAAGACAAAATACAGAAATTATTCTATCTGGTGAATCATCAGGATAAGAGACAAACTAGTCTTACCAGAGTGTACCATCAAGACAAGAGACACAAATTTAGTTTATTAGAGTGTACCATCAAGACAAGAGACACAAATTTAGTTTATAAGAGTGTACCATCAAGACAAGAGACACAAATTTAGTTTATTAGAATGTACCATCAAGACAAGAGACACAAATTTAGTTTATTAGAGTGTACCATCAAGACAAGAGACACAAACTAGTCTTACCAGAGTGTACCATCAAGACAAGAGACACAAACTAGTCTTACCAGAGTGTACCATCAAGACAAGAGACACAAACTAGTCTTACCAGAGTGTACCATCAAGACAAGAGACACAAACTAGTCTTACCAGAGTGTACCATCAAGACAAGAGACACAAACTAGTTTTACCAGAGTGTACCATCAAGACAAGAGACACAAACTAGTTTTACCCGAGTGTACCATCAAGACAAGAGACACAAACTAGTCTTATATCAGAGTGCACCATCAAGACAAGAGACACAAACTAGTCTTAACAGAGTGTACTATCAAGGCGAGAGACACAAACGTACAAAATTGGCTGAGCGTCCTCGGACGATTTACTTTCACAGCAAGGCGATGGCGCCGTTTGGCTGGTCCCAGGTTCGAATCCCGGTAAGCCTATCACTTATATTTTCTTTTCTGTTGTCTGGTGTCATCCTTTATGTCCAATGAGTGCCTGTTAATTACCTTTATTTATTTACTTTTTCTTTTTCTGTTTGAAGAAACACCTTGATTACATCGACACATCACCGTTCACCACCCAACACCCGCTCCTTTCAAACTCCAATTTCTATATTTCCAGGTCATTATTTCCATAACATTAATGAAGGTATGCTACATTATTTATAGTTGTTATATAAAATAGGCTGCTGGGTCAGTTGCGGGCAAAACTTAATAGATTATAAAATGTACAACATTTCAGCTCTCTACGTTAAGAGGAACGTAAGAGATTTTGAGCGTCAACGATTTTAAACATCAGAAATATATAAACCTCATAAAAATGGTCAAAAATAACGCGGACAAAGAAAGTAGACACATACTGCAGAGGATGGCAGGTTCAAGGCCATGAACTATCATGAAGAGGGGGTTTACATCTTAAATTTAAAAAACGTTTTGTCACAAAGAGAACAACGAAGAGAGACAATTAAAAGCATGAAGAAATTGAAGAAATGGGAAGTGATTACTTGAAGCGAACAAAATTGCTTGAATACATATATTGTAACAGAGGCATTTTTATTTATTACGTTTTCTTGACAGGTGCTATTAACTGCTTGTACATATATCATGAAGTTTTATAGGCCAAAAGTTTCTAAACGATGGGGTAGCCAGTCCGTGTCCAACCCTCCTTAATTGCATTTTACGACATGTTTGATAGGTTACCATGTTACTATTCTTGTTCCCTTTTCAGGCCCCAGTAACACACTAGCGGCATCACTTTGGTCTTATAGTCTACTAGACAGGTGTCAGTGGAACAAGAGATAGGAAGAAGAAACAGGTGTCAGTGGAACAAGAGATAGGAAGAAGACACAGGTGTCAGTGGAACAAGAGATAGGAAGAAGAAACAGGTGTCAGTGGAACAAGAGATAGGAAGAAGAAACAGGTGTCAGTGGAACAAGAGATAGGAAGAAGAAACAGGTGTCAGTGGAACAAGAGATAGGAAGAAGAAACAGGTGTCAGTGGAACAAGAGATAGGAAGAAGACACAGGTGTCAGTGGAACAAGAGATAGGAAGAAGAAACAGGTGTCAGTAGAACAAGAGATAGGAAGAAGACACAGGTGTCAGTGGAACAAGAGATAGGAAGAAGACACAGGTGTCAGTGGAACAAGAGATAGACAGGTGTCAGTGGAACAAGAGATAGGAAGAAGAAACAGGTGTCAGTGGAACAAGAGATAGGAAGAAGACACAGGTGTCAGTGGAACAAGAGATAGGAAGAAGAAACAGGTGTCAGTGGAACAAGAGATAGGAAGAAGAAACAGGTGTCAGTGGAACAAGAGATAGGAAGAAGACACAGGTGTCAGTGGAACAAGAGATAGGAAGAAGAAACAGGTGTCAGTGGAACAAGAGATAGGAAGAAGAAACAGGTGTCAGTGGAACAAGAGATAGGAAGAAGAAACAGGTGTCAGTGGAACAAGAGATAGGAAGAAGAAACAGGTGTCAGTGGAACAAGAGATAGGAAGACGACGCAGGTGTCAGTGGAACAAAAGATAGGAAGAAGACACAGGTGTCAGTGGAACAAGAGATAGGAAGAAGAAACAGGTGTCAGTGGAACAAGAGATAGGAAGAAGAAACAGGTGTCAGTGGAACAAGAGATAGGAAGAAGAAACAGGTGTCAGTGGAACAAGAGATTAGGAAGAAGAAACAGGTGTCAGTGGAACAAGAGATAGGAAGAAGAAACAGGTGTCAGTGGAACAAGAGATAGGAAGAAGAAACAGGTGTCAGTGGAACAAGAGATAGGAAGAAGTTTTGGTTTTGATTTACTCTATTTGGAGGGGGAAGAAGTTACTATATTGTCTTGAATTTATTACACTATATATCCTAATTATAACCCATCGCGGGTTGAAAGGAATACTTTGTTTTTTTTTTCGTTAAAAAAGGTTCTGGGTGCTCATACTAAATAGAAAGAGTTCCAAATTGTTTTACCAGTGCGTCAATAAACTTGTGCGATACGCGCGCAAGTGTGTGTGCGCGCGCGCATGCGCGTGTGTAACCCACTAAGAGAGAAAGGGTCACTAGAAGTGAGCAACTTTTGGCTACACTATACAGCAGACGAGGTTCACCAGGCTGAAGTCGCGCATGCGTGCTGGTTTATTTTTAGGTTTGCTTTATGGAGTCGCGTGTGGAGATGTGAATCGCTTTATTTATGTAGATCTGTTCTGTAATCTGCTGAACATTTTGGAATGTCACAGTCTTTTATACTGTTAAAATTATCATAAAGGTACTGTATGCTGTTACCGTTTTGTAATGTTAACTGGAGCGATCATAGATTTCTGCTAGTATTTAGTTTTCTTGCTTGTATGTGAGCACAAATCTTAGAGGTCGAATGTGTTTATTCCAAGGTGGCTAGGTTTGACTTGGACGGTTGTCAGACAAGGAAATCAGGGCAAAACAGAGGCTGTGAAGGCTACAAAGGTCGTGTACATTATATTTCATAATTTGGTGAAATTTAAAAAAAAAATAGCATTGCAACTTTAGAAAAATTCTTGGAATATTCATTTTCAACGCAAGTGTAAAGGTAACGATGTGTTTGTTTTTAATAGTTCCTTCGAGTGCAGAACTGTCATGTTTACAATGAAAGTATTTTTGTTTTGTTCTTGTCTTAAATGCAGGCTTAATTAATTGCAGGTATCTTAAAAGTACCGTTTGTGGTGTGCCATTGATCCTACATATTGAGTTTGTGTTGACGTGTGTGCATGTTAGTAAACTATAGTATCGACATAAAAACTTACCGAAGACGTGAAATAATGGATACGTGTGATTAAATAGTAGTAATTTCTAGTGCATGTTATTCACGTCTTCTGCCTTATGTCATCCTCTCAACTTCTTTCCATATCTTCTTTATCTTTTTATGTAAATCTGCCTCCAGTCCCCCTGTAACATGTGTGTTTTATGTCTCTGAAGAAGTTGCTAATAATGTACATATCAGATAAAGATTACTCCCATGCAGATCAAGGTGCTGCTATTGTTTTTTTTTTTAACTTATGCACATTTAAATTATGCAAATACAAATACACATGCTCACATTTACACTTAAAAAAAAAAAAAAAAAAACTACACATGAATTGTGTGAGTTCTTTTTCTAGCTATTTTATCAGCAACATCAAAAATTGTATTTATAAAGAAAATGTGGATATACATCAATAAAATATAGTGCATATGCACAGTGCCCTAAAATGTAATTGTGTAATTATCAAGAATCTGCTGTATTGGTTCATGTTATTTGAGCTGGCAGATTGAAAGAAAATAATCCAAAAGTCCAACTGACCACGACTGTTGGTCATATCTGATAGGATAATTAACTTGAGTTACCAGCTTGAAGAAATTAAAAGTGTTGCTTGGTTTATTATATGAACATTGTAGGGCCTTAGTTAATTTGTTCATCCAATTTTCACAATAAAATATTACATTTTAAAATGTGACTGTGATCAAGAAGTGTTAGAGTGGATATGTCATGTGACTGTGATCAAGAAGTGCTGGAGTTGGATATTTCATGTCACTGTGATCAAGAAGTGGTAAGAGTTGGATATTTCATGTCACTGTGATCAATCAAGAAATGTTAAGAGTTGGATATGTCATGTCACTGAACAGATAAAAGCATGTTATGTCCACCAACCAGCAAGCATTGCATAAATCACCAGATTTATTTATCATTTTCTCAGTCAGTGATTTCTGTCCATTTATCTGTGGCTCAGCAGTGCCAGCAGTTTTGTGTATACATTTGTTGAAATATTAATTCATTAAATACTTTGCAGCTACACAATGTAAATATGGATTTTTTAAATGCTAATTTTTTTTTTTTTAAATGTTCCTGTTGTTATCTGTGCTTAGTTTAGACATCTACACAGTCACAAGGTAGTCTGAAAATAGCAACAATTAACATCATAAGCTTACATCCCTTCATAAAGTGTTATTAACTCTGGTTGAGAGTTGTCATTCTAATCTGAGATGTCTGAGAGTGTACGAAGAAGCAGAAGAAAAAGAAGAAACTTATGCCTTATAGTCAATACACATAAAAATAAATTGAAATGTCTACGTGTTTTTTTAATGGGGGTTCAATTTAGCTTTCACGGTGCAATGTGCTTCTTTTCTGTAATGTTCCCGAAAAGCTAATAAGTTTTTTTCATTTTTCAACACAGAAGATTTGACTTATACAATATATAATACTGGGATTATCTGTTTTGATGCTGTCATTTGATTTAGATAAGGTTCAGTTCAAGTCTGTGGAATCAGATTTTTATTTTCCAGTCTTTTAAAGCCACTTCATTTTTGACAGCTAGTGCTAGTTCTAAACTACGACAGGTTAAATTAAAATAGGGGGTAGGAGTGGCTAAGAGGTATGGCGTCTGCCTCTAATTCTAAAGGAACCGGGTTTGGTTCCCACTGCAAGGAATATATTTGATGGAAATGTTTTCACAACCAGTGGTTCCTAATGATGTCATACTCCCCCCTGATCTTATAGGTAGTGAGATCGGATGCCTAGCCTTCTCCGATAAGAGCAAAAAAACAGGAGTTCCCAGGAACCAGTTGCACATGTTAAAAATCCCTCAGCAGTTGGAAATCGTAAAGAGTAGGTCATACAGCCACTGCCCTGGCAAAATTTACAAAATTAGGAAAACCTACCCACCACAAAAATATTTATATAGAATGTGTAATTCCTGTCTACACAAATTGGAATCCTTACCAGTGCTATGGAGTTTGTGCACTATACTGAGGTCCTCCTTGTGTGATCTAAGGGAGGGAATTGGAGCACTGATGGAGTTCTCCGTGTGCAATGAAGATGATCCTTTAAACCAAACCATTCTAGTTATAACTTCTACTTAGTTGTTGTTAACATACGGTAGACTGAAGGATGAAGATGATCCTTTAAACCAAACTATTCTAGTTATAACTTCTACTTAGTTGTTGTTAACATACAGTAGACTGAAGGATGAAGATGATCCTTTAAACCAAACCATTCTAGTTATAACTTCTACTTAGTTGTTGTTAACATACGGTAGACTGAAGGATGAAGATGATCCTTTAAACCAAACCATTCTAGTTATAACTTCTACTTAGTTGTTGTTAACATACGGTAGACTGAAGGTATGATCCTTTAAACCAAACCTAGAAGGATGAAGATGATCCTTTAAACCAAACCATTCTAGTTATAACTTCTACTTAGTTGTTGTTAACATACGGTAGACTGAAGGATGAAGATGATCCTTTAAACCAAACCATTCTAGTTATAACTTCTACTTAGTTGCTGTTAACATAGACTGAAGGATGAAAATGGTGTAGTCTTCCACAAGACAGATTAGATTGTAGATTGAAGGGGTGTGATTTGATGTCCTATCTGAGAAGTGTAATGGGTAATGTCAGGTAGGGTGAAGGTCTAGTGGTGTTCTGATAAAACATATTACTTATGACAAATGAAAAAAGTTGATTAAATATCAGACTAAGGATCCCAGGCCTTTACACCCTTCCCCCTATTTCTTGTTTTGTTTTGTGTTTATTTACTGGTATTTATTTATTTATACTTGACAATCACTTGCATAATTTAATAGTTTTAATTTACCTTATTGTGAATGATTGGACTGAGGATGTGGTGCCTGTTTCATATATCAGGAACTGTACATATTATTTGGACTTGAAAACAGTATACCAGTATATCCTCATTATAACTGCTTCACAGGTTGAACGAGATATCTCTCATCATTAAATAAAATAAGTGTTTTACCTGTTTCAGTTATTAGTTCTTGGTTATTTACTTCCCTTGTCTGTCTCTTACTTCTTGCTGAAGCTAACAAGGCATTTTCTCAGAACAGCCATATTTTTTTCTTTACCTGCCATAAAACTGAAACAGAGGAATAAAAAGAAAAAAAAAGCATTGAGAAGAGAACTGGAGACTGAAACAGAGGAATAAAAAATGAGACACACGAAAAAGAGAACTGGATACTGAAGCATAGAAGTGATAAAGAAATCATGGAAAAAACTTAAACACATTGTACAACACAGGAAGACTTGGCATGAAATGACTGAAGACCTATGCTCCACAAGGAACTGTGATGGAGAAAAAAAAAAGAAGCCTTGTAAAACTGGCATACATTCTGTTTTGTCTCTTACTTTCCTACATTTCTTGTTCTGTTTTAAGCTGTATAATTTTCATATTACACAGCCCTACAATAAAAAAAAAAAATTTTTGGTGCCAAACATTTTACTCTTGATTGTACATAAATGAGGCCTGCTCAATCCAAATATCACATTTACTTGTCTGTAGCAGCTCTAGTTTTTGAGATACAGACATTTTTGTATTTCATTAATACAGGGTGACCCAAAAAAAACGGGCCAGCGCTCGCACTTTTTGTGTGCGCGTGGACCCGTTTTTTTGGGTCACCCTGTATTATTTATTACACTTCTAACAGAGAATGGCATCATCTTCAAGAAGAGCATGTTTTCTTTCACTGCATTTATTTTGTTATATTTGTGGAGAGTACACTTTCAAAGAAGAACATAGGAAGCATATTACTGTTTTTGTGAAAAAGGCATACTTTGCTTACTTTAAAGTAAAACTAGGTGACCAGGACAAGTCTTGGGCTCCTCATATTGTTTGCAAAACATGTGTTGAACACCTGCGACAGTGGACTTGTGGGAAACGAAAATGTTTAAAATGTAGAATTCCAATGGTTTGGAGAGAGTCCAAGAACCACTATGATGACTGTTATTTCTGTGTTGTGAATATTAAGGGAATTAATGGAAAAAAATCACAAAAAGTGGAAATATCCAGATTTAGATTCTGCTAGGCGACCTGTTCCACATGGAGATGACATACCAATTCCAACTTTCAGTCAGATTTCGGATTCCCTGCTAGAAGATGAGACAGCAGTGGCATGTGGAACGACAAGTGACAGTGATAGTGATTTTGAAGATGATTTTTCAGATGCTCAACGCTTCGACCAGCTTGAACTAAATGATCTAATCCGAGATCTGTATCTCTCCAAGGAATCTTCAGAACTTTTGGCTTCAAGATTGAAAGAAAAAAAAAATTACTGACTGCTGAAACAAAGGTTACATTTTATCGCAGCAGAGAGCAAGGTTTTATTCCATTCTTTTGTAAAGAAAACAACCTGGTGTTTTGTACTAATGTAGGAAATCTTGTTAACAAAATGGGAGTAAGTTATACACCAGATGAGTGGCGACTTTTCATTGACAGCTCTAAAAGAAGTTTGAAGGGTGTTCTCTTACACAATGGTAACAAATATGGCTCAACTCCAATTGCTCATTCTACTAAAATTACTGACTGCTGAAACAAAGGTTACATTTTATCACAGCAGAGAGCAAGGTTTTATTCCATTCTTTTGTAAAGAAAACAACCTTGTGTTTTGTACTAATGTAGGAGGTCTTGTTAACAAAATGGATGTAAGTTATACACCAGATGAGTGGCGACTTTTCATTGACAGCTCTAAAAGAAGTTTGAAGAGTGTTCTCTTACACAATGGTAACAAATAAGGCTCAATTCCAATTGCTCATTCTACTACAATGAAGGAGGAGTATGCTACAATAAGCACAGTTCTGGAAAAATTGAAGTATTTAGAACATAACTGGATGGTTTGTGTAGATCTTAAAATGATGAACTTCTTGCTTGGCCAGCAAATGGGATTCACCAAATATCCATGCTTTATATATTTGTGGGATAGCAGGGCAAAAGATATGCACTGGACAAAAAAACAGTGGCCGTTGAGGGATGAATTTAAAGTTGGAGAAAAACATATTGTCAATAAGCCTCTCATTGATCAAAAAAGAGTTCTACTGCCACCATTACATATAAAGCTTGGCTTGATGAAGCAGTTTGTTAAGGCACTGAACAAAGATGGTACCTGTTTTAATTACTTATGCAGAAAGTTTCCAGAATTGAGCATAGACAAACTTAAAGCTGGAATTTTTGATGGACCTCAAATTAGAAAGTTAATAAACGATCCAAATTTTATTGATTCCATGAACAAAACAGAGTCCCACAGCCTGGTTCATCGTGTTGTGCAAAACTTTCTAGGTAACTTTAAAGCAGACAATTATTCTGAATTAGTTGGAAACATGCTGTCGAGTTTTTTGTGAACTTGGATGCAACATGAGCATAAAATTGCACTACCTCCATAACCATTTACATTTATTTCCGGAGAATCTTGGCGACTTTAGTGAGGAGCAAGGTGAAAGATTTCACCAAGATATAAAAACAATGGAAGAGAGATACCAGGGACTTTGGGATGCCCACATGATGGCAGATTACTGTTGGACCCTCTCCACATGTAAGCCTACCTTGCCGTGGTTGGAGAGCTTGAGCGCCTCAATGATCCCGGGAGCTATGCCGGCGGGAGTTTTACTCCTGGCAGGGTCACCCAAGCCGGACAGGTCCTGGGTGAGGGGCCAGACTAAATGGGCTGAGGAGTGGGTGGAACCCTATAGGTGTAGATGCAGAACCCACCGGCGAGTGGTACATGCTCTGGTCTGCACCAATCCACCCCCACTTCATGGGTTAAATGCTTTCTTGCCTCATTCTTCACTGTTTGTCGTCTATCACGCCCATGGCGACCGTTGCCTCAATTGGCTGTGTGTGGTGTACCCGGAAACGGGGCCTCCCAGTACTGAGGCAAAGTTAAGTCCCCGATGTCACTTATCGGTGCAGAATTGAGAGAGATGGCTGAGCATCACAATCCCTCCTGTGTTGCAGCATGATGAGAACCCAGCATTGCACACTGAGCTTGGGGGGATCACTTGGGCACCAGACTTAATACTGGCTCTTGACTGGATGGCCGCATGCAGGAGATTTCTACAATGGAGGGTTGGCAGGTGGTGGGTATCGGGAAGTGGCTCTGTGCAGGACGTGAGGATTCCTTGGGAGAGCCCAGAACCAGAGCACAGCATTGTGCAAGCTCTGCATAGTTGGAGAGCCCCCTGGATGACGGGGAATGCACAGTGTGCTACCCCACCTATCCCCAACTGCTAACTTAGAACCAGAAGTGGGGTCCTCTGTATGCGTGCCAGGCCAGGATAAAATGCCTGGGAAAGAGACTGGAGCTCAGAACTCCCTAACTCAAAGTTGCAGGATGGCAGAAAAGCCACGGGAAAGACAGGGCTATTTTGAAGATAACGCAACCATATTTTCACCATACGAGCTCGGACGCCGCCTCGGTAAACAAGGTCCGCGCAGAGCAGTGACACCCCCAGGCTGCTTGCGAATAGTCTACTACTGGGAACATAAACAGATTAGGGATGAGCCCACTCTCCCGTTGAACAGGTGCTAAAGTCGTAGATACTGGGCCAGAAGGCGCACCGGAAACCACAGTATCATGCAACTCGCTTTTTTTTTTTCTATGGAGAGTACACCGTCAAATAAATCTCGTTCTGGTGCTCGCCCTGTGGAGCTCCACCAGGCAGGTGCAGTGCCGGGCTCTGAGCCTCGACAGAGCCCACCCTCAGCTACTGGAGGACCCTCTAGACCGTCTTGTGGAGTCAACAGACGGCGGAGGAGAACTACTGACCAAAACAAAACAGAAAAAGAGAAACCCAGAGTGCCACTTGTCATGATGCACTGGAATGCAGAGGGAGTGAACAGCAAGCAGGCTGGATACAGCAAAAAGACAGAGCTGGAAAACATCTTGTATGAGAAGCAAGTCAGTGTTTGCTGTATCCAAGAGACTCACTTGAAAGCAGATCAAACCTTTAAAATAAGGGGATATCAATGCTTCAGATCCGACAGACAAGATAGACGAAAAGGAGGAGTACTTACTCTTGTAAGGAATAACATTCCTGCACACGAAAGGAAAACCTTCATGGATGGAGCAGAATATCAGCTGCTGCAGATAAAGGTAGACAAGATGGAAATAGAACTCCTGAACTATTACTGTCCGAACAACAAACCCCTGAGTCTCAGCTCTATACAGGTACCAGCCACCAACTTTATAGCAGTTGGAGACTTTAATAGCCACTCCCAGAGCTGGGGCTATAACCATCTGGATCACAGAGGTGAAGAGGTTGAAACTTGGCAAGATGATCACTCCCTAATCCTAGTCAATAATGCCACAGATACTCCTACCTTCTACTCCAGAGGATGGCACACAACCTCAACACCAGATCTTGCCTTCTCCACACCAGATATAGCTGGATCTTTTAGTAGAGAAGTAGGAGACCAACTAGGGGGAAGCGACCATCGCCCAATCTTTCTTACTGTCCAGAGTGCAACTCTCAGTACAGGCCCAGCCATTACAAGATGGAACTACAAAAAAGTCAACTGGGGTTTATTCAGGCATCAGGTGAACACGCTGCTGTCTACCCTCAAGGTACAGAACAGAGACATTAATGAAGTGGTAAAAGACTTCAACAGATGCATACTACAAGCTGCAAAAGAAACCATTCCCAAAGGATGCCGGCGTAACTACATACCATACTGGTCCAGCACACTCCAAGAACGTCAGGAAGCTATGGACAAGGCTAGAAAGGACGCAGAGTCTCAGCCTTCACTTGAAACTCACAACAAATGGAAAAAGGCTGTAGCAGAGTTTCAGAGAACAAAGCTAGAAGAAAAGCGGAAAAGCTGGAGAACTAAAACGGCATCGCTGAACCTTGAGAAAGACGGCAGGAAACTTTGGAGATTAGTCAAGTCTCTAAATGAAGAGCATTCCTCACCAAGGCAGACTATCACATTGGATGAAGGTGGCAAACTTTTCAGAGGAAAACAAGCTGCAGACTTGTTTGCTAGAAGATACAGTTCAGAAAGCAACTTACCCATTAACATAGACCATCAGAGAGAGATAAGAAAAGAAATACTGGCACCCATGGGACAGACAGATACTCCTGCCCCAATGAGGGAACCCATCACACTAGGAGAACTACAGAAGGCTATTTCCAAGCTTAAGTTTCAAAAGTCACCCGGCCCAGACAAAATCAGCAACGAAATGCTAGTAAATCTGAGCTCAGCAGCAAAGACAAAACTGCTTGAGATATTCAACCACAGCTGGTTGAAAGGAACGGTACCCCAGGTATGGAGAGAAGCCATCACAATACCCATACTAAAGAAAGAGAAATGTAAGACCGAGGCTGCAAGTTACCGGCCAATCAGTCTCACAAGCTGTGTTGGGAAGACTATGGAGCGAATAGTCAACCACAGATTGAAATGGTATTTAGAGTCTGAGCAGATCCTGGTGCCGGAACAAGCTGGATTTAGAGAATGCTACAGTATAGAAGACCAAGTTTCTTACTTGTCTCAAGCAATAGAAGATGCCTTCCAGGAGAAGAAAAAGGTCCTAACGATCTGGGTCGACTTCAAGCAGGCCTTTGACAAGGTGTGGAAAGATGGCCTCATTGCAAAACTTAGGAGAAGTGGAATCCAAGGCAACATGATGAAATGGATCCAGTCATACTTGCATAACAGGAGAACTAGAGTCACTCTTGACGGTCTGCAGAGCAGAAAAGTGTTGCTCCATCAGGGGGTACCTCAAGGAGGAGTAATTTCCCCAACACTCTTCCTTGTTTACATCAATGACCTGGTGAAAGATCTCCCTGCAGGAGTTAAAGCTGCCTTATATGCAGATGACCTAGTACTCTGGTGCGCTGATGAAAATGTCACCACAGCAAATTATAGAATGCAGCGGGCAGCAGACATGCTAGTGTCATGGGCAGAGAAATGGCTTATCACAATAAACACAGACAAAACCTCCACAACACTGTTCTCCCTCGCCCCCAAGGACAAATCAGCTAACATACACCTAGGGACAACCGTGATCAAGGAAGAAAGCTACCCCACCTATCTTGGGGTGACATTTGACCAAAGGCTTACATGGAATAAGCATATTGAAAATGCAGAAGGAAAGGCCCGAAGACGACTAGGCATACTCAGAAAATTAGCAGGTACCAACTGGGGAGCAAATGAACGAAATCTAAAGAAGATTTATAATGGAGTAATAAGACCACACTTAGAGTTTAGCTCAGCAGCATGGTCATCAGCTGCTAACTCACATCTGCAGTCTTTGGACAAGGTGCAAAATCAAGCTCTCAGGCTCATTACAGGAGCCATGAAAACTACACCAATAACAGAGATGCAGAAGGTTGCTGGATTACAGACATTGTCCCATAGAAGAGACACAAAAACCATGATCCAGATGGAAAAGTACAACAGTATGCCAATGCACCCAATGAAGGCAAGACTAGATGATCTGGCATTGGGACGTCTAAAGCGTAGCAGCTTTGTGCATCGGGGGAAAAGACTTATAAGACAGCATCAAGAAGACCTATCCATGAAGACAACACCACTGAAGCCCACCCTATACCCTGTACCATGGGAGCAGGCCAGCAGTGCCCTCCAAATTAATACATCAGTCAGTGGTCTCACAAGTGGATGTGAGTATAACGATCTGCAAAAACGAACTGCTACATTGAGTATGATCCAAGAAAGCTATCCCGATCAATCATGGATACATGCCTATACAGATGGATCAGCAACTAATGCTGTTAGGAATGGAGGTGCCGGTATCTTTAATCTCATATCCTGACAACCACTATGAGACTAGGCACATTCCCACTGGTAAATTCTGTTCCAACTATACAGCTGAGGTTCAAGCTCTAGAGCAAGCTGCAAGTATGATTTATAACACCAACTCTGACTGCCACCAGGTAGTCATCCTCACAGATGCACTGTCTGTCCTGCAAGCTCTCAAGGGTGGTAAACTCCCGCATCTGAGAAATGAACTAAACAAGGTAGCTGCCAAAAAGAGAACCATACTTCAGTGGGGTACCATCTCATTGTGGTGTACCCGGAAATGCATTTAAAAGGCAGATAAACTTGCAAAAAAGGGAGGAGAATGTGAACAAGAAGATAATGAAGTCACATACTTTGAGAAAAAGAGAGCTATCCAGACTATCAGAAGAGAACAGAACCAACCCAAAGACGACTATCACACTCTCGACCGGCAGGGACAGACAACTATTTTTCGACTCAGGACAGGGCATAACAAACTGAATAAACACATGCACAAGCTACGATTGTCTGCTTCACCACTGTGCACATGTGGATTAAACGAACAAACTGCTGAGCATGTTCTACAGGACTGTCCTCTGTATGACCAGTTAAGAAAGATATACTGGCCCAATGACTCAACACTAAACTCAAAGCTATATGGAGTTAAAGAGGAACTTCAAACAACAGTCGAATTCATCATGAGAACTCGTCTGACGGTGTAATCATCAAAGATGCGATCGCAAGAAGACTGTTGGACCCTTAAGCGTGACTGTCTGGGCATATCACATTCCAGGAAGTCCTCGAAAAGATCCTTTTTGCGTGTTGACTAAACAAGTGCTAGTGATAAAGTTTTATTACATTTTTGGTAATATATGCACAGTAATTACATATAATATGAATGCAGACTAAAGTCAAAATGCCACTGATAGCACCTAACTCTAGGATTGTACATAACAATTGCCCTACTAATATGGTCATTCTTAGTTATCTAAAAAACTAGAGCTGATAGAAAAAAATCTGATTACATTTTTGGAATCAGCAACCCAAAATTACCCAAGAACAGCTATAAAATTTAAGGCACCAAAATGTGTGTATACCAGTGTTATCTGAAGTCATAACTGTCTCTGATCTAGCTACTGCACTAACCATGAATCAAATCACATTTTCTATTCCAGGAATCTTAACTAATCTTAAGTGAGTGCAAGTCAGGCACCTGATAGGTGTTTGTGTCATGAAAGCATAGAGACACATTATTTTTACTGCTCACAGGAATTGTTGTTTACTTGGACACCATGGACGCTTTGCTGTAGAGGAGAATTGTGATTTGTGCGGTTGGACCTAAACGTTTTAGATTTTTCTGCTACTGGGTAAGTAGTTTTTGAAAACTGTGGTTTAATATGTCGTGGTATATTGTCACTGTTACTACTTGTCTGTTAGTATTCAGTACAGAGAAGGAGAAAAGAAATGGCAGAGATGGAGAGGTATATAGAAAATTGAGAGAAGATAGAAATTAATAGTGAGTGAAAGTTACATTTAAACATGAAGGGGATAAAGAAGACACGGAAATAACTTGAGCTGATGGCATGGGACAGGAAGACTTGGAGCTGATGGCATGGGACAGGAAGACTTAGAGCTGATGGCATGGGACAGGAAGACTTGGAGCTGATGGCATGGGACAGGAAGACTTGGAGCTGATGGCATGGGACAGGAAGACTTGGAGCTGATGGCATGGGACAGGAAGACTTGGAGCTGATGGCATGGGACAGGAAGACTTGGAGCTGATGGCATGGGACAGGAAGACTTGGAGCTGATGGCATGGGACAGGAAGACTTGGAGCTGATGGCATGGGATAGGAAGACTTGGAGCTGATGGCATGGGACAGGAAGACTTGGAGCTGATGGCATGGGATAGGAAGACTAGGAGCTGATGGCATGGGACAAGAAGACTTGGACAGGAAGACTTGGAGCTGATGGCATGGGACAGGAAGACTTGGAGCTGATGGCATGGGACAGGAAGACTTGGAGCTGATGGCATGGGACAGGAAGACTAGGAGCTGATGGCATGGGACAGGAAGACTAGGAGCTGATGGCATGGGACAGGAAGACTTGGAGCTGATGGCATGGGACAGGAAGACTTGGAGCTGATGGCATGGGACAGGAAGACTTGGAGCTGATGGCATGGGACAGGAAGACGTGGAGCTGATGGCATGGGGAAGACTGGAGCTGATGGCATGGGACAGGAAGACTTGGAGCTGATGGCATGGGACAGGAAGACTTGGCCTTAAGTTGATGGCATGGGACAGGAAGACTTGGAGCTGATGGCATGGGACAGGAAGACTTGGAGCTGATGGCATGGGACAGGAAGACTTGGAGCTGATGGCATGGGACAGGAAGACTTGGAGCTGATGGCATGGGACAGGAAGACTTGGAGCTGATGGCATGGGACAGGAAGACTTGGAGCTGATGGCATGGGACAGGAAGACTTGGAGCTGATGGCATGGGACAGGAAGACTTGGAGCTGATGGCATGGGACAGGAAGACTTGGAGCTGATGGCATGGGACAGGAAGACTTGGAGCTGATGGCATGGGACAGGAAGACTTGAGCTGATGGCATGGACAGAAAGACTTGGAGCTGATGGCATGGGACAGGAAGACTTGGAGCTGATGGCATGGGACAGGAAGACTTGGAGCTGATGGCATGGGACAGATAGACTTGTATGGACCTATGTCGGTGCTAAAATAATGAGTAATTATGTATTGATATAAATTTCTTGAGCTGTTATTTCCTTGACAAGCTATTTTGCTCTTGTTATATGTATGACAGATTGGAAAGTGTTTTTGAGGGTTGTAATAATGGCATTTTTGGTTGCAGTTCTTTCTTGCATTTTTTACACTTATACCTAGATGTCTGTGGTCTTTTAAGTACTTGTGTCAGTTTTTAGTATTTATCAATCTTCTGTCATTCGAGAGAGAGATAAAGAGCAAGGGAGAAGAAAAGAACGGGAATTATTTGCTCTGAAATATGTTTTGTTAGTAGAAGATTTTTAAATGCACCATGAACTGGTTATAATAAATCAGTCATTGTTGGGCAGGCAGTTTTTGTTTCAATAATTGAAAAAAAAAAAAATTCCTCACTACCTGCAGTCCTGGTATTCAGTCTGTCAGAATGTCCTGTCACACCTCATGGTAGAAGGGGAACGACTAAGTAAGTAAGTAAGAATGTCCTGTCTGCAGCAGATGTTGACAGTCTTCTACATTTTCACTCTGTTTTTTTTTTAAATTTTTGTATCTTACAAATTTATCTCTTCTTCATCTTACTTAAAACCTTAAAGCTCATTGCCCACTGTTGTTATTGGTGGTGGTGGTGGGGAGATGGCCTGTGAGCAAACAAAGATAGAAGGGCTGATGTCACATATAAGACACAAATTAATTTAACGTTTTGCTTGGGGCTGACAACCTCATCATGTAAAATGAATTGCTATGGAAACCATCATAGCTAAAGCTCATGAATGCTTTGATACAAACTGGGGGAGGGAGGGGGGGATCAGCTGTAAATATGTTTCCATTCTTCGTGGGGAGCAAACAGGAAAATGATTAAGCTGTTTGCCAGAAATGTCAGGTCAGTTTCCATTCCTCACTCTCTCTGTCTCTCTCTCTCTCCTTGATGGTCACTCTCTCTCTCTCCTTGATGGTCACTCTCTCTCTTTCCTTGATGGTCACTCTCTCTCCTTGATGGTCACTCTCTCTCTCTCTCTCCTTGATGGTCACTCTCTCCTTGATGGTCACTCTCTCTCTCTCCTTGATGGTCACTCTCTCTCTCTCCTTGATGGTCACTCTCTCTCTCTCTCCTTGATGGTCACTCTCTCTCTCTCCTTGATGGTCACTCTCTCTCTCTCCTTGATGGTCACTCTCTCTCTCTCCTTGATGGTCACTCTCTCTCTCTTTCCTTGATGGTCACTCTCTCTCTCCCCTTGATGGTCACTCTCTCTCCTTGATGGTCACTCTCTCTCTCCTTGATGGTCACTCTCTCTCTCTCCTTGATGGTCACTCTCTCTCTCCTTGATGGTCACTCTCTCTCTCTCCTTGATGGTCACTCTCTCTCTCTCCTTGATGGTCACTCTCTCTCTCTCTCCTTGATGGTCACTCTCTCTCTCTCTCTCCTTGATGGTCACTCTCTCTCTCTCCTTGATGGTCACTCTCTCTCTCTCTCCTTGATGGTCACTCTCTCTCTCCTTGATGGTCACACTCTCTCTCTCCCTGATGGTCACTCTCTCTCTCCTTGATGGTCACTCTCTCTCTCTCCTTGATGGTCACTCTCTCTCCTTGATGGTCACTCTCTCTCTCTCCTTGATGGTCACTCTCTCTCCTTGATGGTCACTCTCTCTCTCTCCTTGATGGTCACTCTCTCTCTCTCCTTGATGGTCACTCTCTCTCTCCTTGATGGTCACTCTCTCTCCTTGATGGTCACTCTCTCTCCTTGATGGTCACTCTCTCTCTCTTCTTGATGGTCACTCTCTCTCTCTCCTTGATGGTCACTCTCTCTCTCCTTGATGGTCACTCTCTCTCCTTGATGGTCACTCTCTCTCCTTGATGGTCACTCTCTCTCTTTCCTTTATGGTCACTCTCTCTCCTTGATGGTCACTCTGTCTTTAGTTACCAGTCCTGTCAGGTCAGTTTCCATTCCTCTCTCTCTCTCTCTCTCCTTGATGGTCACTCTCTCTTTAGTTACCAGCCCTGTCAGGTCAGTTTCCATTTCTCACTCTTTCTCCTTGTTATCACTGGCACCCACACGAACAGAAGAAAACATCTCATCTTTGGGGACCAAACCATGAAGGAGCTTCAACAGTCAAACTATTTACTGGTGATACTGTGTCTGTGTCTGTTCACTTCAAGAACTGGGCATCAGCTCACGACCTACTGACCTTCCTTAAATGGTTTTCGCCTGATCTCTCTGTAACTAGAGTAACTGTGCACATAGGTCTGTCAGACTCAATAAAAGACATTGAACTGTCACAGACAGACCTAAACGAGATCACATTCATATTTCACATTCATATTTCGGTCCCTATTCCATAATGCCAAAATTTATTTTTCCTCTATTATCCCGCCAGTCCATGCCTATTACCGCAAATGTGTTGAAACTAACAATGCTAAACTTAAAAAACACTGCCTCAAGAATGAACATATTTTCATAGATCACAGCTCTGTCTTCCTTGCCACATCTGGAGCCCCTAGGAAGTATCTTTACAGCGGCGATATTACATTGTCCAGCCAAGGGACCAGTATGTTGGCGACAAATATAAAATATCCAGAAAGCACACTCAAAGGCACAACTCGCACATCAGCATCCATATATCCATCCAAATGCCATGTGAATACAAATAGCTACTCATCTAACGCCAATTATGACCTTCATTTTCCATCACTACCCCACAACTTTAAACACCAAAGCCACCCAAAATCATCAGACAATCAGGATCATCACATTGTACCTATTGTTAGCACCACGGATGTGCAGGAAACCAACAATGTCTGCCTTCAACAACCTTCTGCCACAGACGACCCTCCTCGACAACACCGACTTGACCCACTTCATTCCCAAAGGTCTGTAAGTGATCCAATTCAATCTGCTCAGCCTTCATCAACAAAAATGTCACCATGTCCGCTGTCATCCCAGACACCAATGAGAGTTCACCCCTCATCGCTGTCGTCACAGGTTTACCCACATCAACCCACATACCCAGCCTTTCATAATTTCCTACATCAACAATGACTCTTGGACTATGCACCTAACACTTGGAGGTCGCATTTGCCGGAATACCCCACTCATTCAACTTTTTACCAAAACTGTACCTTATTTTCAACATCCCGCAATGCCAGGTACTTATGAACAGTTACTAACCATGAATGGTTTACGAATTGGCCATCTGAATGTAAACCATCATTTAGGTAAACTTCCAGAACTCACACAAGTTCTCAATCAAAATTTCCATGTTTTTGGGCTTTCAGAAAGTCGTCTGAATGAGAAAATAACAGATGGTGACATTGCACATAATGGTTTTAAAACTATTCGGCGAGATTCTAGTAGACAATTAGAGACAGGTTTAGCAGTTTATATTTCCACTTCTCTCAGTTATCGCCGCAGAAACGATTTAGAGACCATAGATACAGAATGCATATGGTTAGAGGTACAGCCACAAAAGCAAAGACCCATTGTAATAGGATATCTTTATCGAAATCCCAGTGTAGGAACAACATGGTTTGAAGATTTCACGAACATGATGGATAAAGTTATCACTACAGTCAATGAAATTATTCTTCTTGGTGATTTCAATATTGATATGCATAAGCCAAATCAAACATGGACCAACATCGTAGCATTGTACAACATGAAACAAATAGTCAACAAACCTACCAGAGTAACAAAAACATCATCCACACTGATCGATCACATCTATGTAACATGTCCAGAAAACATTATAGAATGTTCCATCCCTACTATTGCTATGAGTGACTGTCATAGATTTTTGATAGGGGAATTAAGACTTGGGTTGGTCCCTT
Source organism: Oreohelix idahoensis (assembly GCA_024509875.1). Classification (NCBI taxonomy): domain Eukaryota; kingdom Metazoa; phylum Mollusca; class Gastropoda; order Stylommatophora; family Oreohelicidae; genus Oreohelix; species Oreohelix idahoensis. The sequence continues at coordinate 26,050 of JAMPIV010013120.1, forward strand.
CTGAATAGATTTGAATAAGTGATAGTCACAGTGAGAAGTAGTAATAGCAATAGGTTTCCACGAGTGAGATGGTAGAATGTGATTAAGAGGCTGTCTCTTAGATCGAGAAATCTTCTCTCTCTCACCTATCTTCTACGACAGCTTTCGAGGAGTCAGACAGTCTAAATACACATATATATATATATATCTCTAACCACTCACGTGCATGCACATATATGATGACAGTTGGACGTACAGACGTGGGAAAACTATAACAAATGATTATATAAATATTCTAGAACGAGATGACCAACACGCTGATTAATTTCAAGAGAAATTTTAATTATCATCTAAAATTTCTTCACAACACATAGAAATTACATCAAAGCATATACACAAAGTCAAAAAAAAAATCAAGGAATTGCTACAAGAAATGATAGACCCACAGTTAGATCTTATCCCTCGAGGTATGCCCACAGTCCTGTTGGAAGAAAATGATAGCCCCAAGGAAAAAAGGATACATAGGATTAGGTCTAATATTTCCCCCCTTCTTAAGGTATGGACAGACTTGATATCTCTGCTCTATTTTAAGGGAAATATGATTAGCAATACTTGCATACAGAAAGTTAAGATAGCAAAATGGGTGCCCAATTACAACAATAAAGAAATCACTCCGTCCTGCATTCACTTTATTCATTCAGCCGAGCACACGTGCACATGTTCATACTCACAGCTTAGATAGCCACTTCTGGTAATACAATTTTTAGGACATTCACCTACAGACTCGTCAAGAGCAGTCTTTGACCAAGAAATCCCCAGTTCCAAAAAGACAGGATGAATTCTCTGCTTCCAGGAACGACTCCTTGGGTGTTCTTATTTTTCGGATGTCTGCTTAGGTCACATTAAAATTGTCCAGGCACGAAACATTAACAACGAGCACAGTGTCAATAGCTTAGGTTTCTAGAATTGAGGAATGTCAGATCGGTGTCTACTTTCAGGAAAGAACTATATTTGGTCACCACACCACTAGTCGAAACTCCGTCGGAATGTTACTGACGTTAATATGTTACTTGCCACAACGGCTAAATTTGTACATAGAGTTTGTGCAGAAAATCTGATCTGGCTCAAAGGCCCAGTATAAAACATTTAGTCTTTAATAAAACCCGTTTGTGAGAGTTGTACTCTGTCTATTTATGAAGACACACGCACTGTCAGACAGGTGTTAACTTGTAAACCCACGTGGTTAAAAGATAAAAATGTTTATGTTTCTCACAGGTATGTCTCTGTACTAAACGCCGGTAAAGTTTTGGGTTACCCCAGTATTCGCTGAATAGGGAAGAAAAACCACATATGAAATATTTTACATATTATGTACTCACTATAACTTACATTTGTTTAAAACTGCAAGCGTACCGCTTGACTTATCATTTAAACCTTCCTGAGAAATAAGTTATATACATAACATCAATCATCATGAATTAGGAATACCTACGTGTTCCGTCACCACTCATGAAGCATCTAGCATTAATAAAGTTAGTTTAGAAAGTTTATTCTCGTCTGATTATTTTAGCAGTAAAATTAAATTCCTTGTGAGTTTAAGCTAGAAATATAATTTCTGTTTTCCACTGTAACTCGTCACTAAAAATAATACAGACTATATAAATTAAGCGCTCTGCACCAAATCTAACTAGTGAAATAAAATAAGCGATTTAACACTTTAAACACTTCACAAAATACTAGATAATATGTATAATATTTACCTCCCCACACAGAACTACAGACTAAACCATGAACTAGAATACTGCAATCTAATGGTAGTCTAGAGCTCGGCAAAATGGCCAAGAAACTCAGACTTCGCCAAAACACAGATATATGATCTAGCACAGCGATCTGTCTACTGCAAAATTTAGGAGCAAGAATGAAAATCTAGTTTCAAACTGGTATTATCTATTACCAGACAAAAAGGTAAACGTTTAATTTCGCAAAACGAAGTACTTTCCCCTTTCCGTCTTTAACGCTTACGTTTAACGCCTAAACGCATGCCGTAACTGCCACCTACTGAATCTCAGACAACCCGTCTCCAGTGCAGAAGCAGTTTTTCACACCTCCCCGAGAAACTCATCCTGAGAACCATAACTGACACTTTGCTTTCTCGCACCTTACGCCAAAACTTTCCGTGGAGCGTGAGTGTCATATCACCTGACACTGAGAATCTACCTTGGAAACTAATTGTCAGATGCAAACTACCAGACAAATGTCTCCTCATCATGTCTGACAGAGTGAATTCTCACACTTCAGGCCCAGAAACGTAGCCGAAGAAACACTGTCCCAGGGGAAACTGTAGACAGCTGTCTGCTCCCCTGTCTGACGGAATGCATTCTAACACTCTGCGTCTCGTGTAGGGGCTGACACGTTACGTCATAACTGCGTTCTCAGTTTTGAGAAAAGAAACAGGTAAACGTTAGAATGGGAAAATAGTAATGTATATAGTCGCAAACGAACGAATGCGAAAAACACAAAAAGGATAAAGAGTGATAATAAATAGAGGATACGGGTGAAAGAAAAAGAAGAAGATATAGGCAATTTAATGATCATAAAACCTCTGTGACAGTGACCACTATCCCATATGTTGCACTTGGGCAAAATATGGGTACAAATCTCCAAAAAATAAACACATCAGTATTGAATATAGAAGTCTAAAAAATTTCAACCAAGAATTATTTTTAAATGATTTGCGAAATGTGCCTTTCGCTGATGTTTGCCAAATTCCTTATCCTGATGACGCCATTGCATATTGGACACGGACATTTTATAGTATTTTTAATAAGCATGCGCCTTCTAAAGAAATTCGCGTAAAAAGACATAAAATCTCCATTTATCGCACAAGAAGTACTTGCCGCCTTGAGGCAGAGGGATCGAGCGCACACAAATAAGGACATCATTACATATCGGGCAGCAAGGAACAAAGTACAATATTTAATTCGCAGAGAAAAGAAAAACTACTTTAGTAATTTAGTTAAAAGCAAAAGCAACAGTAGAAATATATGGAAGGCAATCAATACCTTGGTGAACAAAAGAAATTCGCCAGACTCACAGAATCCCAATACTTCATTTACTTGTACAGACTTCAGCAATCATTTTCAGGCAGACATCCACAATATAAAATCCGCCATACCTTCTTCCCCTTGTGAGTTCAGCGAATTATCTACGTTGTGCGAGAACAAGTGTACTAACACCGTTCCATGCCACATTCCTTTTATAACAGTTAACGAAGTTTATAACTATCTTATTGATCTTAAAGATAATAACTCATCGGGACTTGATGGAATCAGTAATCGAATACTGCATTATGCTGCACCAGCTGTTACTGATACACTACTAATATAATCAATGTCTCGCAAGGAGTTACTTTCCATCTGCCTTTAAAATCGCTAAAGTATACCCTCTTGTTAAACCTGGTTCATCAGATAATAACAACCTTGGTAACTATAGGCCCATTTCTCTTATATCGTCGCTGTCCAAACCACTGGAAAAACACATACACAAAACAGCAATAGAACACCTAGCCAATAATGACCTGCTAGTTGATAGTCAGTCGGGGTTTAGACCAAAACATTCATGCCACACAGCCTTAACAAAAATGATAGACAACTGGCATCTAAACATCAATAACGATAATTTATGTGGAGCAATCTTTGTAGACTTTAAAAAACATTCGATATGATAGATCACACTATTTTAATCAGAAAATTAGAAACCATGAAAGTAAATCTTAAGCTGGTGAAGTTAATTAAATCATTTCTGACAGACAGACAACAAGTGGTGTCTTACAATAATTCTTTGTCCAACCCAACTGTTGTCGATATCGGTGTTCCTCAGGGCTCTATTCTCGGCCCTCTTCTCTTTGCCGTATACATTAATGATCTTCCTCTGCACATCAAACATTCATCCTGTGACCTGTTTGCTGATGACTGTACTGTTTACACCAGTGACAAAAGTTGCACTGCACTAGAACTATCTTTACAAACTGATACTCATATTATTAAGTGGAGCAACGAGAATCAAATGCAAATAAATATTAGTAAAACGAAATGTATGTTAATATCAACCAGACAAAAACTACGAAACTCACAGAAAACGACACTTCAGCTCTACATTGGAACATCACTAATTGAAAATGTAAATGAACATAAAACTCTAGGTCTAACTGTTGATCAGCACCTAAGTTGGAACTCACATGTAAGTGCACTCACAAAGCTAACGGCACAAAAAGTTTACCAATTAGCCAAAATCAAACACTTCCTGGATGGAGGGGGCAAGGAAAATGTTCTACACATCTCACATACAAACATACCTAGACTATTGTTCCACAATATGGGATGGTTGTTCCATATCAACACAAAAAGGCTTCATTCACTTCAAAAACGTGCAGTGCGCCTAGTTGTTGATAAACACCAAACACATTGTATAGATCTATATAACTATCTTAAAATATTACCCCTTAGAAAGCGCTTCCTATTTAACAAAGCTAAATTCGCTCACAAAATCTTGTCACATAATGCTCCAACGTATCTGTGGCCACTTTTAAAATTCAATTAAAAACGTTGGCACTTAAACCAGTTACAGGTACCCAAGCCGAGGCTAGATTTGTACAAGAAGAGCTTGGCTTACTCAGCTGCTCATCTTTGGAACAATCTTCCACATGACCTGAAAAACATGCACAGTCCCTACTCATATAATCGTAGACTGTTCAAATACATTATGAGTGCAGATTATATGCCGCCCTAAGGGATTATGTTTCGAATTATTATCTAATATACTGTATGGAGGGTCTGATGATCTAGTTTTTCATTTTAATATACCTTACTTCTTAATTGTAATCAGATACTGTAAATGTATGCTTTTATACTTCTTATAATGTTGCATCGCCATTGAACTAATACCTTAAGTATGTTGGAGAATGTCTGGATAACTAGCAATAAAAGATGAGTAAGAGGAAGGCAAAATGCAAGACGGGCAAGTCAATACCCTTTACCTCCTTAAGGAGCATAGGTCATAAAGCTGGATCTCATATAGTGGAGGCGTCAACAATTCACTCCCTGTGGCAGTATCTGCTTGGGACTCAAAGTTGCTCACCTGTGGGAACATTTTCCGCATGCGTTGACAGCACATGAAGTCCCAGCTAATTCAGCAGATTTCCAAAATGTCACGAGTTCTTATTATATGCCACCATAATCTGATTACGTTTCAAATTATGTCTAATTTACTGTATGAATGGTTTAGATTGTGTTTGTTTGTATTTTTTTTTTTTTTTTTTGTATTTTTTTTTAAGGTATTAATTTTTAAAAATTTATTTTGATTAATACATTTCCCCCCCCCCCATATTTGATTATGTCTGGATGTTACAAATGTATGTTATTATTTTACCTCGATAATGTTGTATGCTTAAATAATGCTAAAAATACATGTGCTATTGAAAGGATGCGGTATGTAAGATGACAGAGAGAAGAAGGGCAGAATGTAAGACGGGCCTGCGTGCACAATTCTTAACCCTTTGAAAATAAAGTTTGTTCGTTCGTTCGTTCGTTCATTCCTTGATGGTCACTCTCTCTTTAGTTACCAGCCCTGTTAGGTCAATTTCTGTACCATCCTTACTTCTTATTCTTGGATGCCCTCTTAGCGTTGTGCCTTGATTTGAGTTCAGTATACAGTCAGTTCTCTGTTTATGCAGCAGATGTTGTTTTTGAGAACCTGGCATAAAGCAAAAACACATAAAGAGAACAATTTTTACAATTCAGATACATGTAAAATAGGAAGATGCGTTCTTCCATACTGGAAAAATCTGCAAATGATGCTTAACTTAATGATTTGATAAAATGTTTAATGATAAAACTTACAAAACATCATCATCATCATTAAGCTACGTCAGAAGCAACAGTATTTCAGACATTCTTGCCAACCTTCCTGTCCTGTGCCATCTTTCCATGACTTGTTTATCCCTTTCACTTGTTCCCCTTCTCCATGTGTTTTTGTAATCTCACTCTACCTATCTTAACCTGAAGACATTATTGTCAAATAATTAAAATTATTATAGATTTATTACATTAACACAATATTAGATTTTTTAAAGATTTAATTTAAAAGAATATCATTTAGGCATTGATGCTTGAAAGTCCACAAACAAAGCTTTGATTATCACAGCTTGCTCCCTGCCAATAGACTGTGATACAGTTATGCATAATTAACAGTTTGATAAGGCGTTTTTGTTGTGATGTTACTGCTTTCATAAGGTTATACTGGACACATAAATGAATGGTCAACTCGTTCCGACACAGTGCTGACATCGAGTGAGAATGTAGATGTAAAGGACGCGAATGTGTGTGCAGTTCTGTTGAGTTGACAAGTCACTCACTCAATCATAGTTAGAAGTCAATAAAGGGTAGACTGCTGATGACGTTTCATACATTTAATAATGGACGTACACTTCGACATCACGATTACAGTCACTTGAACAGGTTGGCAAAAAATCATCGTATACTTGAAAAATGGGTGACAATATCAGATGTACATTTATGTGGCATGTAAATATAATGGAACGATAGTAGGCAAGCACTTAATATTCTGGTTGTCTATCGTCTCATGTTTCAACTGACTAATCGCGTCAGTTAAGGTGGATACATAATCATCAACAATGGTTCACTGTCAGAACCTTCTCCTGGCTAGGTTTCTCAAGCCGTAAATTCATCAAATGTTTATAGCAGCAATGTTAAACCACAGTAGTGGGTTTTCATAATATATAGATCTCTGTACCATCATCAGATAATAGGACCTTTTCTGTTCTCCGACGATGATCCACTTACAATGGCGGGATCCAGAAAATGGCTCTCCTCCGTGAGCTTCGCTCACCCAGGATGAAAAATTATGAAGCAGAATTAATTCGTTATTCATCCATAAATGTCCTCATTGGGCTTCTATACATTTCTGCTATCAATAAGGCTGGTTACATCAAGTAATCTAGTGCTGCTAGATAACACGTCATCTTCATCTGTAGTCAACAATCCTAGATGTACGATAATACGTCTCTCATCTAGGCTTTGCAAAAAAGTTCAGCAAAAAAGGTTTTGGTTTTACCTGGCTTTAGGAAAACACACCCTAGTGAATAACGCACGCCATTCCTTGGCGTTAATAATCAACATTAGGAGAATCTCTGATACTACAGTCATACAGAGAAACAATCTCCTTCCTAGAATAAATCACAGAGATCAATCTTCAGACATTCTAGTCGAACCAGCCCATAGCAGCGACGACATGACAGCAGCCTTCTCTGTCGACACCCCAAATCGACGCATGCGCAGAAATGCCTTTGACCCCAAAGTTCAGCTCAAAAAATAGACCGACATAGAAATACAAAGATACAAAGATATAAGACCGAATCACCTTAAATAGTCAAGGAATAAATATAAATTCGGGCCATAAACATTTTAAGCAAGACCAAGCTGTATCTGGCCATACCAGACGCAAAATGACGTAAATCTAGTATTCATACGCCAGATTGTGACACAAGAACAGATAACCCATATAACCGAATATAACATCGATCAATCAGGGTTATTGCCCTTAGACTAAGAATCATTGATTCTCAAATAACTACTTTTCATCAGACAAATAGTTATACTTTACATTTGTATGCCTACCAAAAGTAATCTGTGTGTCACAGACTACCACACAAAAGAATCTGTGCGCAACACAGTTATTTACAACTAAATGTCTACATCAACTGGTCACTATTCTAAGAACGTTTCTATGAAACTGGCTTTTTGTACCAGGCATTGCTTGGATGTTGAAAATACTGACATTAAATTTTTTGAATGTAAACATTGAATTTTATTTCTTTTTTATTTTGTTTCTTTTAAATCCTGATTCAGAGTTGACCGAGACTGTTTACTTAAAATAAAAATCACTTGTCTGAAGATGTGAGATGAAGAGAAGATAAGTTATAATGGAGGGTTACAGCTGACTTTAATTTGATATTAACAATAGAGCGATAAGTGTTGTCAGTTTTGACCTAAGTTTTTGACCAGCGTTGTGGAGTCAGAAGAGGATTTTTTAGACTCCGACTCTGACTACATGATTTACCCCTACTCCGATGAGAAGGAGTTTTAAAAAATAACTTCGACTACATCTCCAACTCTGCAAAAAATTAAAATTCACATCTCTGACTGTTGACTCCAACTCTGCACAAAACTAAAATTCACATCTCTGTTGACTCAAACTCCGACTCGACAACCCTGGTTTTGGCTATGAACCACATGTTTTGCTCCCCATTTCATGTACATTATTTAAAATTTCTGGTTTGGGTTTCACCGATACAGTTGTGTGGCAACCATTTGTTATATCTTTTGCTCATCATACTGAGAGGGTGCTGAGTTCACATTATTGCACTGACGTTGAATCACATGTTTGAGTACTAAATTATACAACATGATTGGATAGATTAAAAAAATTTATAAAGAATTAAAGATATGGTATTTTTCTACTGTTGACTGCACCTTCCTTATCTGCTCTGATTTGTTTCTTCAGCGAAAGTGATATGTATTCTTTGGTACCCCTTTTCTTTGCCATCAAATAAAGGATATCCATATAACACACAACAGCTCCAGATTTTTGCCTGTTAGTCATCTTCTATCAGTTTTGTGAGTTTTAGCTTGAATACTCTTGCCAGTAAGTCATTGTGATCTTTGTGTAATTGAAAATACATTAGCTTTTCTTTCATTTCTGTGCACTTGCAAAAGCAAGAACCATTAAGGTCTTGTTGACCTGGCACAGCAGAAAATACTTACTTAGTCGTTCCCCTTTTACCGTGAGGTGTAGAGGTTTGGAAGAGAGAGCGCCAGACCATCCTATCGGCTGTCTTCCTCCTGGCCTGGTTCCATTCTAGTCCTCGGTCCTTCAAAGATTGTCTAATGTTGTCCTCCCAGCAGACTCTGGGTCGTCCTGGGGGTCTGGATCCCTGGCTCTTTGTTTCCCATGCTTGTCGTGGTAGCCGATCTTCTCCCATTCTGCAGACATGGCCAAACCATCTTAGTTGGGACTGTTCTACTTGGGTCTGCAGGGGGTGGGATTTAAGGCCTTGACATATCGTCTGGTTGCGTACCATGTCTCTTCTTGTTACTTCAACCACCTTCCTCAGATACCTCATTTCTGAGGTTTGGATCTGGCTTTTGTGGGTTGTAGTCATTGCCCATGACTCACATCCATATGTCAAGACTGGGACATAGGTGGAGCGGTATACAGCCATCTTCGTTTTCTTACCAACCTCTCTCTTGCTGAGGAATCCTCTGTTTATGGCCTGAAAAAGTCTCCCAGCTGCTGCTTTTCGAGTGGCCAACTCTTCTTTGATGCCTCCCTTTCGGTCTATAATAGCTCCGATGTATTTAAAGTGGTCGATCTGCTCCAGGACCTGTTCTCCCAGCTTAATCTGATGTCTTCTTTCTTCTCGTGATATCACCATGGATTTTGTTTTAGAGCTGCTTATGACCATCCCTGAATCTATCCTGTTATCACCATATATTCCATCTATCCTGTTATCACCATATATTCCATCTATCCTGTTATCACCATATATTCCATCTATCCTGTTATCACCATATATTCCATATATCCTGTTATCACCATATATTCCATCTATCCTGTTATCACCATATATTCCATCTATCCTGTTATCACCATATATTCCATCTATCCTGTTATCACCATATATTCCATATATCCTGTTATCACCATATATTCCATCTATCCTGTTATCACCATATATTCCATATATCCTGTTATCACCATATATTCCATATATCCTGTTATCACCATATATTCCATCTATCCTGTTATCACCATATATTCTAACTTTCTTGTTGTCATAACATGCATTCAGAAAGTGGATACCTTCCTAACGTGAGGAATACATTACTGTTGCCCATTGGTTTCTTTCAGGACATCCTCATTTCTTTCTTTAGCTGTCCATAGTATTTTTAGCATTCTTCTGTGTCACCACATCTCTGTGGCCACTAGTGCTTTTCCTACTTGTTTGCTAATTGTGCATGACTCACTTCTGTATGTCAGTACTGGTTCTGTATGTCAGAGACTGGTTCTGTATGTCAGGAATGGTTCTGTATGTCAGGACTGGTTCTGTATGTCAGAAACTGGTTCTGTATGTCACAGACTGGTTCTGTATGTCACAGACTGGTTCTGTATGTCAGGACTGGTTCTGTATGTCAGATACTGGTTCTGTGTGTCAGGACTGGTTCTGTATGTCAGGACTGGTTCTGTATGTCAGAGACTGGTTCTGTAAGTCAGAGACTGGTTCTGTAGGTCAGGACTGGTTCTGTAGGTCAGGACGTCAGGACTGGTTCTCAATGTCAGAGACTGGTTCTGTACATCAGAGACTGGTTTTTGTATGTCAGGACTGATTCTGTATGTCAGGATTGGTTCTGTATGTCAGAGATTGGTTCTGTATGTCAGTACTGGTTCTGTATGTGAGGACAGGACTGGTTCTGTATGTCAGAGTCTTGTTCTGTACATCAGAGACTGGTTCTGTACATCAGAGACTGGTTCTGTATGTCAGGATTTGTTCTGTATGTCAGAGACTGGTTCTGTATATTAGGACTGGTTCTGTATGTCAGGATTGGTTCTGCATGTCAGAGACTGGTTCTGTATGTCAGGACTGTATGTCTGGACTGTATGTCAGGTGGTTCTGTATGTCTGGACTGTATGTCAGGAGGTTCTGTATGTCAGGACTGTATGTCTGGACTGTATGTCAGGTGGTTCTGTATGTCAGGACTGTATGTCAGGTGGTTCTTTATGTCAGGACTGTATGTCCGGACTGTATATCAGGTTGTTCTGTGTGTCAGGACTGTATGTCAGGTAGTTCTGTATGTCAGGACTGTATGTCAGGTAGTTCTGTATGTCAGGACTGTATGTCTGGACTGTATGTCAGGTGGTTCTGTATGTCCAGACTGTATGTCAGGTGGTTCTGTATGTCAGGACTGTATATCCAGACTGTATGTCAGGTGGTTCTGTATGGCAGGTGGTTCTGTATGTCAGGTGGTTCTGTATGTCAGGACTGTATGTCAGGTGGTTCTGTATGTCAGGTGGTTCTGTATGTCAGGACTGTATGTCAGGTGGTTCTGTATGTCAGGGCTGTATGTCAGGTGGTTCTGTATGTCAGGACTGTATGTCAGGTGGTTCTGTATGTCAGGACTGTATGTCAGGTGGTTCTGTATGTCAGGACTGTATGTCAGGTGGTTCTATATGTCATTGCTGTATGTCAGGTGGTTCTGTATGTCAGGTGGTTCTGTATGTCAGGACTGTATGTCAGGTGGTTCTGTATGTCATTACTGTATGTCAGGTGGTTCTGTATGTCAGGTGGTTCTGTATGTCAGGTGGTTCTGTATGTCAAGACTGTATGTCGGGTGGTTCTGTATGTCAGGACTGTATGTCAGGTGGTTCTGTATGTCAGGTGGTTCTGTATGTCAGGTGGTTCTGTATGTTGGTGACGGTTTAAAAAAATGTAAAGATAGTCCCATAGCAAATACTGCCATAGGGGAGTGAAGTGTTAAAGTCTAGGTACAACACTGAGAGATGGGGTGACCTGTTCCCTTCCTCAAAGCCTTTTCCTCCCCTAACTAAGGAGAAGAGTCAGGTACCCATTTACAGTTGGGTAGACTGGAGTGTGATGCCAGTGTGTGTTAAACTTTGCACCTTTACTGTGAGAGGCTAGCACTCTAATCTCTCTGCCAATGGGACACTTATGACAGTGAAGAACTCTCTATTACATCCATTGACAATGAATTGTTGCATAAAATACTTTACAATGCTCTTCACTTCTGAGATGCCTCATCTGTCCGATGTTATTTATGTCACTAGATATTTGGGTCTGCAGACTTATCTTAAAACTGTTCCATTTACTTTGATACTGCATTCTGGAGAGGTCATTTTTTTTCCAGACGACCATTACTTCTGTCTTTTTGCTATTAATTTTAAGGCCTTTATTTCCACTTTCTATCACTATTGTATAAATTATTTCCTACAATTCCTTTTTGCTATTTATTGTTAAGACTATTATCAGCATATCTCACGATATTTTATATTATGCCCACCAACTGATATTACTGACATGTACTCAATGGATCTCATTATATTTTCACTGTTTAGATTCAAAACGTCTAGTGACACCTCACATATACTTATCTGAAACATTTTCTTACCTGCTGAAATGTTCTTATTTGGCTGCTGTTTGTTGCCAGTACATTTCTTTATTACTGTCAGGTCTTTACTATCAGTGTTTATACATGTACATTATACAATTTTGATAATTTCCTCATGGTTTGCTTTTGTAAAATGCCTGACTGTAGTCCATGAAGCACAAATATGTATCTGCTTTTACTTCTACAACTCATTCTATTCATATTAATTTACATTCTACTAATACCACCAGTTTCACCAGAATAATTGTTATCTGCTAATATCTAGGTCAGGTCTTGTTGTACAAGATGTGACCAACATGAGGTTGTGCATGGGGCTGACAGATTGCCACAAAGAACCATCGCTGTAAGAACATGTGACATCTTGGTGCCGGTTTCCTATAAAGGTAACCAGCTACAGTGGTGGCTCTATGCTCCAAAAGGAGTGGAAAGAACAACAATGAGGAATATCTAGGCAATTAAAATATTTAGGTTCTAGAACATTCTGTGTTGTCATGTGACAACTGATCAGTTATTAAAAGTTATAGAACATTCCATGTGTCATGTGACAACTGATCAGTTATTTAAAGTTCTAGAACATTCTGTGTTGTCATGTGACAACTGATCAGTTACTTAAAGTTCTAGAACATCCGTGTGTTATGTGACAACTCATCAGTTATTTAAAGTTCTAGAACATTCCATGTGTCATGTGACAAATGATCAGTTATTTAAAGTTCTAGAACATCCGTGTGTCATGTGACCACTGATCAGTTATTTGAAGTTCTAGAATATTCTGTGTTGTCATGTGACAACTGATCAGTTATTTAAAGTTCTAGCACATCCTGTGTCATTTAACAATTGATCAGTTATTTAAAGTTCTAGAACATTCTGTGTGTCATGTGACAACTGATCAGTTATTTAAAGTTCTAGAACATCCGTGTGTCATGTGACAACTGATCAGTCATTTAAAGTTCTAGAACATTCTGTGTGTCACATGACAACTGATCAGCTATTTAAAGTTCTAGAACAATCTGTGTGTCATGTGACAACTGATCAGTCATTTAAAGTTCTAGAACATTCTGTGTGTCATGTTACTTCTGATCAGTCAATTAATGTTCTAGAACATCCTGGGTCATGTAACAACTGATCAGTTATTTAAAGTTCTAGAATATTCTGTGTGTCATGTGACAACTGATCAGTTATTTAAAGTTCTAGAACATCCATTTGTCATGTGACAACTGATCAGTCATTTAAAGTTCTAGAACATTCTGTGTGTCATATGACAACTGATCAGTTATTTAAAGTTCTAGAACATTCTGTGTGTCATGTGACAACTGATCAGTCATTTAAAGTTCTAGAACATTCTGTGTGTCATGTTACAACTGATCAGTTATTTAAAGTTCTAGAACATCCTGGTTCATGTAACAACTGATCATTTATTTAAAGTTCTAGAACATTCCATGTGTCATGTGATTAGTCATTTAAAGTTCTAGAACATTATGTGTGTCATGTGACAACTGATCAGTTATTTATAGTTCTAGAACATCCTGTGTCATGTAACAACTGATCAGTTATTTAAAGTTCTATAACATCCTGTGTCATGTGACAACTGATCAGTTATTTAAAGTTCTAGAACATCCATTTGTCATGTGACAACTGATCAGTCATTTAAAGTTCTAGAACATTCTGTGTGTCACATGACAACTGATCAGTTATTTAAAGTTCTAGAACATTCAGTGTGTCATGTGACAACTGATCAGTTATTTAAAGTTCTAGAACATCCTGTGTCATGTAACAACTGATCATTTATTTAAAGTTCTAGAACATTCCATGTGTCATGTGGCAACTGATTAGTCATTTAAAGTTCTAGAACATTCTGTGTGTCATGTGACAACTGATCAGTTATTTATAGTTCTAGAACATCCTGTGTCATGTAACAACTGATCAGTTATTTAAAGTTCTATAACATCCTGTGTCATGTGACAACTGATCAGTTATTTAAAGTTCTAGATCACCCTGTGTCATGTGACAACTGATCAGTTATTGAAAGTTCTAGAACATCCATGTGCCATGTAACAACTGATCAGTTATTTAAAGTTCTAGAACATTCCATGTTATCATGTGAAACTGATCAGTTATTTAAAGTTCTAGAACATTCTGTGTGTTGTGTGACAACTGATCAGTTATTTAACATTCTAGAACATTCAGTGTGTCATGTGGCAACTGATCAGTCATTTAAAGTTCTAGAACATTCTGTGTGTCATGTGACAACTGATCAGTCATTTAAAGTTCTAGAACATTCCATGTGTTATGTGACAACTGATCAGTTATTTAAAGTTCTAGAACATTCTGTGTGTCATGTGACAACTGATCAGTAATTTAAAGTTCTAGAACATTCCATGTGTTATGTGACAACTGATCAGTTATTTAAAGTTCTAGAACATTCTATGTGTCATCTGATAACTGATCAGTCATTTAAAGTTCTAGAATATTCCAAGTGTCATGTTACAACTGATCAGTTATTTAAAGTTCTAGAACATTCTGTGTGTCATCTGACAACTGATCAGTCATTTAAAGTTCTAGAATATTCAGTGTGTCATGTGACAACTGATCAGTCATTTAAAGTTCTAGAACATTCCATGTGTCATGTTACATCTGATCAGTTATTTAAAGTTCTAGAACATCCTGTGTCATGTAACAACTGATAAGTTATTTTAATTTATAGAACATTCCATGTGTCATGTGACAACTGATCAGTTATTTAAAGTTCTAGAACATGTCATGTAACAACTGATCCGTTATTTAAAGTTCTAGAACATTCCATGTTATCATGTAAAACTGATCTGTTATTTAAAGTTCTAGAACATTCTGTGTGTAATGTGACAACTGATCAGTTATTTAAAGTTCAAGAACATGTGTGTGTCTGTTGTGAAATTCTAAATCCACATATATAAATTAAAAGGTAAATGTAAAGCCTAACACATAAATTCAATAAAAGGAAAGAAGAATGGTAAAGTACAGTGCTGTCACAATGACTGTACTCGAAATCCCCCTTGTTTTCTACTTCGTCTGCAAATTGTAACGTTTCCACGTTGATAGTAAAGCCTATAGCAGCATACACGCGTTTCCACAACACAATTAAACACGATTAGTTGGGCTACAAATACTATTTTTTGTTGTTAGGGGAGACGGAAGGAAGGGTACTTTTTTTCAAACGCTTGTGTAAACATGGCTCGATTGGTTAGACCCGCCAATATAGGCAATTATTAGCGTCAGTTCAGTGCCACATTGTAAAATAAACTTACTAAGAAACAGTGCGTTGAGTTCCAGTGCATATTGTTCTAAATAAAAGCCTGGGATAGCGGCAGATCGGAATTTGTGCCATTATTCATCGCCAGGCAACGTATCTGTGTATTATTTCCATGAATTGTGGTAAGCTTGATATATTCAATATCTTTTTAATGAAAATTGAATGTAAATTGATAATTTATGTCTATATGTGTGTGGTTCAGTAGCGAACATGAGGCAAAGCCTATATAGTGCTCCAACCTGAACAGAAGGTGTCGGAGAAAAGTAAAACTGCATGGAATTGCCAAACAGTACACTGACACCTATCTTATTGACTAGAAAGAACTAATGCTGGAATTGCAGAGGCGTAGTAACCATTAGGGAGGAGTATACTGGTGTAAATTGTTTCAAATGAAGCTGGCATTTGGCCTATCGTTCTGAACTCAGTGTTTGTTATGTATTGTGTTCAGTCTGGAAATAGATTATAAATTAGTTCTGAAATAGGAGGTACAACCTTCTTGTTTCAGGGACCGTGGTCCTAAGTTATTGAGCAGCACCTGGTCTGAGCTTTGCTGAATCTAGAGGCTGACAGCATACTCCTGGGTCCAGATAGCGACCAGTGAGGTGTCTCCAGAACACAGGGAAGCTATCGAGCAGAGGAGTCTTTTCCTGCCGCCATCACGAAAGATAAGCTTCTGTGGCCAGAGGAGCTCAACATTATGTGTCCCCCTCTAAAATTGACATTATAGTAAAACAGAGGGACAATACATTATTTAAATTGATAGGAACTGGGAACTTTTCCCCATACTATTTCCAAGATAAACAAACACTTGAAGTCATGATGACAAATAACAACATAGCTTGAAAAACAAAACCAGTATTACCTCATAGTACTACTACACAACTGACACACATAGGATATACTAATAAAATATGTCACTACAAGGTTCATATTTATAAATTATGTACATATAAATTGTGATTACATTTGATTGTGATTCCTGGTTCACTGTGTAGTTGAATCAGGATATCTATTAGTGAAAGTAATTAATACATATATATTTGAAACTTTACCATTGACTCATTTAAGATAGTCTTATAGAGTGTTATATGTGTGTGAGTGTCACAGTGTTGTACAGTGTTGTGGAATAAATTAAATTGTTTATCTGTCTGTTGTTGTTGTGACTTACACTACATCATTTACATAACCCTAGACATTTAACGTAGTCATCACAATATTCCAGAATAATTCTGACTGAGGTAAAAATGTGGTAGCAAGTAAGGTCATCTGTAATACACCACACTTATTAGATACAGATACCTTCACAGCTGATCTCAGTCAGTACACTAAGTCCCCTATAAATATTTATAACATCCCATGTTTACCACAGTGTCATATGACAACTGATCAGTTATTTAAAGTTCTAGAACATTCTGTGTGTTGTGTGACAACTGATCAGTTATTTAACATTCTAGAACATTCAGTGTGTCATGTGGCAACTGATCAGTCATTTAAAGTTCTAGAACATTCTGTGTGTCATGTGACAACTGATCAGTCATTTAAAGTTCTAGAACATTCCATGTGTTATGTGACAACTGATCAGTTATTTAAAGTTCTAGAACATTCTATGTGTCATCTGATAACTGATCAGTCATTTAAAGTTCTAGAATATTCCAAGTGTCATGTTACAACTGATCAGTTATTTAAAGTTCTAGAACATTCTGTGTGTCATCTGACAACTGATCAGTCATTTAAAGTTCTAGAATATTCAATGTGTCATGTGACAACTGATCAGTCATTTAAAGTTCTAGAACATTCCGTGTGTCATGTTACATCTGATCAGTTATTTAAAGTTCTAGAACATCCTGTGTCATGTAACAACTGATCAGTTATTTTAATTTATAGAACATTCCATGTGTCATGTGACAACTGATCAGTTATTTAAAGTTCTAGAACATGTCATGTAACAACTGATCCGTTATTTAAAGTTCTAGAACATTCTGTGTGTCATGTGGCAACTGATCAGTCATTTAAAGTTCTAGAACATTCCATGTTGTCATGTGACAACTGATCAGTTCTTTAAAGTTCTAGAACATCCATGTGTCATGTAACAACTGATCAGTTATTTAAAGTTCTAGAACATTCCATGTTATCATGTGAAACTGATCTGTTATTTAAAGTTCTAGAACATTCTGTGTGTAATGTGACAACTGATCAGTTATTTAAAGTTCAAGAACATGCGTGTGTCATATGACAACTGATCAGTTATTTTAAAGTTCTAGAACATTCTGTGTGTTGTGTGACAACTGATCAGTTATTTAACATTCTAGAACATTCAGTGTGTCATGTGACAACTGATCAGTCATTTAAAGTTCTAGAACATTCTGTGTGTCATGTGAAAACTGAACAGTCATTTAAAGTTCTAGAATATTCCATGTGTTATGTGACAACTGATCAGTTATTTAAAGTTCTAGAACATTCTGTGTGTCATCTGATAACTGATCAGTCATTTAAAGTTCTAGAATATTCCAAGTGTCATGTTACAACTGATCAGTTATTTAAAGTTCTAGAACATTCTGTGTGTCATCTGACAACTGATCAGTCATTTAAAGTTCTAGAATATTCAATGTGTCATGTGACAACTGATCAGTCATTTAAAGTTCTAGAACATTCCGTGTGTCATGTTACATCTGATCAGTTATTTAAAGTTCTAGAACATCCTGTGTCATGTAACAACTGATCAGTTATTTTAATTTATAGAACATTCCATGTGTCATGTGACAACTGATCAGTTATTTAAAGTTCTAGAACATGTCATGTAACAACTGATCTGATCAGTTATTTAAAGTTCTAACTGATCAGTTATTTAAAGTTCTAGAACATTGTGTGTGTGACAACTGATGTTATTTAAAGTTCTGATTCTGTGTGTCATGTGACAACTGATCAGTCATTTAAAGTTCTAGAATATTCCAAGTGTCATGTTACAACTGATCAGTTATTTAAAGTTCTAGAACATTCTGTGTGTCATCTGACAACTGATCAGTCATTTAAAGTTCTAGAATATTCAATGTGTCATGTGACAACTGATCAGTCATTTAAAGTTCTAGAACATTCCGTGTGTCATGTTACATCTGATCAGTTATTTAAAGTTCTAGAACATCCTGTGTCATGAAACAACTGATCAGTTATTTTAATTTATAGAACATTCCATGTGTCATGTGACAACTGATCAGTTATTTAAAGTTCTAGAACATGTCATGTAACAACTGATCCGTTATTTAAAGTTCTAGAACATTATGTGTGTCATGTGACAACTGATCAGTTATTTAAAGTTCTAGAACATTCCATGTTGTCATGTGACAACTGATCAGTTATTTAAAGTTCTAGAACATTCTGTGTTGTCATGTGACAACTGATCAGTTATTTATAGTTCTAGAACATTCTTTGTGTCCTGTGACAACTGGTCAGTTATTTAAAGTTCTAGAAAATTCAGTGTGTCATGTGACAACTGATTGGTTATTTAAAGTTCTAGAACATCAATGTGTCATGTAACAATTGATCAGTTATTTAAAGTTCTAGAACATTCCGTGTGTCATGTGACAACTGGTCAGTTATTTAAAGTTCTAGAACATCCGTTTGCCATGTAACAACTGATCAGTTATTAAAAGTTCTAGAACATTCCGTGTGTCATGTGACAACTGATCAGTTATTTAAAGTTCAAGAACATGCATGTGTCATATGACAACTGATCAGTTATTTAAAGTTCTAGAACATTCTGTGTGTCGTGTGACAACTGATCAGTTATTTAAAGTTCTGTTATTCCGTGTGTCATGTGACAACTGGTAAGTTATTTAAAGGTGTAAAACATTCGTGTGTCATGTGACAACTGATCAGTTATTTAAAATTCTAGAACATTCGTGTGTCATGTGACAACTGATTTGGTTAATAAAGTTATGAGTTTATTCCCAACTCTAGTTAGTCAGCTAGATTTAATGTATTTGTAGCACTTTACTAATGTTGGTAGTAGTCAAGAAAAGGCTTTGGCTTGGTTTGGTTTTTGAACCCTGCACTTGAAAACTGGTGTTTATCGTGTGCAAGGGATATCCGGTTCAACCCCATATGGGTTATAATTAGGATATATCGTGTTCACCATTCTATAGCGCAATACATTGTGTTTTTCCGGTGTGTTGACTCTTCCAGGTTGTAATTTATTTGCCGTTTGTTGTGGCATTGTTTAAAGTCTGTGATGTTTGTAATGTATCTTCTTCCATGATACTATATTGCTCTCTTGCTATTGACATCTTTTTTTAAATGTATCTGCTGGGCGTTTGTTGGTTTTTGAATTGGTAGTGTTTTTTGTTTGTTAGTTTGTTTTTTGTTTTTATTTTTTTTGTTTTGTATGATATTTTTTTTTTTATTTTTTTGTTTTTGTTTTTCCTTGTCATTCTCATGTTTATGGATATTGTTGGTTTTTTATTAATTAAAATTTTTATTATGTTTTGTTATCTGGGTAGTTTTTTTTTTTTCTAGTGATGTCATTCTTTGTGTTCTGGTTGTATTCCATGGACATTCAAACTGGTAATTACAACTTTCTCTTATATATATATATATATATATATATATATATATATATATATATATATATATATATATATATATATATATATATATATATATATAAAGATGATCTTTCTTGTTTCTTGGCCACTGACTGATGAAGCAGTTAGTGACCCTCATGGCTGGTGGTGTCTAGTATAGCAGCCACAGACTGTCTCGATGTTACTCAGTCCTTTGTGTTGTGCTCCAACTCTGGTTCATGTTGTGCTCCAACTGCTTCCACTAATCTCTGTTGCTTTTGGTCTGTCTCTCTTTCACTTTTCTTCTGGGGTCCAGAGCATGGCAGTTCTGATGATGGTGTCAGGATCTCTTCTGGGGATATGGCTGTTGAGAACTGTTTGTTTTGTATTTGTGGTGTGTCTCTAGATGGTATAGACATCATCTCCAGCTCTCCCCGAGTTCATACTTTCATTAATGCAAATGTCTCAAGTGTGTTTATGGTTTACGTGCTAATGCATTTTAGGTCACTCACTTGATCAGACAACGATTTGGAAACATAACGTGAACGATGCAACTCAATTCAACTCTAATAAACAGTCTGTAACTCTGGCCAACGGTTCTGCACATTTATTATGAAGATACTCAAGATGAATATGGCATGTTAATGAATAGATACACAAGCAGATATAGGCACACAGCTTCCATTTGCGCTTCGTTTCTATCAGGACTTTTAAACCAATCATTAAACCCTATTCAACATGGCCCTTAAACATGTACATTCAGTTCTTGCTCTTAAATACGTACAGCCAGTTAACTACTGACTCACACGACTAGCTAGCTATTCCACTAGTCAGTAATAATCACCTTGCCTCAACGGCAAACACAGAGAACATTCAGTTCTCTCACAGTACATATAATATCCTGCCTACAAAGTCTTACACAAATATTAATAACTCCCGAACTGAAACACAGCCATCCTCCCTAAACTCACAGGCCACTCTCCTTATATATCCCAGCATACCACTCGTCCCGCCTTTTCCCACACGTCTCTCTTTCCCGCCTTTTCCCACACGTCTCTCTTTCCCGCCAAAACTATGGAGAAAAAAACCAGGGTAACCCCCCTCACGTTCTACCTCGCATATTTACACTATGTTTTATGGGAGTGCTCTGCGGTGCAAAACCACAACGGTGATTACTAAATCTTCTTCTTCTTCTTCTTCTTGCGATCGCATCTTTGATGATTACACCGTCAGACGAGTTCTCATGATGAATTCGACTGTTGTTTGAAGTTCCTCTTTAACTCCATATAGCTTTGAGTTTAGTGTTGAGTCATTCGGCCAGTATATCTTTCTTAACTGGTCATACAGAGGACAGTCCTGTAGAACATGCTCAGCAGTTTGTTCGTTTAATCCACACATGTGCACAGTGGTGAAGCAGACAATCGTAGCTTGTGCATGTGTTTATTCAGTTTGTTATGCCCTGTCCTGAGTCGAAAAATAGTTATCTGTCCCTGCCGGTCGAGAGTGTGATCGTCGTCTTTGGGTTGGTTCTGTTCTCTTCTGATAGTCTGGATAGCTCTCTTTTTCTCAAAGTATGTGACTTCATTATCTTCTTGTTCACATTCTCCTCCCTTTTTTGCAAGTTTATCTGCCTTTTCATTTCCGGGTACACCACAATGAGATGGTACCCACTGAAGTATGGTTCTCTTTTTGGCAGCTACCTTGTTTAGTTCATTTCTCAGATGCGGGAGTTTACCACCCTTGAGAGCTTGCAGGACAGACAGTGCATCTGTGAGGATGACTACCTGGTGGCAGTCAGAGTTGGTGTTATAAATCATATTTGCAGCTTGCTCTAGAGCTTGAACCTCAGCTGTATAGTTGGAACATAATTTACCAGTGGGAATGTGCCTAGTCTCATAGTGGTTGTCAGGATATGAGATAAAGATACCGGCACCTCCATTCCTAACAGCATTAGTTGCTGATCCATCTGTATAGGCATGTATCCATGATTGATCGGGATAGCTTTCTTGGATCATACTCAATGTAGCAGTTCGTTTTTGCAGATCATTATACTCACATCCACTTGTGAGACCACTGACTGATGTATTAATTTGGAGGGTACTGCTGGCCTGCTCCCATGGTACAGGGTATAGGGTGGGCTTCAGTGGTGTTGTCTTCATGGATAGGTCTTCTTGATGCTGTCTTATAAGTCTTTTCCCCCGATGCACAAAGCTGCTACGCTTTAGACGTCCCAATGCCAGATCATCTAGTCTTGCCTTCATTGGGTGCATTGGCATACTGTTGTACTTTTCCATCTGGATCATGCTTTTTGTGTCTCTTCTATGGGACAATGTCTGTAATCCAGCAACCTTCTGCATCTCTGTTATTGGTGTAGTTTTCATGGCTCCTGTAATGAGCCTGAGAGCTTGATTTTGCACCTTGTCCAAAGACTGCAGATGTGAGTTAGCAGCTGATGACCATGCTGCTGAGCTAAACTCTAAGTGTGGTCTTATTACTCCATTATAAATCTTCTTTAGATTTCGTTCATTTGCTCCCCAGTTGGTACCTGCTAATTTTCTGAGTATGCCTAGTCGTCTTCGGGCCTTTCCTTCTGCGATTACTAAATCTAATCTGCTTTGCACCGCACAGCCGCTCCCAACAATGGCCAACCCAGTTCCAGTGTCTGCCCGCTCACTATGACCACACCGCTATGATGGTGTGCTTATCTTCTTGATGGCTCCAAATTAGCAGTTTTTGGTTGATTATGGTATTCAACCAGAAAATTCTTTGACATTTCCTTAGGCAAGCTGTGTGAAAAGAGGACAGTTTGGACATATTCTTGTCTGCTTCTGCCCATTATTCTACACCATACAGTAGTACAGAACATACGCTACTCTTATATCTTTTTAATTTATTGTTTGCGCTGTATTGAGAAGATTTCTAGTTGTTTAGATTGGCAACAGCTGTTCTGGTTTTATTCATTTGGATATAGTACCTGTATGAAATCTATAAAGGAAACACAGTGCTTCCACACATCACTTTGATACACCATGCAGCCAGGTAGCCTTGATTGAGTGTGTTACACAGATTATGGGATTTAAATCTATCTAGTATATAAAGTATTGCTGATGGTTTGAATGTTTTTATTGTTTAACTGTTTCTTAGGCTGATGTTAGTTTTTATTCTGGCACTGAAAACTGATGTCAGTGTTTCTCAATATGTGATGTTTTTAAGATGTAGTAGACATACATATTAATGGTAAAATATCTTGTAGCATATATCAACTCTTTGTCTTATATTTCCTGGCTTTGTTACTTTTTTCTGCCAGGTATTTATCACAGTCTGGCTTAAAATGTTTTGTAAAATGGCACATCAGGCATGTACTTGCTACTGTTATTAATTAGATTACACTGGACAACAGCCAAAATGTATCCGAGACAAAAGTAGCTATTTTTAACTAATTTGGACATGCTGATCGCGAATATGAACTTAAAAATCGGGAATTAGCTCTAGTTTTCAAGATGCAAAAGGGGGGGGGGGGGGGGTGGGGGGGGGGGGGGTGTTCAGTAGGCTGGTGGCTTGACCTTCCCGACGCGGATGACCCAGTCCTTCTCTTTTCTATAGCCCATTATAGCCCATGCGCTTGATTCCACACGAGACGGATAGCCTTGAGCCAATTGGATGACGCAATCTGTAGCAGTCATTGCAACCACATTTCCTCCTTGTCATCATTTGTGTTGTGGATTATGTGAGTGCAGACAATGTCGTTCAAGATGCCCCGTGAATGTATGAACAGTGCGGATTATTTTTACTATATTTGCGGACAAATAACTTTGCTATCACAAAGGCGACCCATTACACCGATGATAAAGAAAGCTTACAGCCTTTATTTTGGTTGTGAGATCGGTGACCAGGACCGGTATTGGGCCCCACACATAAGTTGTCAATCCTGTGCAACGAATCTGCGCTGCTGGTTGAACCGAAAAAGGACGATCGATGCGTTTTGTAGTTCCAATGGTGTGGAGGGAACCGACAAACCATCTTAATGATTGTTACTTTTGCATGACTGCTATTTTTTATGAGTTTACCTCCTCTTGTATAGAGACACGTTAGGTCTATAATGTCTTGAACGAAGCGTGACCATATCTCCTTATTTGGTAGTATCAGTCAACTGTTGTAGATGTTTGAAACCTTTCTTAACGCTTCTGTTCATGTCCATAAAAGGCGCGACTGTGTAAGACTTTTATCTCGAATGTTCTTAGAATCGTCTTATTGTGAACAGCGACTCAGAGATTGTCACTCTGCGCATGTCTCGACTTGGTTGTCGTTTGTTGTTCCGCCCAGGTCGGGGAGTTGAGAAATGGACTGATTAGCGAGCGGACGCGACTGCGTCTTGTGATTCTCTGAGGGAAATACATTGTCTTTGTGAGTTAGTTAGCTAACTAGACTATTTCCCCGTATTATTCAAGCCTGCCTGGAGGCATATGTTCATGGTTGATTTTCCGAAATAAGGTAATTCCTCTTGTATCGAACTTTAGGCTATCATCTAGAGGTTCGTCATTTTGTCGCCTTTTTGCTCGCCTGTGTGATTCAAAATGGAGAGGTACTTTGACTAGGATTAAGTCACCGGTATCTTTATACCTGAACTAGTTATATATCTATGGGTCGCTCTAGACCAACAAGACTATTGTCTGTGTTCCAGGATTCGTTATATCAGAGATCACGTCCAAGTCAGATGGTTAGACTTAGGAAGGTTATAAAGGTCGAGCTGACCTGTAATCCATGTATGCTACTCACGTGCAGACAGTAAACGGACGTATTGTATACATCTGATCTGCTAGCATCAGGAAGGAATAATTATTATTGTCTATGAACATTAAGGATCTGCAGCGGACCACGGTTGCAGAAGTTATATGTATTATTTATCAAGCTTCGCTATGATATTTGTTTTCCATACAACTATTGAGTATTGACTTCTACATGACTGTCAGTTAACATGAGTTTGAATGCTGCATTCGTTATACTATGCTGATGATAACATAAGTATCATGACTGTTTTGTGGCGTGCAATAAATGGTATAAACCTAAAGCGAAGTTACCATTTTATGACTCTACACGTCATGTTGCCTGTGGTGTACCCTGTGAACTGTTCTACTGCAACACACACAGCAACAATCTAAACCAGATAAGACACCCACATCTTGCATTGTAATACCTGGTGTCGATAGAGGTGGTAGTTTGACGGCATCCTAATTCCACCCTTATCAATTCATGGTGGCCAATAGTTGGTTTATTCTGGTACCAACTCTCAAGGGGGTCAACAAACCCAGACATCATCAGCAGACTACAAGACAACATTGCAGTTGCTATTCATCACCTTTGATGAAATTTTTTGAAAGACGCAGCAGTACTGACAGTTGTTGATATTTTGAAACTACCCGGCGCTGCTCGGCGGTATTGAAGTTTGTCTACAAATAGAAGGACAAGTACCGAGCGAATGGATTTCCTGATCTGTTGAGAAGAAGGAC
This sequence comes from Oreohelix idahoensis, assembly GCA_024509875.1. Taxonomy (NCBI): domain Eukaryota; kingdom Metazoa; phylum Mollusca; class Gastropoda; order Stylommatophora; family Oreohelicidae; genus Oreohelix; species Oreohelix idahoensis. Next base: position 51,638 of record JAMPIV010013120.1, read on the forward strand.
AAGTGCCGTAACAACTGTTCCGGTCTCAGAATTACTGTTGCAGATTCAGAAGGTCAAGTTCAGAAGCTGTTTCCTGTCAGAAGCTGTTTCCTGTTAGAAGCTCATTTCCTTCGTCATGGCAGTTTACGAGAGCAGATATGGATCAACGTTGGATCATTGTCCTAAGAATGCTGATCACATCCTGTTCTGACCTGTGCTGACGTTGTGGATACATAGAAGTTAAGTGGCCTGTTTTGTTTGTGAACTGTGCCCTTATGTTCTAACTGAGCCTTCTGTCTATCACATTTTTCGCACTCTTTATATGTTTACATGTTATATGTTATTTGGATTTGTATTTATATGTTTATATTTCTGCGGGTTTTCTCGGTTGGGCGGTGTCTTTCAGTAGATGATACCACGTCACAGAGGTTCTACTGTTAGCGTTTTCGTTAGGGACTGTGCGAATTTCCTATTGTGAAATTTGCTAGCGACAATCGTTGCTATATCTGTTTAGTTGTGACGAGTTGTGCTTTATTTTCGTTTTTTGTATTTTTTTTTTTTGTTTTTCTCTTTCTTTCTGTTTTTTAGTTTCGATTTCAATTGTTTGTATTTGTAGGTCTCCTCTTTTCTATTATTCAGTTCTTCACGTAAATTTTTGTGTATATACTGTAGCGTCATTTGTTTGTCATATCTTCGCATTCTGTCATCATATTCTTTTTAGTTTCGCTGTTTATTTATTTGACTTATGCGAATGTTTTCGTATTGTTTGATCTTTGTTATTGTTTACATTGACTCTGATCTTTGTTATTGTTTACATTGACGTTGATCTTTGTTATTGTTTACATTGACTCTGATCTTTGTTATTGTTTACATTGACTTTGATCTTTGTTTTGTTTACATTGTTGGTACTTTGTTATTGTTTACATTGTCTTGTTATTGTTTGCATAGTTCTTGCATAGTTAGCTTTCACTATTGTTACATATATGCTCATGCACTATTGATCTATAGTGCACTTATCATAACTAGCTGGTGGTTTTTTCCTTATGCACTATTGTAGTGCAGTTATGATAAATAACTGATGGTTATGCACTGATTTGGGTAGTGCACTGATAATTAAGAGGTGACTTGTGATATTATTGTACAACTGATAATACAAATTGGTGTCAAGTCTTGTTTCCCACAGAGATTGGAGTGAACATAGTAATTATACAAGCACTTTATTAAGTCTTGTTGCTATTAAGATTGAAATAAGATAATTAATTATTTCAGGTTCTGTACTCACATTTTAGACATCATGTCTACATTTGAGTACTTTATTGAGCAGGGTAAAGCCCTTGGGAAGACAGGTGATAAATTAGAAGAATTTGCGACTGTTCAATATGCCAAGGCATTGAAGTCGGAGGAAAAGAAAATGAAAGAACTAACTGAACAAAAGAGAATAGATGCTGAAAATTTAAAACTGCAGATGCAGGTAGATGAAAAGAGATTACAAATGGAAATGGAAAAAACAAAAAAGAGAAGCAGAATCTCAGGAGAAGAGACTTCAGGCTGAGCTTGAAAATAAGAGACTTGAAAAAGAAGCTGAAAATAAGAGACTTGAAAAAGAAGCTGAAAATAAGAGACTTGAAAAAGAAGCTGAAAATAAGAGACTTGAAATAGAGGCTGAAAATAAAAGATTAGAAAAACAGGCTGAGGCTGAAGAAAGAAGGTTACAAAGAGAGTCTGATGAGAGAAAAGCAAAAATGGAACATGAAGAAAAACTCTTAGCTTTGGAGTTAGAAAAGTTGAAATTATCTAGTAATGCTAATGATGCTAATAAGGTATCATCTGCTAATAAGTCTAATGCTGTTGATTTCAAGCTTAATTTACCAGCATTCAATGCTTCAATTGATGATATAACATTTTATCTAGATAGATTTGAAAGTGCATGTAAGGTGCATAATATAGATAAAAAATTATATGTTTATCATCTGTCCAAGATACTTAGAGGTGATGCTTTGACTTTGTTGGGTATGGTAGATGTGCCTGACAAGAACAACTATGAGGTTGTCAGGGCGGCATTGTTAAAGAAGTACCAACTTAACGAAGACGGATATCGTCTAAAATTTAAAAACATGTTACCAGAAACTGGAGTTGAATTCTCAGAATTCATCTCAGGCATACGTCTTACTTTTTTACGATGGGTTGAGCTTTCTAAGACAGAAAGTACATTTGAAGCCCTCATGGACTTACTTCTTAGAGACAAGGTTATGTCTTCTGTTAATGAAGCTTTTCTTTCTTTTCTTCATGAGCGTAAGCCTAAAAATATAAAAGAAATGGAAGAATACTGTAGCCAGTATGTTACTGCACATCCTCACATAACCATTAGCAACTCTAAGGTAAAAGAAGGTCTGCCAGTTGCTTCGGCAGCACCTTATGGCCCGAATTTTATGCGTAAATTTCAGGGTAGCCAGCAAAATTTCAATAAAAAGAGTAACCGTAATTATGCCCAGAACCATGGTAATCAATTTCAGGGAGATTCTTCTTCCCAGAACTGGAGACAACCTAATATTACACGGTATTCTATTCCCGGTAACTTTAGAAATTTTCATAAAGGTAATCGGTATAGAGGAAAATATTTTTTGCAGAGACCTCAATACCAAGATAATAGAGGTTCTCAACAGCATAGAGATGGTAATGACAGTTATGGAAACTGGAACGCAAACCAGGATAAAAATTACAGTAGGGACTTTAATGATAATTGCAGAGGCAATAATGGTCGCGGTAGATCGCAACAGAAGAGAAAAAGATATCAACAGACAAACTCTGTTCAACAAGAATCTCAGGGAGCAGATAAACAGGTTAATAATGATAAAGACCATAATGCTATCGGATGCTCATCTTTTGACTTTGGTAGGGCAAATAAATGTATCCAATGCAGTACTTTATTTGATCCGAAAACCATTAGTACTCTAAGCTGTGGTCATCCTTTGCCCGCTCTTCCTGCTAATGTTGCTCATGATGGGAGAGGTTCTCTTATATTACATAAGGGGCTTGTAAATAGTAATCCAGTCTCGGTGTTGTTTGATTCTGGATGTACTACTGTCGGGGTTAGGCAATCTCTTGTAGATCCATTCTGTGCTACAGGAAAGGTCATCAAATGTGTCACATTTGGTGGCACGTTGGAAAAATATCCTACTGCCATAATACATATTGCTACTCCTTTCTTCACGGGAGAGGTCCACGCGTGTCTACTTCCAAACCCTATTGCGGACCTTATTATTGGTCGTATTCACGGAGTTAGGGAATGTACCCCACAGCAGATTGCTGTTTGGGAAGAGCAAAACATTGAAGCTACCAATACGGTGGTCACAAGAGCACATGCTCTGGATCCACCTCAAACTTCATTAACTAATAATGATGAAGTAAATGAACAAAATAGTCACTTGACTATTACACGTGACTCATTTATCAAATTGCAAGAAGAAGATCCGTCGTTACAAAAATTCTTCATTCTAGCAAAAAAAGGTGATCCTAATCAAAATACTAATAGAAAATCTTGGATTTCTATGAAGAACGGCGTACTTGTACGTATGGTACAAGACTCGACTACATCCACTCATTCACAAATTCTTGTGCCTAAGAGCATGAGGGTGCAAATATTGCAACATGCTCATGACTCGCAATGTGCTGGACATATGGGTTTTTCCCGTACAAAGTCGAGAGTTCTTGCGGCTTTCTTTTGGCCATTTGTGAGCAAGGACATACGAATGTACTGTCGCTCTTGCAAAGTATGTCAGGAGGTCAAATCTAAAGGACCACGACATGCTGCGCCTATTCAGGCTGCTGACATTCCAATTCGCCCTTTTCAAAAAATGGCAATAGATATTATCGGTCCTTTTAGAATTAAGTCGGCTAGAGGGCATCAATTTATTCTTACATGTGTCGATATGTGCACACGTTGGCCAGAGGCAATACCTCTCAAGAGCATCTCAACTGCTGATATCGCAGACGCTCTTTGGCTGATATTTTCTCGCTTGGGTTTTCCCGGAGAAATATTGTCAGACCATGGCACTCAACTGATATCAGACACTATGTCACAGGTAATGTCTATGCTACATATAAAAAGGTCTCTCAGCAGTATCTATCACCCAATGTCTAATGGGTTGGTCGAACGTTTAAATAGGACTCTAAAAACTTTACTGGGTAAAATAACTGAGGATCATCCTCAGGATTGGGACAGGGTCTTACCCGCGGCTCTCTTTGCGTATAGAGAGGTCCCCAATGAACATACGGGGTTTTCCCCTTTTGAACTTGTCTTTGGCGCGCAACCGCGCGGCCCTATGTCTTTACTTCACGATCTAATCACTGCCGATAATATTAGCGATGAGACTCAGTCTTCTTATGAGTACGTCATTGCTCTTAGGAAAAAAATCATTGAGGCATGCAGACTAGCAACTTCGTCTTCCGAATTTGCTAAAGAAAAGGCAAGGCAGTTTGCGAATAAGAATAGATGTCTACGACAACTTTGTCCAGGTGACAAAGCTCTCGTTCTACTTCCTTCAAGGGAGAACAGACTTCTAATTGCATGGAAAGGTCCATATGCAATAGTCTCCAAAATTTCTGATGTCGACTATGTTGTCGATATTGATGGAAAGCATAAAACTTTCCACATAAATATGCTCACGGAATTTCATGAAAGACCAGACTATTTGCAGCCTATTTTCCAGGCAACGGACAATTCTCAAGTACCTCATGGTCAATACTCATCGCTGTCAGTTATACAGGATGAGGAAACTACTTTTTCTGATGTCAATCTTCCTCTTTCTATGGTCCCACTTTATTCTACGGAATCTTGGAAAAACGTGACCGTTTCTCCAAATCTTTCCGCTGAGGAACATCGACAAGTTTCTTCGATGTTGCAAACATTTCAGGATGTTCTTACAGACATCCCGGGACACACACATGTCATTGAACATGACATTGTGCTAACTGATCATAATCCTATCAGAGTCAGACCCTATCCAATACCTATCCATTTCCAGTCTCAAGTCGAGAAAGAATTGGATGAAATGATACGTTTGGAAATCATTGAACCATCCACTTCAGCATACTCTTCGTCTATGGTTATTGTTCGAAAGAAGGATAATAACATTCGCATTTGCGTAGATTATCGCAAATTGAACCAAGTTACGAAGTTCGACGCTGAACCTATGCCTTCATTAGAAGAGCTACTCAATAAACTTTCTAATTCTAGATTCTTTACCAAACTAGATTTGTCTAAAGGTTATTGGCAAGTCCCGCTAACTGAACGTGCCAAACCTTTTACAGCTTTTTCTACACCTAGGGGTTTATTCCAATGGAATTTCATGCCTTTTGGTCTTATGAACGCCCCTGCTACATTCGTACGCATGATGCGCCGAATTCTCGCATATCGTACAGATGTCATAGCATATCTAGATGATATCTGTCTATTCAGTGATTCCTGGGAAGATCACTATTTGGGTTTATACGAATTACTGTCTACTCTTCGCGAGTATAACTTGACTGCAAAACCCTCTAAAGCCTTTATAGGATTTAGTGAGATTTCTTTCCTAGGTCATCGTGTTGGTCATGGTCTTTTAAAGACAGAGGACCACAATGTTTCAAAAATACTTAACATTTCGGTCCCTAAGACAAAGAAACAAGTAAGGAGTCTATTAGGTTTGATCCAATTCTACGGACGATTCATTCCGAATCTGTCCTCCATTATGGCACCGCTTTCTACTTTATTGAAGAAAGGGTCGCCTAATTTGATCCGCTGGTCAAAAGAATGTCAATCCTCATTGGACCAGGTTAAAGACCTATTTTCATCTCCACCTATTCTTAGGTTACCTACTATTGAGAAGACTTTTGTTCTTCGAAGTGACGCCTCGTCAACTGGGATTGGGGCAGCACTAATGCAGGAGTATTCTGATACTCTGCATCCGGTGATGTATATCTCTAGGAAATTAAATGCTGCAGAAAAGAATTACTCGGTTTTAGACCGTGAGTTATTGGCTATGGTATGGTCTATTCTGAAGTTACAAAGATTTCTTCTAGGCGCACATTTCATTGTGGAAACCGACCAGAAAGCGCTTACTGCTATTCAGAGCAAAAAAACTTGAAGAGCTCGAGGTCCACTCGTTATGCCATAGCTCTTCAACCATTTCATTTCTCGGTTCGAGCTATCCGTGGTTCGGATAATGTAATGGCGGACATTCTGTCCAGATGCCCACACGATTCCACATGATTCTTCTGTCATATATATATTTCCTGATATACAGTCCAATGTTATAATGACATGTTGGTAGATTTTTTTTTTTCTCACTTTTTTGAGGGGGAATTTATAACATTGTTCCATGTAATTATCTAAGAAGGCTTAGTTAGTGATATACGGGCCAAAAGATCACTCGGCCACATTTAAATAAATTATTTTCAGGATTGTATTGAGAGATTTACCAGTTGTCTTTAAGATTTGTGTTATTGATATTTTCGCAGCACATCATTGAAGATGCGAGATTGTGTCCATTGTGGAACTTTGAGTATATCAAGTCCTGTCCTAGATTGGGAGCGGATGATGTCCACATCTTCTTCTATTGAATGTTTTATGTCAACGAAGATCAACACATGTATTACTTATTAGTTACTGATGCATTACATAATGTAATAAAATAGTGCGGTATATTAATATATTACACCGCTATTTGCAACACATTGTATGATATCATAATAATATATTTGATTTCATATATTGGTATGAGAATAATTTGACTTTTATTATGATGTTGCCAGCATTGTGGTTTGTGTTGGTGGCACCTTCCTGGGATATATACGCGTATACTTAGATAAATTTTTCTCTAAGGACCTGGGATATGATCTCAGTTTCGCTCCAAGTGTTGAGCTATTTTGTTAGGTATATCCGCGCATCATACGTGCGTTAGGAGCCTAGATTTTTCCGGCTCCAGGATTTAAAAAAAAAAATGTTTCATTTTTTTTTTTTCCCGGGAGGGTGCGGTAATGTTACGCACAAATAATTACTTTTTTCCAAAGTCTTTGTATGATCGTTTTTCGTATGTATGATCATTATTTGACTGAAATGCATGTTATATATATTTTATGGTCAAAGGGACAGAACCCGATATATCGATACTGCTATTTTTTATGAGTTTACCTCCTCTTGTATAGAGACACGTTCGGTCTATAATGTCTTGAACGAAGCGTGACCATATCTCCTTATTTGGTAGTATCAGTCAACTGTTGTAGATGTTTGAAACCTTTCTTAACGCTTCTGTTCATGTCCATAAAAGGCGCGACTGTGTAAGACTTTTATCTCGAATGTTCTTAGAATCGTCTTATTGTGAACAGCGACTCAGAGATTGTCACTCTGCGCATGTCTCGACTTGGTTGTCGTTTGTTGTTCCGCCCAGGTCGGGAGTTGAGAAATGGACTGATTAGCGAGCGGACGCGACTGCGTCTTGTGATTCTCTGAGGGAAATACATTGTCTTTGTGAGTTAGTTAGCTAACTAGACTATTTCCCCGTATTATTCAAGCCTGCCTGGAGGCATATGTTCATGGTTGATTTTCCGAAATAAGGTAATTCCTCTTGTATCGAACTTTAGGCTATCATCTAGAGGTTCGTCATTTTGTCGCCTTTTTGCTCGCCTGTGTGATTCAAAATGGAGAGGTACTTTGACTAGGATTAAGTCACCGGTATCTTTATACCTGAACTAGTTATATATCTATGGGTCGCTCTAGACCAACAAGACTATTGTCTGTGTTCCAGGATTCGTTATATCAGAGATCACGTCCAAGTCAGATGGTTAGACTTAGGAAGGTTATAAAGGTCGAGCTGACCTGTAATCCATGTATGCTACTCACGTGCAGACAGTAAACGGACGTATTGTATACATCTGATCTGCTAGCATCAGGAAGGAATAATTATTATTGTCTATGAACATTAAGGATCTGCAGCGGACCACGGTTGCAGAAGTTATATGTATTATTTATCAAGCTTCGCTATGATATTTGTTTTCCATACAACTATTGAGTATTGACTTCTACATGACTGTCAGTTAACATGAGTTTGAATGCTGCATTCGTTATACTATGCTGATGATAACATAAGTATCATGACTGTTTTGTGGCGTGCAATAAATGGTATAAACCTAAAGCGAAGTTACCATTTTATGACTCTACACGTCATGTTGCCTGTGGTGTACCCTGTGAACTGTTCTACTGCAACACACACAGCAACAATCTAAACCAGATAAGACACCCACATCTTGCATTGTAATACCTGGTGTCGATAGAGGTGGTAGTTTGACGGCATCCTAATTCCACCCTTATCAGTGACTTCCTGTTCCGGACCCACCAGAATCTTATACTCTGGATGATGAAGAAGATAATAAGGCCAGTGTACATCCGTCACCTGTGAAAGCATCTACATCAAGAAATCCTGATTTCCTGCCTATTGAAGATTCTGCACAGCCACATAAAATTACCCAGAGTGAATTGAATGATCTAGTGAGAGATCTGGAATTTCCAAAAAATAAAGCAGAGCTGTTGGGGTCCAGACTGCAGCAATGGAATCTTCTAGAAGAGAATGTGCATGTATCTGTGTTTCGTGCTCGGCAAAAAGACCTGCTTCCATATTTCAAAATGACAGATAACCTCATTGCTTCCGTTGGTATAGTGGGTCTGATGGCAGCACCACTACACATCAACTACAAAGACAACGATTGGAGGCTGTTCATTGATTCGTCCAAGTTGAGCTTAAAAGCTGTGCTTCTCCATAATGGTAACGTTTTACCATCTGTTCCACTCGGGTATGCAGTCCACATGAAAGATACGTACAACAACATGAAACAACTGTTACACACCATCACCTATGACAAGTATAAGTGGCAGATTCGTGGTGACCTGAGGGTCATTGTCATCTTGATGGGGCTACAGCAGGGTTACACAAAGTTTTGCTGTTTCCTCTGTCTGTTGGACAGCCGTGCCAGGACTTCCCACTACAAGAAAAAGGATTGGTCCCAACGACAATCACTTGAACTGGGGAAAAAGAATGTACTTAACGAACCACTTGTAGAATCCCACAAGATCTTGCTCCCTCCTCTCCACATCAAACTTGGACTAATGAAAAATTTGGTAAAGGCCATGGATCGAAATGGAGCAGGATTTGTATACCTTCGTGATAAATTTCCAAGACTTAGTGAGGCCAAAATCAAAGAAGGTGTATTTGTCGGTCCACAGATACGTCAGCTCTTCCGAGATCAGCGTTTTGATGATATCCTCACAGGTGATGAAAAGTTAGCTTGGAATGCTTTCCAGCAAGTGGCCACAAACTTTTTAGGAAACAATAAGGCTGACAATTACCAGGAGCTTGTAGAAACCCTCTTGCAGCGCTAAGAGAGACTAGGGTGCAACACATTTTACACTCTCATCTGGATTTCTTCCCTGCTAACTGCGGTGCTGTCAGTGACGAGCATGGGGAACGATTTCATCAGGACACTACTTCCCTCGAATAAAGGTACCAAGGGAAATGGAATGCTGCAATGCTAGCAGACTATTGTTGGACCCTTGTGAGAGATGCTCCAGAAACTCATTACAAGCGACTGGCAAAAAGGCGTCGGTGTAAATCATTTCCGCTGTAAGCATTATTATCATATGGTAAGTATATGCAAATGTGTAAAACTTGTTTTATAGATATTTTAAAAAACTAGAGCTAATCTGGTGTGTTAACGGCCATTTTCATATTCAGCAGCCCAAACAACATAAAGGTAACTTGGTTTAATCTCAGATACACACAAAAAGTCAAAATTTGTTGTCCAGTGTTATTAGTTCCCCCATACATTTTCACCATGTTGGATGCGTCCTGGTGTTTATTGAAATATATATAGTGTCTGTCTATGTCTGACAAAAGCTGGATATGCCGGATGAGTCTTGTCTGATCTCACTTTGGTCATATAGCTTAATCTCAGTTCCTGTCTCCGTAATTTCAAATTCATGGTTCTTAAAGCCACTTTCGGTGCTGCTTTTGATGTTACTGTAGGTACCCTTGCTATTGACGTTAGCTCTGGGTACCCCTAATATTGATGTTGCTGTGGGAACCCCTGCTATTCGTGTTGTTCTGGGTACCTCTGCTATTGTACTTGATGCCCGTCTGTATCCTCATTTAATCTTCTTACTTCATGCCGTATATTATGGCGGCACAGTCTTTTTTTCATGTAATATAAGATTCACGCATAATAAGCATTCTCCTAGTAATTTTGTATCCATTTATTTTCAAATATCTTATGACATTTGATTGTCTGCTAGTCTGTACCAGTTTAAATGTTTATTCATTCTTTGAGTTTAGTGTTGAGTCATTGGGCCAGTATATCTTTCTTAACTAGCCATACAGAGGACAATCCTGTAGAACATTCTCAGCAGTTTGTTCGTTTAATCCACATGTGCACAGTGGTGAAGCAGACAATCGTAGCTTGTGCATGTGTTTATTCAGTTTGTTATGCCCTGTCCTGAGGCGAAAAATGGTGATCTGTCCCTGCCGGTCAAGAATGTGGTAATCGTCGTTGGGTTGATTCTGTTCTCTTCTGATAGTCTGGATAGCTCTCTTTTTCTCAAGTATGTGACTTCATTATCTTCTTGTTCACATTCTCCTCCCTTTTTTGCAAGTTTATCTGCCTTTTCATTTCCGGGTACACCACAATGAGATGGTACCCACTGAAGTATGGTTCTCTTTTTGGCAGCTACCTTGTTTAGTTCATTTCTCAGATGCGGGAGTTTACCACCCTTGAGAGCTTGCAGGACAGACAGTGCATCTGTGAGGATGACTACCTGGTGGCAGTCAGAGTTGGTGTTATAAATCATATTTGCAGCTTGCTCTAGAGCTTGAACCTCAGCTGTATATTGGAACAGAATTTACCAGTGGGAATGTGCCTAGTCTCATAGTGGTTGTCAGGATATGAGATAAAGATACCGGCACCTCCATTCCTAACAGCATTAGTTGCTGATCCATCTGTATAGGCATGTATCCATGATTGATCAGGATAGCTTTCTTGGATCATACTCAATGTAGCAGTTCGTTTTTGCAGATCATTATACTCACATCCACTTGTGAGACCACTGACTGATGTATTAATTTGGAGGGCACTGCTGGCCTGCTCCCATGGTACAGGGTATAGGGTGGGCTTCAGTGGTGTTGTCTTCATGGATAGGTCTTCTTGATGCTGTCTTATAAGTCTTTTTCCCCGATGCACAAAGCTGCTACGCTTTAGACGTCCCAATGCCAGATCATCTAGTCTTGCCTTCATTGGGTGCATTGGCATACTGTTGTACTTTTCCATCTGGATCATGGTTTTTGTGTCTCTTCTATGGGACAATGTCTGTAATCCAGCAACCTTCTGCATCTCTGTTATTGGTGTAGTTTTCATGGCTCCTGTAATGAGCCTGAGAGCTTGATTTTGCACCTTGTCCAAAGACTGCAGATGTGAGTTAGCAGCTGATGACCATGCTGCTGAGCTAAACTCTAAGTGTGGTCTTATTACTCCATTATAAATCTTCTTTAGATTTCGTTCATTTGCTCCCCAGTTGGTACCTGCTAATTTTCTGAGTATGCCTAGTCGTCTTCGGGCCTTTCCTTCTGCATTTTCAATATGCTTATTCCATGTAAGCCTTTGGTCAAATGTCACCCCAAGATAGGTGGGGTAGCTTTCTTCCTTGATCACGGTTGTCCCTAGGTGTATGTTAGCTGATTTGTCCTTGGGGGCGAGGGAGAACAGTGTTGTGGAGGTTTTGTCTGTGTTTATTGTGATAAGCCATTTCTCTGCCCATGACACTAGCATGTCTGCTGCCCGCTGCATTCTATAATTTGCTGTGGTGACATTTTCATCAGCGCACCAGAGTACTAGGTCATCTGCATATAAGGCAGCTTTAACTCCTGCAGGGAGATCTTTCACCAGGTCATTGATGTAAACAAGGAAGAGTGTTGGGGAAATTACTCCTCCTTGAGGTACCCCCTGATGGAGCAACACTTTTCTGCTCTGCAGACCGTCAAGAGTGACTCTAGTTCTCCTGTTATGCAAGTATGACTGGATCCATTTCATCATGTTGCCTTGGATTCCACTTCTCCTAAGTTTTGCAATGAGGCCATCTTTCCACACCTTGTCAAAGGCCTGCTTGAAGTCGACCCAGATCGTTAGGACCTTTTTCTTCTCCTGGAAGGCATCTTCTATTGCTTGAGACAAGTAAGTAACTTGGTCTTCTATACTGTAGCATTCTCTAAATCCAGCTTGTTCCGGCACCAGGATCTGCTCAGACTCTAAATACCATTTCAATCTGTGGTTGACTATTCGCTCCATAGTCTTCCCAACACAGCTTGTGAGACTGATTGGCCGGTAACTTGCAGCCTCGGTCTTACATTTCCCTTTCTTTAGTATGGGTATTGTGATGGCTTCTCTCCATACTTGGGGTACCGTTCCTTTCAACCAGCTGTGGTTGAATATCTCAAGCAGTTTTGTCTTTGCTGCTGAGCTCAGATTTACTAGCATTTCGTTGCTGATTTTGTCTGGGCCGGGTGACTTTTGAAACTTAAGCTTGGAAATAGCCTTCTGTAGTTCTCCTAGTGTGATGGGTTCCCTCATTGGGGCAGGGGTATCTGTCTGTCCCATGGTTGCCAGTATTTCTTTTCTTATCTCTCTCTCTGATGGTCTATGTTAATGGGTAAGTTGCTTTCTGAACTGTATCTTCTAGCAAACAAGTCTGCAGCTTGTTTTCCTCTGAAAAGTTTGCCACCTTCATCCAATGTGATAGTCTGCCTAGGTGAGGAACGCTCTTCATTTAGAGACTTGACTAATCTCCAAAGTTTCTTGCCGTCTTTCTCAAGGTTCAGCGATGCCGTTTTAGTTCTCCAGCTTTTCCGTTTTTCTTCTAGCTTTGTTCTCTGAAACTCTGCTACAGCCTTTTTCCATTTGTTGTGAGTTTCAAGTGAAGGCTGAGACTCTGCGTCCTTTCTAGCCCTGTCCATAGCTTCCTGACGTACTTGGAGTGTGCTGGACCAGTATGGTGTGTAGTTACACCGGCATCCTTTGGGAATGGTTTCTTTTGCAGCTTGAAGTATGCATCTGTTGAAGTCTTTTACCACTTCATTAATGTCTCTGTTCTGTACCTTGAGGTCAGACAGCAGCGTGTTCACCTGATGCCTGAATAAACCCCAGTTGACTTTTTGGTAATTCCATCTTGTAATGGCTGGGTCTGTACTGAGAGTTACACTCTGGACTGTAAGGAAGATTGGGCGATGGTCGCTTCTTCCTAGTTGGTTTCCTACTTCTCTACTAATAAGTCCAGCTAAATCTGGGGTGGCGAAGGCAAGATCTGGAGATGAAGTTGTGTGCCATCCTCTGGAGTAGACGGTACGAGTATCTGTGGCATTATAGACTAGGATTAGGGAGTGGTCATCTTGCCATGTTTCAACCTCTTCACCTCTGTGATCTAGATGGTTATAGCCCCAGCTCTGGGAGTGACTATTAAAGTCTCCAACTGCTATATAGTTGGTGGCTGGTACCTGTATAGAGCTGAGACTCAGGGGTTTGTTGTTTGAATGTTTATTCCAGTTCAGAGTTAAAATCCAGCGTCATGCATGCGAATCTCATGGATGAAACTGTACTTATTTTTTGTCCCTGTATATTTATGTCAGCCCGAGTAGTTGGGGGGTTCTCTGAGGAGGGAAACACAGATTAGAACTACTGTTCGGGGCGACTAACATGGGGCAGTGCTTGAGGTTGGCAACATCATTATGTCAAGCAAATTGTTGCTATAGAAAGCACAGCTGTAAGAGAGCATAATTGCTTTGATACATACTTCCTGTCAGGTGGCCACCTGCAGTGGTCGCTCCACGAGGAACGATAAGGGAACTGAGTCAATGAATGAGTCATTATTAAATATCTACAACATTTTTCGTCAACTCCATTACCTTTACAGCACAAATAATTATGGTTACTTAATAATGTAATATAAATTTGAACAAAAAACAAAATTCATTATAAAGTACATTAAAAATAAAACACTCAGCTTCTCTGCAGATAAAAGTGCTAAATGATATACAGCAATCCCCCGATTAGCGCTGTTAATTCGTTCTTGAAAAATTGAGCGCTAAACGAAAATTGATTTCCCATAAGAATTAATAGAAATCAAATTTATTCGTTACCGAGGTCCAGAAAAATATATTCAATTAAGTAAAAAGTGATTAACAAAGCAAAAACTGCAAAGTTAGCAACATTTATTAACTACCTATAATGACAAGAAATATTGAACACAAAGAAAATCTTATTTATGTACGGCACTTACAACAAATATATACACAATATTATAGTACTTTAATCTCTGCTTCTTCCGTCACTTGTGGCTACAGTAATTTGTCAAGGCGGAACTGTCTTTCTTCATCAGACAACTGGTTAGCAGAAGCTTTGTAGGTGTTGAAAAAGTTGTTCTGGCTCCAGATGTAGGAGGCACGGCTACTTAGTTCTTCTTCTTCTTCTTCTGCGTTCGGTTTGTAGTCATGCTAAATCTGCAGGCCTGTCGCCAGGACGAAGTCCACAGTCTTTTCCAGGTCGGCGCGGCAGCCCCATAGCTTCTGCTGGAGCTCATCACCTTTTGGCCAGGTCGTACGTCGCAATTTATCATGGGTTGGACAGTTCTGGAGAATGTGTTCTGGAGTCTGGATATCAGTTCCACATGGGCATTCATTCGTGTGGGATATCTTGAGGCGATAGAGATGTCCAAGTAATCTGCAGTGACCAGTTCTCAGGCGGAAAATTGTCGTCTGTTGGTGTCTGTTTAGGTGGTGGATTTGGTCATCTCTGCTGTATATATCCCCTTCCTCCTTCCACTGATTTTTGTACTTGTTGTGGATGATGGTTTTTGCTTCCCGATAGGGCAATGGGTGGCTGTATTGTTCCATTTTACTGCCACTTCTTGATAGAGCATCTGCTTTCTCATTACCAGCGATTCCACAATGGGCAGGTAACCACTGAAGGGCAATGGTTGATGACCTTTGGATGATGTTAAGCTCAGATCTGATCTCATTCATCATGTTATCATTTCTGGTGTTTTGTATTGATTTAAGTAATGATCTGCAGTCAGTGAAGATTACTATCTTAGCTTGTGGCTGCTGTTCAGGTCTGGTGAGGATCTTCAGGGCTTGCAGTAGTGCCATAGCTTCTGCCCTAAAATTGGAGGAGATCTTTCCAGTTGGGAAGGCCTCTCGAATGATCTTTCAATTTAGTAATCTTATAAAAATGCCTCCTCCACCGTTCTTTACTGCTCCCTCAGCAGATCCATCTGTGTATGCATGTGTCCACTCCTTCGGGTTGTACTTTTCTTCAATCATTTCTTGAGCCAAAGTTTTTAGTTGTTGAGGGGTCAGGTGGCCTTTATTTTTTATTTCAGTGACTTCTGTGATGATAGATATATTTCCATGGCAGTCGTCTGGCTCCTCGTAATCAATTAACATTTCAATCTCAGTAGATCGATTTGGGAGGAGGTCTTCATGGCATCGATGCAGATGTTTGGAGATGTTTAGGAAGCTGGTTCTTTTCAGCCTGTTCTTTGTCACACTATGGAGTTTGGCATGCATTGGATGACTTGGCATTCGTAGAAGTTTCTCACTGTGAGTGAATACCTTTTCCTCACGTTTGTCATCAAGAGAGCGGATGTTGGTGTATCGCTCCATTGCCTGGATTGGAGAAGTCTTCATCCCTCCAGTGATTAATCTAAGGCCTGAATTTTGCACTTTCCCTAGACATTCTGTGTTTGTTTTAGATGATGTGGCCCAGGCTGACATGCCATATTCAAGTACAGGTCTGACTGTGCCTGTATAGACTTTTTTAAGTATGTTGGTATTTGCCCCCCAACTTGTGCCAGCCAGTTTCTTCATAATTGTTACGTGCAGTCTTTGATATCTTACAATATTATACATTGTTATTCTTGTTATCTAGAGAGCTTGTATCGCTCCTTTTGCACTTTTCCCTCCTAGCAAATATTCTGTGTTTGTTTTTTGCCCAAAGCAAAATAGTGACTTAACTTGTGGGTTTCTTCATAATTGTTACGTGCAGTCTTTGATATCTTACAATATTATACATAGGTAATTTTTTAGTGCTTAAGGGAAAGTCATTATTGAGTTACTTCCCTTGAAAGTTGTGTCGGCTCTTTCGATCAAACTCCGCGGATAAATCCATTTTTACTGCGATTTATTCGTTGTTTGGGTAATAATAGATTGTTCTTGCTTCAGAATATCTATGGCCTGAATTTATGTGTATTGTTTGTCTGAGTAGGACGAGTCTGTCTTATATCTGTATATCTTTACATATCTAAGTCGAACTATATGTTCTGTTGTCTCTAGAGAGGTCGAAGGCTATTCGGCGGATGTGTCGCTAGAGTGTGGTGTGATTTGGCTTCGTCCTGATAGGGACTGTGTGTTTTCCATGTCGGCCTGTCGCCGGGGAAAAAGTGATCTCAGTATTTGTGGGGAAGGTGATAGTCGTCTAAACCTATCGTGTATGCTTTACCCCAGTGTTTAGTCGTATTGCCAAGGAATGGCAGTTTCATATTTCCTATACCAAGGTAATCAAAGATACTCTTATGAACTCTCGATCGAAGCCACCATTTTCGATAGTTACGATTTGAATGTCTAAGAGAATATATTTGACTCGATGAAAACGACTTCGATTCCTAGCAGCACTATATCCTGTAGATTGCAGTCAATTGTTCATGATCAAATCTACAGAGCAATGAAATGTTTTATGAATGACTAACTTTAGGACAGATTCATTATCTGTATCCAAACGTGAGTGACAGCTCACGAGTGAAGCCATCTTGGAACCAAAACATGTAGTGACTTTCAAGAAGAGAAAAGGGATGCCCGTATTATCGCTTGTTTAGTCCAGAGATCACTGCTACACATGAGAACCCATTGCTAGCGGTTCAATATTATTATATGAAAAAATATGTGCTGAACATTAAGTTGGAGAATCGTCGCTAGACGAGATTAGGTCTAGAGGCCATCTGAAATATTATTTATAAGCTGACGTGCTCAGTCAGTGAAGTCAGTTGATATATATGTATGGGCGATACTGAGTGCTTGGCTACTGACAGTCCATTATACAATTATTCTACATGAGTGCCCATGTAACATTGCAAGACCATTTGTCCACTGTACTATGATGTATTATGGCAACCTGTGATTTGTCACTATCTGTGCTGTCGAGTGTGTACGTCCAATTAAACTTTAGAAAAGGTACACAGTCGTTGGTGTCGATGACTTCCAGCCATACATGAGTGTGAGAAAAGAACATTTTTTGTCAACACCACGAACCTTTATCATCATTCGCACATTATACACTCAATCCATGTCTACACACCACTGCGTAGGTCAAGTTGACATTCCATACACTACAGTGGAGCAAACAACACCATAGAGATCTTATCAACTGATGATGATGATGTCTGCTTCCATCCACTTATATCTATCTTTTGGTGGATATCATTAACGGGAATAAAAATCCAACTTTATCAACTGGTGGACCAGCTTTCTGGGTTTGACCTCGCAGAAGTTCAGAAGTCAACAGATTACCGATACCAGACCGTTTCCTGTGGCTGATACGACACACTTGCAGTATTGGTTTGCTCTTTGTCAACACTTCGTCACGTGACCTGTCAGGTGAATGCAGTATGTAGGTCAGCGTTGTTGACATTTTTTACATTAGACATTATAGAGTTTCACAAAACAGTTGGATCAATTCTTCTCAATGTTAACAGGAAGACAGTATGAGTGAACTAAGAAGTCCTATTTTCATCGATGGATCTTCTTGTTTTCCATATATGAACTTTAATATTTAAGGCCAGAATGTTTAATTGAATAAAGTGGCAGTTTGTTTGTTTTCATAAAAATAACTTTGCCATTACTGTAAGACTGAGCCTATTTTGCAACACATACTATCATACACATAATTTATATATATTTATGTTTACATGTTATTTGTTTGTATAGTATGTTAGTTTCTATGTCAGCGGGTTGTGTTTAAGGTTGGGCGGCGTCCTCACAACAGAATATCCCACGTCATAGAGGGTCCGTTGTGGGCGTTTTCTATAGGTGCAATTTTCTTGATTGAAAATTTGCTGCGACAACTGTTGCTTTTGTGTTAGCTGTGAAGTCTGTAATTATTGTTATTTTTGTAATATTTCTTTGTTCTTTAGTTTTGTTTTGATTTGTTTGTAATTTGTTGGTCTAACCTTTTCTATCTTTCAGTTCTATTCACAATTTATATTCATATATTGTGACGTCATTTGTGTTGTTATTCTTTGCAGATTCAGTGATTATTTTCATTGATTTCCCTATTTGATTTATTTTGATTTCTGCAAACGTTCTTGTATTGTCAGTCCTATTTGTACTTTATGTATTCTGTTGGTTGACATATGTTTTATATAGGTATATTTCATAAGACACAATTGCCTGTGCACTGCACTTGGATTATGGTATAAACCAGTACCTGATTATTATTACTATTATACAAGACCTTATTAAAGGCTTGTGACCCACAGATATTGGGATAGTATACTGATTAATCAAGTCATTGAGAACTTGTGGTATTATTATTGATTCAGGTGATTAGTATTATTGTTAGACATCATGGCTACATTAGAATACTTCATTACACAAGGGAAAGCCCTTGATAAGACTGGTCAACAATTAGAACAATGGGCAGTTGCTCAATATGACAAAGCATTAGCTGCAGAAGAGAGAAGAGCTATGGCGGAAGAGAAAAGATTAGAAAGAGAAGCTGAGGCTGCTGCTGAACAAAAGAAATTGCAGATGCAGGTAGAGGAAAGGAGATTTGAAGCTGAACAAAAAAAATTAGAAAGAGAAGCTGCTGCGGAACAAAAAAGATTAGACAGTGAAGCTGAACAAAAAAGATTAGACAGGGAAGCTGAACAAAAAAGATTAGACAGGGAAGCTGAACAAAAAAGATTAGACAGGGAAGCTGAACAAAAAAGATTAGACAGTGAAGCTGAACAAAAAAGATTAGACAGGGAAGCTGAACAAAAAAGATTAGACAGAGAGGCTGAAGAAAGAAAAGCAATAAGAGAACATGAATTTGAGTTGGAGAAATTAAGATTGACAAGTATGAGTAATGTTAATCAGGCATCTAGTGGTAATGATAAACCTTCTACTTACAAGGTTAAGGTTCCACCGTTCAATCAGTCCAGTGACGATATTACATTCTGGCTGGATAGATTTGAACGTTCTTGTCGTACACATAATGTGGATAAATCACAATACGCTAATCAATTATCAGAAAACTTGAAAGGTGAATCTTTGACTAGATTATGCCTTGTAGGAGAAGCAGATAAGGATAATTATGATGTCATTAGGGCGGCTTTGATAAAAAAAATATCAGCTAAGTGAGGAAGGCTATCGCCTTTTATTTAAAACGATGGTACCTGAGACGGGTGTAGAATTCTCAGAATTCACTGCAAAGGCACGTCTCACAGTTGATCGTTGGATTGAGCTTTCCAAAACAGAAAAAAAACGTATGAAGGACTTATGGATTTGTTGCTCAGAGATAAGATTATGTCATGTGTGAACAAACCTTTCCTTGAATTTATACATGAGCGTAAACCTAAATCTCTAAAAGAAATGGAAGAATATTGTTCCCAATATGTCACTGCACACCCCGACGTGACTTTTGGCAACACTAAGATTAAGGAGAGTATGCCAGTTGCTTCAGCAACACCATACAATCCCAATTATTCACACAGATTTCAGGGACCTCAAAACAGATTTGATAAAAAAGGTAACCATAATAGTTATCAAAACCAAGGTAACCAATCATTTCAGGGTTCTTCTTCAAAGAACTGGAGACGACCTGATAGCTCTCGACACAGGGGTGGTCATAATTATAGGAATTTCCGTAGAGGAAGTAATTATAGAAACTATCAGGGTTATCCGTCTTGGAGTCAACAAGATCATAATTACAGAGATACTCATTATAATGAATATGATAATGGTAACCAAGGGAACTATGACTCAAACCCAAATAGGGGTTACAATAGAGGTAACAATAACTACAGAGGTGATAATAACCGAGGTAGATCTCAAAACAAAAGACATAAACCACATTTTCAGGCAAACTCTGCACAACAAGAGTCCCATGAAGCCTATAAACAGAGTAAAGATAATAATGATGCTAGTAATATGGCATGTGCCGCTTTTGATTTTGGGAGAGCATCTCAGTGCCCCCAATGCAAAACGTTATTTGAGCCAACCACAGTGTCTACTTTAAGCTGTGGCCATCCTCTTCCTGCTCTTCCAGCATCAGTCGCGCATGATGGAAGAGGTTCTCTTGTCTTACATAAGGGTTTAGTGAATAACAATCCAGTCTCTGTGCTATTTGATTCTGGATGCACCACAATTGGTGTTAGGCAGTCACTCGTAGATCCTTCCCGTGCCACTGGACAAGTAGTCAAATGTGTAACATTTGGCGGCACATTAGAGAAATACTCTACTGCTATCATTAGGATTGCTACTCCTTTCTTTACAGGAGATGTACACGCATGTCTTCTTCCGAATCCGATCGCTGACCTCATCATCGGTCGCATTCATGGAGTCAAGGAATGCACTCCGCAACAAATTTCCACGTGGGAAAGGCAAAACATGCAGATTGCTAACGCTGTAGTCACTAGAGCTCAGGCTCTTAATATGCCTCAAACTTCATCTACTGAAGATAATGAAGTGCATAACCAAGATAATCCCTTGGTAATTTCTCGTGACTCGTTTATAAAACAGCAAGAAGATGGTCCCACTCTGAAGAAATTCTTCATTCTTGCAACTAAAGGTGATCCGAATAAAGACACAAGTCGTAAATCGTGGATTACAAAGAAGAATGGCGTACTTGTACGTATGGTTCAAGACTCCATTACGTCAAGTCATTCTCAAATCCTGGTTCCCAAGAATTTGAGAGTTAAAATTTTGCAGCACGCTCACGACTCTCAGTGTGCTGGACACATGGGTTTTTCCCGTACTAAGTCAAGAGTCCTTGCGGCTTTCTTTTGGCCATTGGTAAACAAGGACATACGTATTTATTGTCGATCTTGTAAAGTATGTCAGGAAGTTAAATCCAAAGGTCCACGGCATGCTGCACCCATTCAGGCGGCGGACATTCCTATTCGGCCGTTTAAAAAAATGGCCATAGACATTATTGGTCCATTTAAGATCAAGTCTGCCAGAGGACATCAGTTTATCTTGACGTGTGTTGATATGTGCACACGTTGGCCAGAGGCTATTTCTCTGAAGAGCATTACTACTGCTGATATTGCAGATGCTCTTTGGCTTATATTTTCTCGTCTGGGGTTCCCCGGAGAGATATTGTCAGACCATGGCACCCAACTAATATCAGATACCATGTCTCAAGTAATGTCTACTCTGCAGATAGATAGATCTTTAAGTAGTATCTACCATCCAATGTCTAATGGTATGGTCGAACGCCTTAATAGAACACTTAAAAACTTACTGGGGAAGATAACTGAGGATCATCCTCAAGACTGGGACAGAGTTTTACCTGCGGCCCTCTTCGCTTACAGAGAGGTACCAAATGAACATACGGGATTTTCTCCCTTTGAACTCGTCTTTGGCGCGCGTCCGCGTGGCCCTATGTCGTTGCTTCACGATCTCATAACATCTGACAATATTGACGATGACACAAAGTCATCCTACGAATATGTCATCGCGTTGAGACAAAAAATTATCGAAGCATGCAAATTAGCAACTTCTTCTTCTGAATTTGCGAAACAGAAGGCAAGGCAATTTGCCAATAAGAAGAGATGCTTACGACAACTTTGTCCTGGTGACAAAGCATTTGTATTACTACCTTGTAGGGAAAACAGATTACTTATTTCTTGGAAAGGTCCGTACGATATAATATCGAAAATTTCCGATGTCGACTATATTGTCGATATTGATGGGAAGCATAAAACCTTCCACATCAATATGCTTACTGAATTCCATGAACGTCCGGATTATTTGCAACCCATTTTCCAAGCAACAGACAATTCTCCAGTACAACATGGTCATTACTCATCACTGTCCGTGATACAGGATGAGGAAACAAGTTTTTCAGGTGTAAATCTTCCTCTTCCAATGATCCCACTTCATTCTAGTGAATCATGGAAGAACGTTACTGTCTCTCCTGATTTGTCTCTAGGAGAACAGCGACAAGTTTCAACTATGTTGCAAACATTTCAGGATGTACTCACTGACATCCCTGGACAAACGCATGTCATTGAACATGACATGGTTCTAACTGACCATACTCCTATTAGGGTTAGACCTTATCCTATACCTATACATTGTCAAGCACAGGTCGAGAAAGAGTTGGATGAGATGATAGATTTGAAAATAATCGAACCATCCACCTCTGCATATTCTTCGCCGATGGTTATTGTGCGTAAAAAAGACAATAACATACGTCTTTGCGTTGACTATCGAAAATTGAATCAAGTAACTAAGTTCGATGCCGAACCTATGCCTTTACTGGAAGAGCTACTTACTCGACTCTCCAAATCTCATTTTTTCACTAAACTTGATTTGTCTAAAGGATATTGGCAAGTTCCTTTATCTGAACGCGCCAAACCTCTCACGGCTTTTTCAACACCTAGAGGTTTGTTCCAATGGAATTTTATCCTTTCGGTCTTATGAACGCACCAGCTACGTTCGTACGCATGATGCGCCGAATCCTATCTTATCGGTCAGATGTCATTGCATATCTAGACGACATCTGTCTTTTCAGCGATACTTGGGAAGATCACTATTCAGGGTTAGATGAATTGCTGTCTACTTTGCGTGAGCACAACCTGACAGCGAAACCCTCTAAAGCCTATATTGGTTTTAGCGAAATTTCTTTCCTAGGCCACCGAGTTGGTCATGGTTTCCTAAAGACAGAGGACCATAATACTAGTAAGATACTTAACATCTCAATCCCTAAGACTAAAAAACAGGTGAGAAGTCTGTTAGGTCTTATTCAATTTTATGGCAGATTCATTCAGAATCTATCCTCTATCATGGCACCTCTCTCAACACTTCTAAAGAAAGGTTCGCCTAATGTGGTCCACTGGTCTCAGGAATGCCAATGCTCTCTGGATAAGATTAAAACATTGTTTTCAACACCACCTATTTTAGTGCTACCTACTAAAGATAAGACATTCGTTCTTCGTAGTGACGCTTCATCCACTGGGATTGGAGCGGCACTAATGCAAGAGTACTCTGGAACTCTGCATCCTGTAATGTATATTTCCAGAAAACTTAATGCGGCAGAAAGGCATTATTCGGTTTTAGACCGTGAGCTATTAGCTATGGTTTGGTCGATCCTCAAACTACAGAGATTCCTTCTAGGCGCACATTTCATAGTAGAAACCGACCAAAAAGCTCTTACTGCTATACAGAGTAAGAATTTGAAGAGCTCGAGGTCTACTCGATATGCAATTGCTCTTCAACCTTTTCATTTCTCTGTGCGAGCTATTCGTGGATCAGATAATGTGATGGCAGACATTCTGTCAAGATGCCCACATGATTCCACATAACTATTAGGGCTTAGACTTCTTGATATGTCTAGTTCTATAGTAGTTCCTTTTCTATATCATGATAGATACACATTTGTAATTTAATAATATAATGATTGTATCACTACATAGCGGTTCATTGATGTTTATTCACCGCTGTGCTTTGATGATTTTTTCTTCATAAATCATAAATTTAAGATATCTAATACGAAATGATGATATGAATTTTTTAGGCATTGTGTAATTGCCAGAATTGTATTATACTTTGATGACACCTTCCTGGAAAAATATACTTGTAGAGAAATAATTTCTCTCAGTTTATGAGACACATTCTCACCAGTCGCTCCATAAGTCGACTTAGCCTCATATTAGGCGTTATAGGTATTCCTGATATTTTCATCTGCGCATTATTCATGCGTTGTGAGCCTATTGTACGTTGCTCCTAGATGTATTTCAAAAAGGAAAAAAAAAATGTTCCATTTTTTTTTTTTCCCGGGAGGTGTGGTAAGACTGTTACGTGCAGTCTTTGATATCTTACAATATTATACATTGGTATTCTTGTTATCTTCGCAAATATTTTGAAAGCAAAATAGTGCTTAAGGGAAAGTCATTATTGTGTTACTTCCCTTGAAAGTTGTGTCGGCTCTTTCGATCAAACTCCGCGGATAAATCCATTTTACTGCGATTTATTCGTTGTTTGGGTAATAATAGATTGTTCTTGCTTCAGAATATCTATGGCCTGAATTTATGTGTATTGTTTGTCTGAGTAGGACGAGTCTGTCTTATATCTGTATATCTTTACATATCTAAGTCGAACTATATGTTCTGTTGTCTCTAGAGAGGTCGAAGGCTATTCGGCGGATGTGTCGCTAGAGTGTGGTGTGATTTGGCTTCGTCCTGATAGGGACTGTGTGTTTTCCATGTCGGCCTGTCGCCGGGGAAAAAGTGATCTCAGTATTTGTGGGGAAGGTGATAGTCGTCTAAACCTATCGTGTATGCTTTACCCCAGTGTTTAGTCGTATTGCCAAGGAATGGCAGTTTCATATTTCCTATACCAAGGTAATCAAAGATACTCTTATGAACTCTCGATCGAAGCCACCATTTTCGATAGTTACGATTTGAATGTCTAAGAGAATATATTTGACTCGATGAAAACGACTTCGATTCCTAGCAGCACTATATCCTGTAGATTGCAGTCAATTGTTCATGATCAAATCTACAGAGCAATGAAATGTTTTATGAATGACTAACTTTAGGACAGATTCATTATCTGTATCCAAACGTGAGTGACAGCTCACGAGTGAAGCCATCTTGGAACCAAAACATGTAGTGACTTTCAAGAAGAGAAAAGGGATGCCCGTATTATCGCTTGTTTAGTCCAGAGATCACTGCTACACATGAGAACCCATTGCTAGCGGTTCAATATTATTATATGAAAAAATATGTGCTGAACATTAAGTTGGAGAATCGTCGCTAGACGAGATTAGGTCTAGAGGCCATCTGAAATATTATTTATAAGCTGACGTGCTCAGTCAGTGAAGTCAGTTGATATATATGTATGGGCGATACTGAGTGCTTGGCTACTGACAGTCCATTATACAATTATTCTACATGAGTGCCCATGTAACATTGCAAGACCATTTGTCCACTGTACTATGATGTATTATGGCAACCTGTGATTTGTCACTATATGTGCTGTCGAGTGTGTACGTCCAATTAAACTTTAGAAAAGGTACACAGTCGTTGGTGTCGATGACTTCCAGCCATACATGAGTGTGAGAAAAGAACATTTTTTGTCAACACCACGAACCTTTATCATCATTCGCACATTATACACTCAATCCATGTCTACACACCACTGCGTAGGTCAAGTTGACATTCCATACACTACAGTGGAGCAAACAACACCATAGAGATCTTATCAACTGATGATGATGATGATGTCTGCTTCCATCCACTTATATCTATCTTTTGGTGGATATCATTAACGGGAATAAAAATCCAACTTTATCAACCTTATCAATAATAGAGAGCTTTCTTATTGCTCTCTGTTCTACTGCTTTTATGTGCGGCTTCCAGGTGAGTCTCTTATCCAACTTGACTCCTAGGTATGTTGGGTTTTCCTCGATTGGAAGTTCACTTCCATTTAGCTGCAGTTTGATCGTTTCTCGGCGATTCGACAGAGAGAAGCAGGTTGCTACTGTCTTGGAGAGGTTTATCTGTACTCCCCAATCTGATGCCCATTTACCGATGGTATTTAGCGCTGCTTGCATCCTGAACTTCGCAGTAGGCAAATGTTCAGCAGCACACCAGGCAGCAAAATCGTCAGCATGAAGAGCCCTGGAGATATGCCCGGACAGTTTCTCTGCAATATCATTTATATATATGATAAAAAGTGTGGGGGAGATAACTCCTCCTTGTGGCACACCCTGTTGTAGAGTGACACGATGGCTCAGTTTCCCGTCAAGTTTTACTCTTGCTGTGCGGTATCGAAGAAAGTCCCGTATCCAGTTGAACATTCTCCCTTCAATTTTGCTGTTGAGCATCTTAAGGAGGAGTCCTTCTTTCCATACCTTATCAAAGGCTTTTGTCAAGTCTACAAAAACCGCCAGTACTTTCTTTTTCTCCTGAAAGGCATTTTCTACTTCCTGGGCTAGATATACTAGTTGGTCTTCGGTGCTGCGATTTTTCCTAAATGCTGACTGTGTGTTATCAAGCAGATGTTTTTTTTTCCAGATGTTTCAGTAATCTTGAGTTCACCATTCTTTCCATTACCTTACCCAGACAGCTCAGTAGGCTAACTGGTCGGTAGCTAGACTTGCTTGTTTTCTCCTTTTGTTTCTTTCTGATGGGAACAATGATTGCTTCTCGCCATTGATCTGGAAATTTTCCAGTACTCCATGACTGATTGAAGATTAGGAGGAGCTTGTGCCTGGCTACAGGTCCAAGGTTCTTGATCATATCATTTGTGATGCCATCTTTTCCTGGAGCTTTTCTGTTCTTTAGTTTTGTTATGGCAGCACTGAGTTCTCTCATAGTAAGGGGTGACTTCATGCAGATATCTGGGTTTTGGTGCTTCAGTTTTTCTTTTACTTCCTTACGTACTTCTTGGATCCGTGCATGTGAAAGTGATGTGGTGCTGTCTTCCTTGTAGAAATCTGCCAGGATGTTTGCTGCCATCTTTCCTGTGTGGTATTTTTTCATTTTCCTTGATGACAGTCTTACAGTAGCTGGTTGTTGTTTCTTCATTTAGCACTCTTGTTAGATTCCATAGCTTGCTTGAGTCCTTTTCCATGTTGAGACTGCTGGTCTTCTGGTGCCAGCTCCTTTGGATTTCAGCTTTCTTTTGTTCATTGAAAGCTTGTTTTATGCTGTTGTGCCTCTGTGTGTTCTCTAATGTGGGATTTTGCTCCATAGTTTCCCGTGCTTTATTTAATTCACTATGGAGTTTTCCCAGGTTGTCACTCCAGTATGGTTTGTAGTCTCGTCGTTTACCTCGTGGAATTGACTTCTTTGCTGCTTGGATGATTGCCTCACTGATGATGGAGATGTTTTTTATTGATGTTATTTGAGTGGGCAATGTTCTGACAGAAATTGTCGGCTTGTTCTTTAAAAAATCCCCAGTTTGCTTTTTTGAAATTCCAGCTAGGAGACATATTGATTTCTCCTGCACTTCTTATCTCAGATATCTGTAATGTGACTGGTACATGGTCACTTCCCCCCAGTTGGTTATTTACTGTTCTGGTGGTGAGTCGATGTATGTCATCTGTAGCCATAGCAAGATCTGGTGTGCTCGTTGTTTTCCATACTCTGGAATAGAAGGTGGGCTTATCCTCTGGTTGGTTTATTAGAATTAGTTTATTCTCTACCATCCAGTCTTCCACCTCTTCTCCTCTTGGATCTGTTGCGTCATAGCCCCAGCTGGGTGAGTGGCTATTGAAGTCACCCATAACGAGGTGTCTCGATGCTGCAAGCTTCACTTTGTGTAGCTCCAGAGTTGTGGTTGGAGGGCTGTAGCAGTTTGTGATAATTAAATCTCCACTGGGCAGCAGTAGTTGGACTGTTATGTATTCAAGTTCGTCCTCACCAGATCTGTGTGTCTCTACTGCTGGGATTGAGGTTTTAATCAGTGTGAGGATTCCTCCCTTAGTTCTTTTTGCCCTGTCTTGGCGGAAGGATTGGTATCCACGTACAAAGAATCGTTGGGTATCTTTTAGATGAGTTTCTTGGATGCAGATTATATCAATGTTATTTTCCCTGAGGAATTCTTGTAACTCCGGTTTCTTGTTCCTCACTCCTTCTGCATTCCATTGAGCCACTGTAAGATAGTGGGTTGGTTGGTCAGTTGCTCTACTTTGCCTTCCCCCGACCATTTGGTTGGCAAAGGCACCGGTTGCTTGGGTGGGCCCTTTCGAGGCTAGGGGCCCGGCTCCGCTCCTCCCCGGTTGTAGCTGATAGGAGCGACGCCATGACGTAAGTCGAGATTGTCGCATGACTCCATACCGCAAAAGCGTGTGTGTCCTAATTTTTTCCCGGTGTCTGCGCCGTAGCTAACACACTCCGTCTTCGGCAGGCCGGGTTGTGTTTGTTGTTCAGGGTTGTCTCCCATAGCCTTTCCATCTCCCGGTGGTAGCTGCAAGGCAGCAGATTGGTTTGTTTACCGAGGTTTACCTTCCCCGTGGCTAGAGCTTATAGCGGCTCTTACTCGCTTGATGCACCCGTCGTAGGACATGTGGGGGATTTCAGTGGGGGTATCAGTGCCACCTGTTACCCCTCCCCGTCCTGCTGGGAGGACATCGCCGTTTGGTCCGCGACTGCTTATTCGTCCAGCAATGCTGACTTAATTCACAACTAACACACCATATCTGGAGGTCGTTCCACTATCCGCCACCCGTGGACGCGCCTGGTTGGGGTCGGTCGCCCCTTTGCCAGGCTACTTAGTTAATAGAGGCAGAAGATATTCGAGGAGACTGTTTAAAAAAAAAATCTAGCTTGTTTTGCTTTGCCACCTTTCTTTTCTTTTCAGGAAGCATGTCGCACAGATAGAGTTATTTTGGGTCCCGTCTGAGTAGAGTGGATGGTGATAAGTACGTGAGAAAAAAAGGTGTGAGAAATAGATTTCACGGGTGAATAGCTTAAGGAGAAGATATGTCTCTGAAATGAATAAGTTTCTCTAGTCCAGCCAATCTAAACGACTATAATTTAGTACAAGACAATCTTGCCCTCCTCATACATATAAATATAAGTTTAACTACACAAACACATAGCTATGTGACGACAAGACACACAAACGTGAAAAAACTACGGTTAATTGGGTATGGGTCTGACCAACACACAAAGTTAAGTTTCTTTTGTTGTTTATTATCATTTAAACTTGACAACACGAAATATCTAAAGAAAGATCAAATAAAATCATATTTACATACTAGTGAAATAGCAGAATAAAAGAACCCAAAAAGTTAATATCCCAAAGATCAAATGTTAGCACTATGTTACAGAATAGACAGTAACGAAAAACAAAGTTCCTACTCAATGCTACCCAGTAAAGTAACCAATTTTAAGCAAAATCCAAGGTTGGTACAATTCCTGTAACAAAGAAAAATATTCACTCTCTCTATCATACAGTGGCCACTCAATCACGCTTACCTACTCTTGGTGATATCCCGTGAAAACACAATTATCCTGAATATAAAATTGCCAGGGTTAATTCCCAAATTGGCCCCAGTCCATCCTCTAACAAATCTAGACTAACGAGGTGGACGCCAAATCTGGTGTTTTAGATTTCCCTGGATGAACAAAATGTCACCGCGAATAGTTAGTATACACAAACGTGCTCTTGAGTTTTACCGTTAAAAAAGGAGGAAAATACTTCCAGTACTGGGAATCATCTGGTAGCTAAAAAACAGTTACATTTGATAAATGATGATAATCCTATCGGCTGGCTCTATGGTGAGTGCCGATTCTGAAACAGCGTAAATTCTGGATGATGCACTTGAATATAACTATCAGTCGTCGGATAATGTTATTTTTCTGCATAACCCCAGTGGGATGATAAAATTGAAAAAAATATTGCTGTGTTTTATAAGTCCAGTTAAATTTACAAGTTAAAATGTTTCTCATGTATCTTTGGCCAATCCTGTTCACAAATGAACTTGGGGACGCACAAGCCAAGAAAAAGACAACATTAACCAATCAGTAAATGAAGAAATGAAGGCTGGACGCCCTTGTGATCAGGTCTGCTAGGAATAAAAGAAACATTATGAAAAAATGCTACTATTCTATATAGCTACATATATGCACACGGACGGGGACAAGACGATCTCTTATCCACTCCGTCAGTCCTGATTAAATTTAAAAGGCACACGGTGACTTTCTTTTACACCTATACGGTCAGCATTTCGCTAGCGCTGCGTTTTCTAGGTCGGGTGAAGGTATGCACTCTCCCCGCCCCTTTTGCGTGCGCGTTAACGATCAGCGTACAGTGTCAATTATTATTCAAGTATCCATACGCGCACTTACATAAATATTGCCTGTCGTTAATAGCTATTAAATTGTCGGCGTCTGTTGGTCATCGTATGGTATTAAATAATAGTCACTTATAATACTGTAAATACACAAAATGAAATATAACGCGAAGTCTTTTCTGTCACTGTCAGTCGCGCCTAGCATGTATATATCAGTCAGCTAAAACCGTCTCTTCTTGTGTGAGAAAGCGGGTGGTGAAAATTAACATTATAACTGAACATCTGGTATAAAATAGCAACGCGTTATTTTATTTCACTGGTTTTAACAGCTAGAACTCTACGTGAATTATAATGGTAAAAGCTTAACACTTGAACACTTAAGCACTAATTTATATTACCAGAAAATCATCATGAAAAGATCCCACGAATGCTATTAACACATTTAGCGAAAATGGTTGTAGCACTGCGTGCTTAGACTATCCAAAATTCTGAGTGACAACTGATCGCAGGTTTAAGAAGACACAGTTTATATATATTATTGGTTTGTCTGATCTATAGATGATGTTACTTTTCACGTTACCATGTGTATCGAGAGAATCAGAAACAGAGGTCCCAAGATAAAGGTTTTAAGGTCGCTCTGTCGGGCGTTGCTAATCGACATCAGAAGACTTCTCACGTCTAACGGGTCTCTCGAAGATTTTGCCCGCGACTCGACATCAAAGAGTTAACTCCCCTTTCCGGAGACTTCAAAATGCCGTTACGACTGTTTCACGTGTTTTCTGTCTGAGATCGTATGCCTGACAGATACTGGCGTGGGAAACCGAGGTAAACAAAAGCTGATTCGCTACTTGTTATGACTGGCAGGTCACGAAAGTTTGTAAACAACTTCGTTTGATTATGTTCAAAGAAAAGAGGCGTGGATGAAAAATAAGCTTGTGCGAGTAAGACAGGCAGAATTGCTAGCAAATCATAGAACTCTAACGGGATTACAAAGGCTGTCAGATTACTGTAGGCTATATTTCCATTAAATGTCACAAAGCACATTGTAGCAATTAAGATCTTGTTCTGTGTTATGGATTATCATAGAACTGCATTCCATGTGGGGTCATGCTAATAATGACATTACTTCTTGGCTATCCCACCACCCTGAATGAACTTGATGGGCACGGTCAAAGTTATATTTCTGCCTTCCACGGAATTAAGCGCACAGTGTAAGATCGAATTTTTAAGTGTATTACGGGCATATGTCATAAAATAGAAACATCGTTATATCGAAAACGCGCTAATCGAACAGCTTAAGACGGGAGGGGGATTGCTGTACTGTGTGTCGATCAGGAACAATGAAAACGGCAAGAATCAACGATATGAATATACTCTAGTAGACTTGCTAAAAAACACAATATGTTTGATGGTATTTGTGCAGATTATAATGCGATTTGGTGCTGTTGAAGTCTTTCTCAACGCTGTCATATTCTGTACTACCAGTTTTTATTGATGGGGTAGACTTTTATTCTTTATCAACAATAATAAAATAAGAATCGAGCTCTTTATTGCATTGGTAAAAATATGTAACCATAGAAGATTAAGTTCAACTCAAAAATAAAAATATTGAGCACAGACATCCGTGCATTCCAAATGTATGGCTCCTAAACATCATCGCTACTACCACGACTAAAATTACCACCACCATCATCATCATCATCTATTTTGTCTTTTTCAACGCCTGAGGGTCATCGTTCATCAGATGTTAATACTTGTAGGAAAAACTATTAGCTAACAAGAGTAGGCGCACACACAATGGATTGAACAAATCTTAAGCGTGGAATAGCACGTGACAAGTAAAAATACCTTCTGTCCTAGAACTGGCATCGTAAATGTTGTTCTTGTTGTCTGGTCTAGTTTGGGTGGGCTCTGACGTCAGAAGGAAATTTTTTATTTATTTTTTTTTTAAAGAAGAAAAAGCGGAGTGGTTATAGACTAATTTAAGAACATATAAAAGAAGGCTATGGCTTTTCGGTCTATATTTGAGGTGTTTCAACATATCACGTGTTTGAAGTCAATGATTTACGGGTATAAATAGAGTAGGCGAGGAGCACAGTTTTAATATTGCTGTCAGTGTAAAGATGAATTTTGTGGTCTGCTTGTACATTGTGTGTTTGACTTTATTCTGCTCGATTCATGTCAACGACATACGGGTGTTGGTAGAGCAGGTAGATCACTCTTGTACACAAAGACACAATGGTTATCAGTCATTTGTGTTTTATCTGTGGGAAATGTTTACAATCGTGTCTCACCAGTTCAGCCTGGCTGGAGCTTCAATGGAGGCACACTGTAGATTATCATCATCATCATCATCAGTTGCCATCTCCACAACGAAGGTTGACTGTAATGGATCTCCAACGTCTTCTGTCTCTTGTCTTGGTGGTGCACTCTGATAGACTCTTTCCTGTCCATCTCTTGATGTTATCTTCCCACTTATAGCGCTGTCTTCCCCTTGCACGTTTGCCTGCAACTCTCCCTTCTGTTATGGTCTTCTGCAAGGTGTTATGCCTTTTTATGTGGCCAAAGTATTTTAGCTGCCGAACTTTGACCTCCCTCATTAGTTCTCTTTTCATACCTAGATTTTCTAGGACCTCCTTCTTTGTTTTCATCTCTTTCCATGAGATACGCCCCATTCTTCTATATATCCACATTTCAAGAGCCTCAATTCTTTCTTCCAAATGCTTATTCATCGTCCATGTTTCTGCACCATACAGAAATGCAGAATATATATAACACTTTATGATTCTCAGTTTTAATTTGTGAGATAACTGTTTTGATGTCAGTATATGTTTCATGCTGTTGAATGTAGCTTTGGCCATTCCTATTCTCTTCTTGATTTCTGTTTCACATCTGCCATCTTCTGTTATTATATGACCAAGATATACGTAGCTCTTGACTTGTTCCAGGATTTTCCCATTTACGCTTATCTTTAATGTGGGTTTATCGTCTGTTTTGCTAATTATCATAGTTTTTGTTTTCTCAATATTAATGTCGAGTCCATATGTATGACTTATACTGTTCACTTGCTTCACTAGTTCTTGTAACTCCTGTTCGCTTTCAGCTAACAACACGGTATCATCTGCATATCTAAGGTTGTTTATTGACCTTCCACTGATGTTCAGTCCTGGTATTTCCTGTAGCTGTTTGAAAATTTTTTCGGTGTATAAATTAAATAGGCAGGGGGACAGCACACAACCTTGTCTGACACCTCTTTTTATGTCTATGTATGGTGAATAATTCCTTCCCGATCTTACTGTGGCAGTTTGCTCCCAATAAAGGTTACTGAGTATTCTTATATCTTTTCCATCAATACCTATGTCTTCGAGGCATTCAATTATTTTCTCATGATGGACTCTGTCAAAAGCCTTCTTATAGTCAATGAAGCACATATACATACTTTTTTGGACCTCTGTATATTTTTCTGCTAATATTCTTAGGCAAAATATTGCCTCTCTTGTTCCGCTGTTCCGTCTAAAACCAAACTGTTCTTCTTGGATTTCGCTGTCTACTTTACTTTTTATTCTTTCCTGTATGATTTTGAGCAGTATCTTAATTGCATGACTCATCAGGCTGATTGTTCTGAAGTCTGAACATTCTTTTGCATTTGGTTTTTTGGGCAATGTTATGAAAACTGATGTCTTCATGTCGTGTGGTATATATCCTGTATTGTATATATCGTTGCATATTTCTGTGATTGTATCTATACCAAAGCTCTCCAGAGCTTCTATCATTTCAATTTTTATGTTATCCATGCCTGCTGATTTTCCTTTTTGTATCATATGAATGGCATTCTCTACTTCTGATCTGAGAATGTTTGGGCCTTCATTAGAATCTGGTGATGGTTTTTTTACCTCTGTTGTCCTCGAATAGTTCTTTTACGTATTCTGCCCATCTGTTTGATATGTCTTTCTCATCAAGTAATATTACACCATTTTTGTTCTTGATACAGCTTCCTCCTTGTGCAAACCGCGACTGATTTGATAATTTCTTTATTTCTTCATGCATATCTCTTGTCATGTGCTTTGCTTCCAAGTCTTCTATTTCCTTGCATTTTGTTTCTATCCACCGTTCGTTTGCTTCTCTACAGATAGTACGTATGTCATTGTCTATTGTTTTATATTCTGGAGTGTTTTTTGCTTTCTTTCTTTCTGCCATTTTATTCAAGATGTCATCTGTCATCCAAATTTGATTTTTCTTAGACTCCTTTTTAGGTAAATTTGCATTTGCTGATTGTATGCTTGTTTTTAAGCATTCCCATTTTGCGGTTGCTTTTTCTTCTGGGTTTTCTCTTCTATACTGCTCCATGCTTTCTGTCAATAACTGTTGATATTTATTTTTGACATCGATTAAATATTTCTGTTTTATATCTGGTTGTTTCAGCGCTGATATTTCTATCTGGGGTTCCTGCTGTCTTCTGTTTCCTGCTCTTTTCAGCTTTATATTTACTTTGATGACGACTGGATTGTGATCTGAATTTATGTCGGCGCCAGGATGTGTCTTTGCACTTGTGACACTGTTCTTAAATCTATGTTTTATCATGATAAAGTCGATTTGATTTCGTGTTACATCTCCTGGGCTTTTCCATGTGTATAATTTCCTTGGATGATGTTCAAAAAAGGTGTTACATATGACCAGCTGGTTTTCTTCACAGAACTGGATAAGTCTGTCTCCTCTATCATTTCTTGTCCCTAATCCATACTGTCCTACTATTTTCTTGTATTTTCCTTTTCCTACTTTTGCATTCATATCACCCATTACTATCAACACATCTGTAGATTTGACTGGTTTAAGTGTGTGTTGTAGCTCTTCATAGTATTCTTCTATTTCTTCCTCGCTGTGATCTTTAGTTGGTGCATAAGTTTGTAAGATTGATATGTCGAATGGCTTTGCTCTCATCTTTAGTAACATCATTCTGTCATTGTGTGTCCAGTATCCACATACGTATTTTTCTAACTCCTTCTTTATCAACATTCCTACCCCTCTTTCATGTTTTTCTCCTCCTGAGTGTATAAGCGTGTACTGGTCTCTTGTTATGTAGCCTGTATCCAAAAGTCTTGCCTCTGCAACTCCCAGTATATCGAGTTTCATGTCTGTTGCCTCTAATATAAGATTGTCAAGCTTTCCTTCTCCGTTTAGAGTTCTAACATTCCATGTTCCTATTTGTATGCTTCTCCTACTAGTTTTTAGGTGGTCTTTCTCAGAATGTAGATTATAGAATGTGAAAATACTATCGATCCCTGCTCACTGCAGAATTCATAAAAACGAGAAAGCATGCACTTGCCGAGAGAGAGAGAGAGAGAGAGAGAGAGAGAGAGAGAGAGAGAGAGAGAGAGAGAGAGAGAGAGAGAGAGAGAGAGAGAGAGAGAGAGAGAGAGAGAACGAACGAACGAACGAACGAACGAACTTTATTTTCAAAGGGTTTAGAATTGGGCACGCAGGCCCGTCTAACATTCTGCCCTTCCTTTCTCTCATCTTCCATACTGAATCCATTTATTCTCACACGTATCCTAAATATTACTTAAATAATAAAATAACAAAAAAGTACAATAAAATAAAATCCCAACATTGTAACAGTACAATAACAGTTACACAGATTTACAGATGCGTATCATAATTTATACTAAACAGGACAAAATTAACTTTAAAACCTACATATGTAATTATTTTTATGTGGCAATTGTAATTTGCTGTAAAGTTCTGTTGTTTGCGACTCCACTGTAAAGAATCGAGTGTGGTGTATAGAACCTCACTGTAAAGTATGATGGCTGGTAGTACTGTTGTATTCAAAGAGGTGCTGTCACCGTGAAGACAGACACAGGTCAACTCGACCTACACAGGGTAGTGTAAACATTGAAGTGAGAGTACATTGTACGCGAATGGTAGAATGGTTCTGAAGAGTTGACAACTTGGTAACAATATATTCATACTCTCACATGTAGAAGTCAAGGATTACTGGAACTACTGTGTTCTTTTTATAATATTTAATGAGACGCACACTGGAACAGTACGTGTATGGTTACAGGAACACATGACGACATAAACAGCATGGTGTTGATCAATGGTGTATCATCTTAAGTTAGCATACATGCTGGATAACCTCATACTGGAACATTTGTAGACAAGCATTCAGAGTTCTATAGTTAATCCACATCTATATATATATATATATATATATCAGGTTGTACTGACAGATCACGTCAGTTTATACATAATGTTCATAGTGACTCTTGTACAGAATCTCTCTTAGCATGAGTGTAGCTTGTACTCTAGCGTAGATTCTTTCAAATAGCATTCAGCACATATCTTCGGAGTAAATGCTAAATCTCCCATAATAGATCTTTCTTTCATAACTGTGATCTCTGGATCATTATCGGGTAGTAAGGGACAACCCTGTTCTCTGATGAATGATTGACAATAATTCGGATTCCAAGATGGCTTCCTTGGTCCTTAACATCGCTCACACAACGGTGAGATGACAAAACTTCTAGAAAGATTCACTTCATAAGGATATCAAAGTTTCCACCAATATCAGCATTATCTGTCCTCATAATTGCTGTGTAGAAACATTCTTAGTGCTGCTAAACGATATGTCGTTCTGACATCTGAACATAAGTAGATTCATGTAGGCCTAAACATAACCCATCGTAAGCCTAGGAACGAAGTCAGTAAAAGTACGTTTACCTTGGCCAAGAATCAATAGCAAGCACAAAAACACTTTTCTGGCGTAATAGAAACAATACTGGGGAACACATAGACTAAAACAGTCCTAGAAGACACAATCTTCTTCCCCATGATAACTTGAGATCACAAAACTTTGGACCGCTCGACATTGGCGTCCCGCCAGACTCCATAACCGAAGAACACACTCTCTTATCTTCATCCGCTCAGAGTGTAAGAACAAATAATCCAGCCCAGACACACAAAGATAACATGATATAAGACGGAATCGTCTCAAACAGACAAACAGTAAACCTAGATTCGGACTTTCAATATTCCTGCAAAACCTTAAGCGAGAACAATCTGTTTCCAGCTATAATATAAAATCTAGATTCCTCCGCTTGTTCAATCCACGGAAACAAAACAGGAACCGATCACTCAAAGAATAAAATACACATTTACTATTCTGAGTTATTCCCCTTTCTTAAAAGTTGTAAGTTCATAAATAAATATCCTTTTATCAAACAGATAGTTACATTTTCATTTGTAATCGTATCAACTGTAATCTGTGCGACATATAAAAAATATGTACGCAACAGACTACCGCAAACCCCCGGGAAAAAAAAAAATGAAATTTTTTTTTTTTTCTCTGAGAGCCACATAAAATAGGCCCCCCCAACGCACATATGATGCGCAGATGAGAAGTATCAAGAATTTATAAAGCCAGATTAAGGCAAAGAATGAGAATATATATCTCAACATCTCAGAGAAAGTATTTCTCTAAGTGTAAACATTTCCAGGGAGTTGCCACCAATGCCTACTACCATATTGGCAATGACACAATGTATACAATAATTTCAATAATCATTTCATATTAGGTATCATAAGTTCACGATTGGCAAAAGAAACATCATCAAAGAATTAGCAGTGAATCAAAATAAGTGAACCGCTAAGTATTTATACAATCACCAAATCATATATTACAAATGTGTACACATTTTGATATAGAAGAAAAAGAATAACTGATGTAAAGTTATACATGTTAGGAAAGTCCAATATTTAACAGTTAAGTGGCATCATGTGGGCATCTCGACAGAATGTCCGCCATCACATTTTCTGAACCACGGATAGCTCGTACCGAAAAATGAAAAGGTTGAAGAGCGATCGCGTATCGAGTTGATCTCGAGCTCTTCAAGTTCTTACTTTGGATAGCAGTAAGAGCTTTCTGGTCAGTTTCCACTATGAAATGTGCACCAAGAAGGAATCTTTGAAGTTTGAGAATTGACCAAACCATCGCCAATAATTCCCGGTCTAAAACCGAGTAATTCCTTTCTGCAGCATTAAGTTTTCTGGATATGTACATTACAGGATGCAGAGTTCCAGAGTACTCTTGCATTAGTGCCGCTCCAATCCCAGTGGATGAAGCGTCACTACGAAGAACAAATGTCTTATCTGTAGTAGGTAACACTAAAAATAGGTGGTGTTGAAAACATAGTTTTGATCTTATCTAGTGATAATTGGCATTCCTGAGACCAGTGAACCATATTAGGCGACCCTTTCTTTAGTAGTGTCGAAAGAGGTGCCATGATAGAGGACAGATTCGGAATGAATCGTCCATAAAATTGTATGAGACCTAAAAGACTTCGCACTTGCTTTTTAGTCTTAGGGATAGAGATGTTAAGTATTTTAGTGATATTATGGTCCTCTGTCTTCAGGAAACCATGACCTACTCGATGGCCTAGGAAAGCAATTTCGCTAAAACCAATGCAAGCTTTCGATGGTTTTGCTGTCAGGTTATGCTCGCGTAGAGTTGATAACAATTCAACTAACCCTGAATAGTGATCTTCCCAAGTATCGCTAAAAAGACAGATGTCGTCTAGATAAGCAATGACATCTGACCGATACGATAGGATTCGACGCATCATGCGTACGAATGTAGCTGGTGCGTTCATAAGGCCGAAAGGCATAAAATTCCATTGGAAAAGGCCTCTAGGAGTAGAAAAAGCGGTAAGAGGTTTGGCGCGTTCGGATAATGGAACTTGCCAATATCCTTTAGACAAATCAAGTTTAGTGAAAAAATGAGATTTAGAAAGTCGAGTAAGTAGCTCTTCTAGTAAAGGCATAGGTTCAGCATCAAACTTTGTCACTTGATTCAATTTGCGATAGTCAACGCAAAGACGTATGTTATTGTCTTTTTTTCGAACAATAACCATCGGCGAAGAATAAGCAGAAGTGGATGGTTCGATTATTTGTAAATCTATCATTTCATCTAACTCCTTTTCAACCTGTGCTTGAAAATGTATAGGGATAGGGTAAGGTCTAACCCTAATAGGAGTATGTTCAGTTAGAATAATGTCATGCTCAATGACATGAGTTTGCCCAGGGATGTCAGTGAGGACATCCTGAAATGTTTGTAACATAGCCGAAACCTGTCGCTGTTCTCCTAGAGACAAATCAGGAGAAACAGTAACGTCTTTCCATGATTCACTAGAATGAAGTGGGATCATTGGAAGCGGAAGATTAACATCCGAAAAACTTGTTTCCTCATCCTGTATAACGGACAGTGATGAGTACTGACCATGTTGAACTGGAGAATCGTCCGTTGCCTGGAAAATAGGCTGTAAATAGTCAGGACGTTCATGGAATTCCGTAAGCATATTGATGTGGAAGGTTTTATGCTTCCCGTTAATATCGACAATATAGTCAACATCTGAAATTTTCGATATTATATCGTACGGACCTTTCCAAGAAATAAGGAGTCTATTTTCCCTACAAGGTAGCAAAACAAATGCTTTGTCACCAGGACAAAGTTGTCGTAAAGTTCTTTTCTTATTAGCAAATTGCCTTGCCTTCTGTTTAGCAAATTCAGAAGAGGACGTTGCTAATTTGCATGCTTCGATAATTTTTTCTCTCAGCGTGATGACATATTCGTAAGAGGATTTTGTGTCATCGTCAATATTGTCCGCTGTTATGAGATCATGAAGCAAAGACATAGGGCGCGCGCGCGGTCGCGCGCCAAAGACAAGTTCAAAAGGAGAAAATCCTGTATGTTCATTGGGGACCTCCCTGTAAGCGAAGAGGGCCGCGGGTAGAACCC
Source organism: Oreohelix idahoensis (assembly GCA_024509875.1). NCBI lineage: Eukaryota > Metazoa > Mollusca > Gastropoda > Stylommatophora > Oreohelicidae > Oreohelix > Oreohelix idahoensis. The sequence goes on from JAMPIV010013120.1 coordinate 91,488, forward strand.
TGTCCCAATCTTGAGGATGATCCTCAGTTATCTTTCCTAATAAGTTCTTAAGTGTTCTATTTAGCCGTTCTACCATCCCATTGGACATAGGATGATAGATGCTACTCAAAGATCTCTCTATCTGTAGAGTAGACATTACTTGAGACATGGTATCCGATATTAGTTGGGTGCCATGATCTGATAATATTTCTCCGGGGAATCCCAGGCGAGAAAATATAAGCCAAAGAGCATCTGCAATGTCAGCAGTAGTAATGCTCTTCAGAGGGATAGCCTCTGGCCAACGTGTGCACATGTCCACACACGTTAAGATAAATTGATGTCCTCTAGCAGATTTGATCTTAAATGGACCAATGATGTCTATCGCCATTTTCTGAAATGGTCGAATAGGAATGTCTGCAGCCTGAATGGGCGCAGCATGACGAGGACCTTTGGATTTGACTTCTTGACATACTTTACAAGATCGACAATAGATCCGTATGTCCTTATTCACGAAAGGCCAAAAGAAAGCCGCAAGAACTCTTGACTTTGTACGGGAAAAACCCATGTGTCCAGCACACTGAGAGTCGTGTGCATGTTGTAAAATTTTAACTCTCAATTTCTTGGGTACAAGAATCTGAGAATGACTTGAATTAGTGGAGTCTTGCACCATACGTACAAGTACACCATTCTTCATTGTAATCCAAGATTTACGCTTGGTATCTCTATTCGGATCACCTTTCGTTACAAGAGTGAAGAATTTCTTAAGAGTCGGATCCTCTTCTTGTTGTTTTATAAACGAGTCACGAGAAATTACCAAGGGATCATCTTGGTTATGCACTTCAATATCTTCAGTAGATGAAGTTTCAGGCATATTGAGAGCTTGAGCTCTAGTGACTACAACATTAGCAGTTTGCATATTTTGCTTTTCCCAAACGGAAATTTGTTGCGAAGTGCATTCTTTTACTCCGTGAATGCGACCGATGATAAGATCAGCGATCGGATTCGGCAAAAGACATGCGTGTACATCTCCTGTGAAGAAAGGAGTAGCAATCCTAATGATAGCGGTAGAGTATTTCTCTATGGTGCCGCCAAATGTTACGCATTTGACTACTTTGCCTGTAGCATGAGAAGGATCTATTAGTGACTGCCTAACACCAATTGTTGTGCATCCAGAATCAAAAAGTACTGAGACTGGATTGTCATTTACTAAACCTTTGTGTAAGACTAGAGAACCTCTTCCATCATGCGCGATTGACGCAGGAAGAGCGGGAAGAGGATGGCCACAGCTTAAAGTAGACACTGTGGTTGGCTCAAATAATGTTTTGCATTGGGGGCACTGAGATGCTCTCCCAAAATCAAAAGCGGCACATGCCATATTATTAGAGTCATCATTATCTTTATTTTGTTTATAGGATTCGTGGGACTCTTGCTGAGCAGAGTTCGCCTGGTAATGAGATTTATGTTTTTTGTATTGTGCTCTACCTCTGTTATTATTGCCTCTGTAATTATCCTTGTTTCCACTGTTATAACCCCTACTTGGGTTTGAGTCATAGTTCCTTTGGTTACTATTATCATATTCATTATAATGAGTATCTCTGTAATTATGATCTTGTTGTCTCCATGAGGGAAAACTTGGATAATTTCTATAATGACTTCCTTTGCGAAAGTTTCTATAATTATGACCACCTCTGAATCGAGGGCTGTCGGCTCGTCTCCAGGTATTCGAAGAAGAACCCTGAAATGATTGGTTACCTTGGTTCTGATAACCGTTATGGCTACCTTTTTTATTAAACCTATTTTGAGGTTCTTGGAATCTGCGTGAGTGATTAGGGTTGTATGGTGTTGCTGAAGCAACTGGCATACCTTCCCTAACCTTAGTATTGCTAATAGCTACGTCTGGATGTGCAGTGACGTATTGGGTACAATACTGTTCCATTTCTTTTAGTGTCTTGGGTTTACGCTCATGTAAGAATTCAAGGAATGGTTTATTTATACTTGACATAATCTTATCTCTGAGTATCAAGTCCATAAGGGCTTCATATGTCTTTTCTGTTTTGGACAACTCAATCCAACGATCAAATGTAAGACGTGTCCTTGCAATGAATTCTGAGAATTCTACACCTGCCTCAGGAACCATTGTCTTAAACAAATTCCGGTAACCTTCCTCAGACAACTGGTACTTCTTTAATAAGGCTGCCCTAATAACATCATAATTATCCTTGTCAGCCTCTTCAACCAAACTTAAACTAGTCAGAGAATCACCTTTCAAATTTTCTGACAACTGGTTAGCATATTGTGATTTGTCCACATTATGGGCTCGACAAGAGCGTTCAAATCTATTTAACCAGAATGTTATGTCATCGCTGGAAGGATTGAACGCTGGTACCTTGACCTTGTAAGTAAAGGGTTTACTATTACCACCAGATGCTTGATTAACATTACTTATGTTTGTTAATTTTAACTTTTCTAACTCAAATGCTAAAAGTTCTTTTTGGTGTTCATGTTCTCTCATTGCTTTTTTCTCTTCAGCAGCCGCAGCAGCTTCATCTTTTCTTTTTTCTTTTTCCATTTCCATCTGGAATCTTTTTTCCTCAGTCTGTATCTGCAATTTCTTTTGTTCAAATTCTCTTTCTAATCTTTTCTCTTCAGCCAGAGCTTTTCTCTCTTCTGCAGCAGCTTTTCTCTCTTCAGCAGCTAATGCTTTGTCATATTGAGCAACTGCCCATTGTTCTAAGTCTGTACCAGTCTTATCAAGGGATCTCCCTTGTGCAATAAAGTATTCTAATGTAGACATGATGTCTGACAATGATACTACTCACTTGAAACAATAATAATAAAATATATTTCAAGGTAATATAGCAAAAAGTTCTTAATCACTGTATTAATCAGCACACAATCACAATGTCTGTGTGAGACAAGCCTTATCAAGGTCTTGTATATTTCTTTGAAAAATAACAATTATAAATTGCTGCAACACTCTATAACATAAGTGCAATGCACAAGAAATAGTGTCTTATCTAATCAACATTAATCATCAGTTGATTCTTTCACATAAATCCATATGATCAACTATATTTTAAATAGTGTATGTCGATCAAGAACATAACAAAACAATTATACAAGACAACATGAAAACATTTGCGGAAATCAAATAAATCGAATGGAAAAAAACAATAAAAGATAAACCGCAAGAGGATAACAAATACAAATAACGCCACAGTATATAAATATAAATTGAGAATAGAACTGAAAGATAGAATAGGGTAGACCAACAAATTACAAACAAATCAAAACAAAACTAAAGAATGTGAAGAAAATTCCGAAAACAACACTGACCATATCGTCACAACTAACCAAAAAAAAATAGCAACAGCAGTCGCTTTGCAAATTCCAGTATCGGAAATTTGCACACCCTATAGAAAACGCTCACAATAGACGACCTCTATCACGTGGTATGATCTAAGGGAGACTCCGCCCAACCGAAACAACAACCCGCAGAATACAAACAAATATCACATATAAACATGTAAACATAAATGTACATATAGCATAAATATTTATAATATAATGTAATGTAATGTAATGTGTTGCAGATAGAATGTGTTGCGAAGAAGGCACAGTTATACGCAATAATGCTACAGTACTATGGTACTTTATTAAATAATCAAATCTGGCCTAAATCATAAAAGTTCAACACAAACTATGGCAGTGCAGGAGAATCCACTGTTTACAGTTCCTCAGAATCACAAGTAAGACTTCTCGCTTCAGTTGCACTGTACATTTTGCAAACACTGTCAAATATATGTTCCAACTCTGATATGTAATGCTGTCTGTTCCAAACAAACTTGCTGTGTAACGCTGTCAACAAACGCTGACCTAGTTACTGTATACCTCGATAGGACAGGTCGCGCTGACATCGACTGTAAAGTTGTATTGCTGGTGTTTACGTGTGTCGTAACAGGCCCCAAGGAATGGTCTGGTCTCAGTAGCTGACTTCTCAAATATGTCCACTGTGCAGGTTGACCCAGGAAGCTGGCACACCACTGTAAAGAATGGTGTCAGACTGTTCACAGCTAACTCACTCCAATCACAGGTGGAAGTTAAGGATGTAAGGGCCACCGCTGTAAAGAAGTGGAAGTTAAGGATGTAAGGGCCACTGCTGTAAAGAAGTTTTTTCTTACTACACCTGTAGTACACCACTGTAAAGTTCTGTTGTTTGCGACTCCACTGTAAAGAATCGAGTGTGGTGTATAGAACCTCACTGTAAAGTATGATGGCTGGTAGTACTGTTGTATTCAAAGAGGTGCTGTCACCGTGAAGACAGACACAGGTCAACTCGACCTACACAGGGTAGTGTAAACATTGAAGTGAGAGTACATTGTACGCGAATGGTAGAATGGTTCTGAAGAGTTGACAACTTGGTAACAATATATTCATACTCTCACATGTAGAAGTCAAGGATTACTGGAACTACTGTGTTCTTTTTATAATATTTAATGAGACGCACACTGGAACAGTACGTGTATGGTTACAGGAACACATGACGACATAAACAGCATGGTGTTGATCAATGGTGTATCATCTTAAGTTAGCATACATGCTGGATAACCTCATACTGGAACATTTGTAGACAAGCATTCAGAGTTCTATAGTTAATCCACATCTATATATATATATATATATATATATATATATATATATATATATATATATATATATATATATATATATATATATATATATATATATATATATATATATATATATATATCAGGTTGTACTGACAGATCACGTCACGTCAGTTTATACATAATGTTCATAGTGACTCTTGTACAGAATCTCTCTTAGCATGAGTGTAGCTTGTACTCTAGCGTAGATTCTTTCAAATAGCATTCAGCACATATCTTCGGAGTAAATGCTAAATCTCCCATAATAGATCTTTCTTTCATAACTGTGATCTCTGGATCATTATCGGGTAGTAAGGGACAACCCTGTTCTCTGATGAATGATTGACAATAATTCGGATTCCAAGATGGCTTCCTTGGTCCTTAACATCGCTCACACAACGGTGAGATGACAAAACTTCTAGAAAGATTCACTTCATAAGGATATCAAAGTTTCCACCAATATCAGCATTATCTGTCCTCATAATTGCTGTGTAGAAACATTCTTAGTGCTGCTAAACGATATGTCGTTCTGACATCTGAACATAAGTAGATTCATGTAGGCCTAAACATAACCCATCGTAAGCCTAGGAACGAAGTCAGTAAAAGTACGTTTACCTTGGCCAAGAATCAATAGCAAGCACAAAAACACTTTTCTGGCGTAATAGAAATAATACTGGGGAACACATAGACTAAAACAGTCCTAGAAGACACAATCTTCTTCCCCATGATAACTTGAGATCACAAAACTTTGGACCGCTCGACATTGGCGTCCCGCCAGACTCCATAACCGAAGAACACACTCTCTTATCTTCATCCGCTCAGAGTGTAAGAACAAATAATCCAGCCCAGACACACAAAGATAACATGATATAAGACGGAATCGTCTCAAACAGACAAACAGTAAACCTAGATTCGGACTTTCAATATTCCTGCAAAACCTTAAGCGAGAACAATCTGTTTCCAGCTATAATATAAAATCTAGATTCCTCCGCTTGTTCAATCCACGGAAACAAAACAGGAACCGATCACTCAAAGAATAAAATACACATTTACTATTCTGAGTTATTCCCCTTTCTTAAAAGTTGTAAGTTCATAAATAAATATCCTTTTATCAAACAGATAGTTACATTTTCATTTGTAATCGTATCAACTGTAATCTGTGCGACATATAAAAAATATGTACGCAACACATATAATCTGCACTCATGATGTATTTGAAAAGTGTGTGATTGAATGAATATGGACTAAGAGTATTCCCCAGATGAGCAGCAGAAAAAGCTAAACTTTTCTTGAATACGTCGAGCCTAGGCTTTTGCATGTGTAATTTATTTAAGCGTTGACTGCGTCTTCCGCTGTATTTGAAAATAGGCCACAGATACGTTGGAGCATTCTGTGACAAGATTTTGTGAATAAATTTGGCTTTGTTGAAGAGAAGGCGCTTTCTTAGTGGTAATATGTTAAGATATGTATATGCGTCTACACACTGTGTGAGGTTTTTGTCTGAAATTAGGCGCACTGTACGTTTTTGTAATGAATAGAGTCTTTTAGTGTTGGACATGGTGCAGCCATCCCAAATTGTGGAACAATAGTCTAGATGTGTTTGTATCTGGGATGTATAGAACATTTTTCGTGTCTCCTCATCTAGGAAATGTTTGATTTTAGGTAACTGGTAAACTTTTTGTGCCGTTTGTTTGGTCAGTGCTTGTACATGCGAATTCCAACTTAAATGTTGGTCAATTATGAGTCCTAGTGTTTTATATTCATTTACATTTTCAATTAAAGAGGTTCCAATGTAGAGCTGAAGTGTTGTTTTCGGCGAGTTTTGTAATTTTTGTCTAGTTGATATTATCATACATTTTGTTTTAGTGATATTTGTTTGCATGCAGTTTTCATTGCTCCACTTAATAAGATTGTCTGTGTCGCTTTGTAATAATATTTCTAGCGTGTTGCAACTTTTATCACTAGTATAAATGGTACAGTCATCGGCAAATAGGTCGCAGGATGAGTGCTCGATGTGTAGTGGAAGGTCATTTATGTAAATGGAAAAAAGTAGAGGGCCGAGTTAACTTTCATTGTTTCTAATTTTCTTATTAAAACAGCGTGATCTAACATATCAAATGCTTTCCTAAAGTCTACAAAGATTGCTCCACATATGTTATCGTTATTTATGTTTAGGTGCAAGTTGTCTATCATCTTAGTTAGAGCTGTGTGGCATGAAGGCTTTTGTCGAAACCCTGACTGACTGTCAGTTAGCAAGTCATTACTAACTAGGTAATGTAGTGTTGCTTTATGTATGTATTTTTCTAGTGGTTTAGAAAGCGATGATAAAAGAGAAATTGGTCTATAGTTACCAAGATTACTGTTATCTGACGAGCCAGGTTTGAAGAGAGAATATACTTTGGCAATCTTAAAGGCCGAAGGAAAATAACTTTTAGCAATACATTGATTATATATAAAAGTTAGTGAATCACTAATAGCTGGTGCGGCGTAAGGCCAATAAGATAGTTATACACTTCATTAACTGTCATAAAAGGAATGTCGGGTGGAACTGAGTTTGTACATTTGTTCTTACAGAATGCTGAAAGTTTGTCTAAGTCACTAGAGGAAGGTGGTATTGTGGATTTCAGACTGTTTATTTCTGCTTGAAAGTGATTGCTGAAGTCGGTGCAAGTAAATGAAGTGTTGGAAGAGAATGAGTCTGGTGCATTACGTTTTTTCGCTAAGGTGTTAATTGCCTTCCATATTTCCTTACTATTTGATTTGTTCTGAACCATATTTCTAAAATGATTTTTCTTTTCTTTGCGAATTAAATATTGAACTTTGTTCCTGTATACCCTGTATGTGTTGAGGTCCTTATTTTTGTGCGCTTGATCTCTCTGCCTCATTGCCTCCAACACGTCCTGCGTGATCCACGGAGATTTTAATTGTCGTTTGACGCTAATTTCCTTAGCTGGTACGTGCGTGTCAAAAACATTATAAAAAATTTTTGTCCAGTATTCAATAGCGTCATCCGGATCAGGAAGTTGGTAAACACGGCCGAGAGGTGCAGTTAGCAAGTCATTTAAAAATAATTCCTTACTGAAATGTTTGAAACTTCTAAATTTGATACTTACATGTTTATTTTTTGGAACTTTACATTTATTCTTTGACCATGTACAGCATACTGGATAGTGGTCACTCATTGCAATATTAGGGACAGAGCATTATATGATGTTTTCAGGGCAAATTACGTAGATGTGGTCGATTAGTGTGGTTGATGCTTGTGTTACTCTTGTAGGCTGGTTAACTATTTGTTTTAAGTTTTACGATAATATTATATTTTTCCATGTTAGATTTGAATTGTGTATATCGATGTTGAAATCACCAAGAAGAACAACCTCCTTGACTGTGGCAAATACATTGTCCATCATTATGGTGAAATCTTCGTACCATATAGGTCCTGCACTAGGATTTCGATAAAGATATCCCACCAGAAATGGGCCCTGATTCGGTTGCTTTATTTCCTACCATACACATTCTATCTCTGCTGTCTCTAAGTCGTTTCTGCGGCGAAAATTAAGGGAAGTGGAAATATAAACTGTTATACCTGTCTCTTGTTTTTTGCTTGCGTCTCGCCGAATAGTTTTAAAACCATTTAACGCAATGTCATCGTCTGTTATTCTGTCATTTAGGCGACTTTCTGAAAGTCCAAAAATGTGAAAATTATTACTTAGAATGTATGTAAGTTCGGGGAGTTTACCTAGAAGATGGTAAATATTCAGATGACCAAGTCGTAGACCATCCTTGTGAAGCCACGGTACATAATTACCAGCCATGTTTGTATAGTAAAAAGAAATATATATTTAAAAAAAAAATAATAAAAAAAAAAAAATTACAAGTTAAAAAACAGTTATGCACACAAAAAAGCGCAAAATATTTTTACGAATTAATACTTTACCAAGGAAGTGGAATTCAACGAATGAGAAATTGCAGAAAATACAATATTAAAATAATTAATACAACTAATAAAAAAACAATTTCAACTGAGTATATGAAAATTGTCACAAAACAATCAGGCATACAACATATCACACCAGAACTGCTCAACGCAACAAAGTGAAGTTAAAACGAGAGATGGAAGAAATTAATAATAGTCACAAGTCAGACAAGTATACAACACTTAACACCGAAAATTCTAACAAATTGAAGCTACGCGTGATAATAAGAAATTTAAATTGTAACGAAATAAGTAATCAAAGAAAAAATTTAGAGGATATTAACCGATAAACTATTAAAAGTTCTGATTATTACCGTTGTATTAAAAAATCAACAAATGTTCAAATGGAGTGAAGGCTGTAGTAACAGAGATTTAGTGAAGCAAAGTGTTTGTCCGTCAATAACTGACGTCTCTGCCGGGCAGATAATAGGGGTGACGTTGGGCAGACATCATTAATGCTTGTCTAAGTGACGCAGGGCTGAATTGCATCAGATAGACAAGTTCAGGGTTCCACTGAGGACGATAATAAGAACTAGGGGAGGAAGCATGGTGATCTCTGATTTCTTCCGTCCTTGTTGTAGTGTGGTAGGAGTATTCTGAGCTTGGGACATTGGAATACTGTTGGTAGAGGTACCTGAGTGGGGCTGCCTTGTGACTAATGGGGAAAACATGGTATCATAAGATTCGGCTTCCTGATTGAAAGTGGCGTTGTGATAGCTGGAAGGCTGCCTGCTTGCAATAGGTGTGCTTCTTTGAGGGGTAGGTGGGGTTTGTGATGTATTGTGATTATAGGTTGATGTCTCAGTAGATTTCGTTGCATTCTCTATATGGGTTGAGCTGTCTTGTGTCCTTTCTGGATATTTTATGTTTTTGGCCAGGATGCTGCTTCCCAGTGTGGATGTGTGAATTTGATCTCTGTAGAGTCGTTTCTTAGGTGCTCCTGAGTTAGATGTAAAGAATGGAGTATTGTTGATGAAGCCAAGGCCGTTTTGTTTACAATAGTTCTGTAGTTTTGTGTTGTAAGTGTCCGCTGTGCGACGCTGAAACCCATAGCATTGATGAAATAAAGATGGAGGCTTTGGGAAATTTTTGTTTTATTGTAGCCACCAATCCTGAGGGGTTTAGGCTCTGCTCATTCATGATATCATTAATTCCTACATGTAGTGTTGTTTTTGTTATCTTGTGATTAATATCGAACTTATTAATTATGTCCAGTAGTCTTTTAATACCAGCCCCCGGCACTGTCATAACTGAAACGATGTCTTCTCTTGTAGTGGACATTCTTTCACAATAAATACCCTTCAAGAGGGAGTCACCAATTACAATATGTGTAACGTCACTACGTATTTCTTCACTTTGTTTTCTATTTGATTGATGCTGCTGCCTTTTGTGGTGTTCTTTTTGTGGACTGTCGTGATGGCTCTGAGATTTGTGAATTGGGTTTTCGGGCACTGGAACGTTGTCTGGTAGGGATGCTGATACCTGCTCATTTTCTGTTGAATAATCCTCAAGAACTTGAAATCTGTTGGTAATTTTGACTCCAATGGGATATGTTGTGTTTGTGAGTGTCTCTTCGTGTTTTTTGTGTACAGTTTGATGGTGACCTTTTTGCTGATTTGGCGTATTTTTATGTATGGATTCTTCGCAATCTTCTACTATTGTTTGAGGATGATCTGGTTGTCTTATCTTATAGAGTGAGAAGTCTCTCTGCAGTTTTTCGATGATGTCCTTCATGCTAGAATTGTCTTCCCTCGGAGATACTATCTCCCTTTTAAGAAGTTCGTTTTTGGCCTTGAGCGATGTTTGTATACTAGACATGAGATCACCAATTAAACTTCGTAGCGTGTCCTCCATATTTTGCATTAGCTCCTGGCAGCACGACACAGGTAACTTCGTGGTGTCTTCTTTTTGTTGCTCAAGAGATACAGTTTCAGCTTTTCGTATATTTTCATGGTCCATGGGGTATTCGATGGCCAACATAGGTTTACAAATTGTAGGGGTGTCTGTTATTTTATCCAATACTGCAGAAGGTAGAATTTCTGATTCACTGTGAGAAATTGGGTTGCAGCTGATGTTGAGAATGTCGTTGTCGGTAGTAAAGTCATTTATGCCTGGAATCATTGTGTCTACTGCCAAGTGGGGCATAGAAACAGCAGAGTCCATTTTAGTGTTTTCTAACTCAACATCAGTTACAATTTTTGCAGATTCTTTTAATTCTTCAAATTCTGTTTCTAACCATGATTCGATAGCTGCGGCAGTCCCCTGGGCCATAATTTTGTTCTTAGTGTGATAAAGGTGAACTTTGAGAAGTGGTGTTGTTATAACGTCTTCTACTAGTGCACCATTTATGTCTGTTCTTGACTCTACAAGTCCTGTTTTGTAGTATTTAATGACAATGAAACGAAATGCCTCGTACTGAAAGGTGTTCTGGAATGTTATAGTTACACATTTTCCTTGACTTGATAGCTTCAAGGTTATAACGGACCCGGTTCTACAACCTTTAAGTTTTACGTGAATAGCCCTCTCTTTGTTCAAAGCATAGTTTTTTATGGTCGTTGGTCTTAAACGAGCGTCCCTGGGGCCCACTGTTAGCTGCGAACTAACGCCTTCTTTCAAGCATGACATTGTTACATTCCACAGGGGGGTTTGTTATCGGTGAGGAACATTGTATACCGGGAAAATTTTATGATGTTTGACAATAACGCTTGAACAACAACTGACCTCTTGCTTTGGCGAAGGTCACATTCAGATGAGTCATGTAGTCATTGTTGAAAATATCCTCCAATAACATAGAGAAAAAACTGATACACATTTCAACGGTATTCTATAAAATGTTACACATTACATTAACACAGTATAATGTTTAAAAATTTCACCGTCTAATAACCAATATACTGATATAAAAATCTACGGAATGTGACTTAAACTTCCTGCGTTAATACTGCGAAATGTGAGAGCAGATCAAAAACACGTCCGTCCATTCGGATTTCTCCGCCGGAGAGAGAGAGAGAGAGAGAGAGAGAGAGAGAGAGAGAGAGAGAGAGAGAGAGAGAGAGAGAGAGAGAACGAACGAACGAACTTTATTTTCAAAGGGTTGAGAATTGGGCACGCAGGCCCGTCTGACATTCTGCCCTTCCTTTCTCTCGTCTTTTATACTGATTTCATTTATTCTCACATACATTTTACCCATCAATTCAAGGAATTCAACGTTATAAAGGTAAAATACTAGCATACTCACATTCACAGTATCTAATTATAAACATGAAATAAAGTATGTTGAAAAATACAAACTAAGTATCACCATGAAACAAAATATGTTGAAAAACACTATCATCATCATTAAACCTACATTCGATATTATATCATTTGTTCGGAAAAATAATCACATTAGGGGGGCAGATAATCAGAACTCATAAAGTAATCGAAAAGTTTACGATTGTATGAATAGAGACTGAGGTTGTTATCTTTCAGATAATGTGGAAGATAGTTCCAGAGATGAGCAGCAGAGTAAGCTAAGCTTTTCTTGAATAAGTCAAGCCTAGGCTTGGGCACTTGTATTTTGTTAAGGCGTTGACTGCGTCTTTCACTGTATTTGAACATTGGCCACAGATATGTTGGAGCATTCTGTGACAGGATTTTGTGAACAAATTTAGCTTTGTTGAACAGAAAGCGCTTTCTTAGAGGCAGTATTTTGAGATCTTTATATAGATCTACACACTGTGCTTGGCAGCGGAGAGAGAGAGAGAGAGAGAGAGAGAGAGAAAGAGAGAGTATAACAGGACAATATACGAAGAGATTCTTGAGCTGCTGTCGTGTAACTACACCCATTTCTCTGATCAAGTTGGAGGTGTCTCTCAGGTTTCTGCACTCGTCATACAGTTTCTCAAAGGGTTGGTGAAAGTCATGCTATCAGGCCGCTCCTACCCTGAAGGACACGTTCGTTCTGCTGTTTGCTTGCCCACATGGACACATGTAAGCCTGTCTGATCTTTAAATTTGTTGACCAGATGGTGTTAGAGTCTGCAGTGATCAGCTCTCAGTATCATTTGGTCTCTTCTTGATAAGGAGCCGTAAGCCTAAGTGACTGTGTGTGTTCTCACTGCCATTTTTCTTGGAAGCCATTTTTGATTATTGCTTTTCCCCTCTCTTATGTATTGTCTACAGTTGGAATTTCGCTCCAAGTTTGTTTGGCATGTCTCACTGTTCATATTCACATACCTTGCAGTGGTGGGAATCCAGTATGTTGAATTTATCGCTGGTTTTCATTAGTCTTTCTGAGATGTTGTCTAATTCGTTGTTTTTACGGTTCCTTTAGACAGCCATCACTAAAAGAGAATCTGCAAAGAACACTATCTTGGCAACAGCATTTTCCCAAGTTTTCCCACGATGTTTTTTTTTTTTTTTTCGAATGTTTAAAATGCTTCTACCTCAACTTTGAAGTTTGTTGGAAACTTTCAAATGACCAATGACATGTGGATTTCCTGTCAGTTCTTTTATTTCATTTCCTTCATCCTCCTCAATTTTTTTTTCTGTTGTGGCTGACCCGTCTGTATATGTATACAAGGCCCCACTGTGTGGTTGAGTACGTTTTTTAAATACATCTTCCACAGCTATATACTCCCTTTCTGCATCCATATGGCTGCCTTTTAATCGTTACTTCTCGTGTGTAGTCAGTCACATCTGATAATATTATTCTCCATATGGTTGAATGGTACTCTTTAGCTACGCCTTTGCCTGAGCAAGATCTGTTATAATGGGGGGGGGGGGGGGGGGGGGGGGTGGGAAGAGGAGAATAATTATGCTTGTGTACAAAACGAAGAAATTTAATAAATAGTATTTTAGTTTCTCAGAAAAGCGCAAAAAAGAACTTACTAATAGTTTGAGACTGATAACCAGTCAATGAAGACAGAATTCTATGCATTCAAAAAATTTAAAATCGCATAGATGGTAATGTGTCTATTTTATCAAGACAATCAGAGACTAGAACGATTCGTGGATCTTTGAGAGATATAAACTGACAAAATGCCTTCACCAACTGCATAGTCAGAATCTAAATGGCGGTGAGTGAAGGCTGCGACAGACTGCCTAGACGTTCCTATGTGAGCGCATTAAAGTAGGAGAAAAATGTAGCGTGGCACCAATAAGTCATATCTAGTTTGTCACAATACGGAAAGGTTGCAAGCTTTGTCATCTGCTGTTAGTTTTCTTAGATAGTTCACCAGTCTGGTTGAACTAGGCACTGTTACTACAGAATTATCGAAACGGATACTATCCGCGCAATCAAAACAAGTTCTCTGTTCATTGGCCACATTGGTATGACTTTCAGAGAACGTTGGACGTTAGACCATCAGGTTTCATCATCGGACTATTTCATTCTTCACTCATTATGGAGCATAGAGCAACGACTCCTGATGGCCCCTATGTTGAGGAAACTTATGTCATGTGACATCCTCTTGTAGCGATAATTTCTGTAGCTGTTTGTTTAATAGCATGAGGTTGCCAGCCTCATGCACAGTTTCACATTTGACGACATGACTGTCGCAACAATAGTCACGTACTTTCTTTGTCTGATTAGAGGCCCCTGGAAACGACACAGGCTTGCTCAGATTTAAGATTCTTTCTGGGGTCGGAGTGGCTAAGAGGTACGGCGTCCGCCTCAAGTTCCAGAGGTACCGGGTTCGATTCCCAGTTAAGGGAATATATTTTATGGAAACATTTGTTTCAGAACCAGTGGTCCTAAGGATATCATACTCCACCCTGGTCTCATGGGTAGTGAGATCGGATGCGTTGCCTTCTCGGATAAGGGCGAAAAAGTAGGAGGTCCCGTGTGCAAGTTGAGCACTTTCCACGGCAGTTGGAAATCGTAAAGAGTAGGCATATCAGGCCGCTGCCCTGGCAAAATTTAACAATTAGAAACCTACCCACAACAATAATATTTATGGAATGTGTGATTCCTATATACACACATTGGGATTCTCGCCGGTGCTACGGAGTTCGTGCACTGTGCTGAGATCCTCCTTGTGTGATCTAAGGGAGGAGATTGGAGCACTGATGGAGTAGTCCGTGTGCAATGAACAGACCTTAAAACCAAACCAAACGTGTTCTAGGATGTTGTTAGATGTTTTCATGGTCCATAACATAACTTTAATACCAAATTGTTGTTCAGTAGCACAGCTATTTAATTTGTTGTTTTGTTTTTTTTTCTTGGATGTTGTTAGACAATGTTTTCATCTTTCTAGGATGTTGTTTTAGACAATGTTTTTTTTCTTTTTGTTGTTAGACAATGTTTTCATGGTCCATAACATAACTTTAATATGAATTGTTGTTCAGTAGCACAGCTATTTAATTTGTTGTTTTGTTTTTTTCTTTGATGTTGTTAGACAATGTTTTCATGGTCCATAACATAACTTTAATATGAATTGTTGTTCAGTAGCACAGCTATTTAATTTGTTGTTTTGCTTTTTTTTTTTGT
This sequence comes from Oreohelix idahoensis, assembly GCA_024509875.1. Classification (NCBI taxonomy): domain Eukaryota; kingdom Metazoa; phylum Mollusca; class Gastropoda; order Stylommatophora; family Oreohelicidae; genus Oreohelix; species Oreohelix idahoensis. The sequence continues at coordinate 106,581 of JAMPIV010013120.1, forward strand.
GCGGATTAATTTGCGTTTCCAAAGATAACATTACGAAACCAATAACAATAGCTGTCTAGTAGGACACCCCTAACTTCTGTCCCCAGCACCCCCATTGTGTGAATGAGATATTCTGCTGGTTAGTTTGATACTCTACAGCAGCCTTCCTACAATCTTTTATCCTGGATAAACCCTTGAAATAATGATCAAGTCTCAGGGAACCCGTTCACATAAATTATTATAGCTACAGCTCACGTTACCTTAGCGTCATCAGCAAGATGTAAGTATAATAATCCAATACAAATTTTCAGTGCTGTTTTGAGTAGAGAATGATTTTTTTCCCTGTGAATCTGTTTATTTGTGCCAACTTACTAGCCTACTATTTTTGTGTGGGTTTTCTCTCCCCACAAAGGATATCAACTATAATGCAAGTCAGTAGTGTAGGTACAAGAGATTTAAACTTTTTCCTTTAAAAAAAAAAAAAATTTTCTACTTGATTTTTATGTAACCTTTCCCAAGTAGGCCTACAGTCTTCTTACAAATTTCTACTCTGCAAGACGCTAATTAAATATAGGATGTGTAAGAATGAGCACGGTCCAATCACTGCCATACGGGCCTGCTCATTCACTGCCAGCACTAGCACCCTCTGGCGCGCAAAGTTTAAAAAAAAAAAAAACGACATTTATTATTCTTTTTTTCAGTTACGATATCTGGCGGAAAACCTTTCGATCTCTGGAAGAACACCTACGGTTTAGTGGAACGAGTTGAGAAACCCCTGCTCTACACAAAGTTAGTCTGATATTCTACTGGTTATTAGGGAGGATATGATCGTGTAAGAAATTTATTTCACTCCTTAAGGAACAGAGGCTTCCACTACAGTTGGTATCATTGCAGCAGACAGATAACGAGAACAGGTTAATGGCAGGCACTTGCAAGAAAGAAAGAAAAGAAAGGAAGACATTAGACAACAATAAGAGAAGTAAGTAGCACCCTGGATATTTCATGCAGGTACATACATCTTCTTCTTCTTTGATCCTTAGCCGCCGACCGTCAAAGCAGTCAGTGGCCATCACGCCTAGTGGCGTCTTGTAGGACAACAAAAAATTGATTCCACTTTGCTTGGTCGGTGGCCATCCTTCGTACAGTGCCCCAACTCTGGTTCATTCTTTGCATCTCAGCCTCCACAGTCCTCCGCCAGGTTGTTTTTGGTCGGCCTTTCTTTCGTTTTCCTTCAGGGTTCCAAAGCATAGCTGTTCTTGTGATGGCATCGGGGTCTCTTCTGAGGACATGACCAACCCAGCTCCAGCGTCTGCCAGCTATGATGGTGTGCATGTCTTCTTGCTTGCTACGAGTAAGCAGATCTTGGTTAGTGATGGTATTTGGCCAAAAGATTCGGTAAATTTTTCTTAGGCATGTTGTGTGAAAAGAGGACAATTTCGACATTTCCTTCTCTGTAACTCTCCAGCATTCCGCACCATAGAGAAGCACAGAAAGCACACAGCTCTGATATAATCTTAATTTTGTGCTTGTGCTGTATTGGGAGGACTTCCAGATGTTGTTTAGGCTAAAGAAGGCTGTTCTTGCCTTATTCATTCTGATGTTGATGACTTTGCCTGCCCCGCCGTCTGGTGTTACTATGCTTCCTAGGTATGTGAAGGTACATACATATAAAATGACGTAAACGCCTCGCTGCAAGAATGAACGTGTTTAGGACGAACGATAAACTGAGCACTTTTCTAAGCCTAATACAAAGCATTTCATGTTCTCTTTTGGTTGTGATTTTCATAAGGAAAAATAGTAGGTTTAATTTAATTTTGTGTCCGATATTATTATGTGTGTATGTGTATGGAGATACAGTACCATAATCTTCTCACATAGATCACGCTATTTTCGCTATCTATAAGTCATCTTTACAAATACATATCCCTTTACCTGTGATACGTGATGTCATGGAAAGCCTGCAATTGTATCAATCCCTGTTGAAAGAGAACTAAATGAAAATCACGTTGTTCAGTCTGATCTCTGACACAGAGAAGTGTGTGTCTTGTGTTGCTAAACAGATCTTTCACAAACGTCAGACATCGCATTTCGTTGTCAGGTCGTTACTTTTCTTTGCTGGGGTTCCAGTTTGCAGCAAACGGTACACATTGCTTTAAAGTTGTGATATTGATATATTTAGACAACATTTTGAAATGTTTGACGTCAGATCAACATTTAGGCTTGATATTGTCTAAATTGGGTTATCTGGGGAGGAAAAAATATATAGAACCAGCTTTCTGCTGCCATTGGAAACTGGCATTTACGAGCGAGCTTATTAAAACGAGCTGTGATGTAGTATTTTAAAAAATAAAACAAATGATATTTTTTTCTGAATTGATTTATTTTTTTGTTTTAGAAGTTATCTATTTTCTGTTTTTAGAAGTTATCTCATCAGGTTAGACGTTTCTGATTACATTTATGTGTACTTGATTTGATGTCAGATTTCAAGGAAAGTAATCTAGCTAGATCACAGGTCGGCAACACCGAGTTGTTAGGTAGATCGTGTAAACCGGTAGGTCAAAAGGACGATTTTTGGTAAATCTCTCGAATGAGTGTATATAAAAAAGTGGTTTAAGCTTCGGACATTTCTAACTACCCCTCTACTGCCGGAAATGAAAGCTCAGTATCTCCAGGTCTAAATGTACTATTTCCACGTCCTCAATAAAAAAAACCCCAGGAGCTAGCTTAGTAAATGTAACCTTATTCATGAACAACACAAGATAGGAACGTCAACATTTCAATTACCTCAAGCTTACAATTACTTCAACTTTTATTTAGTTTCACATTTTTTTTTACCATTCCTATCGATGGAAACTGCATGAAGCAGAGCGCCCGGCAGAGGTCAAAGCCTAAAAGTTACACGTAGGCTGTTATTAACGTTTTACCAAGAGAGCCCATGGTGTATAAAGTAGAACCCCACAGCTCTTGGTTACCTGCCGCTATGTTAGATGACGATTAAGCCTATTTGTGCACTATCTGATGCCAGTTTTTAACGGGTAAATGTAAACTGTTTGCAATATTAATTATCACATGACAACAAATATATCAGAGATTGGCTGGTGCCGCATTTTAGCTCATCAGCTCCGATAATCGCTCCTTAAAGAAAATTCTTTATTGGTTATTTGGCAAGGAACAATGCACTGCACAAATAAATGCCGTATATAAAAATGGTAACGTTTAGCGCATCAATAGAAGGAGCAGCCTTAGTGAGTGACAATAACTACTGTTTAAAATGTATACAATGTTTAACTACTGCTCTTTGATCTGAAAAACTGATATACAGTCATGCGCCGCATAACATCCGTTCGGACAACGTCCGACCGCATATACGTCCGTGGTCCCATAAGGTTATAATAGAGTTCCCAAATCCCAATCGGAGAACAGGACGAAGCGGACGTAACGAAAGCAAAAGCTTCTCGCACGCAACACGTGTATCTCATGTCTCTTGTATACAGTACAAAGCAATTGCGATGCCAGGCGTATAATTGTACAGTACATATAGAACCTATAATACAGTACATATGTCTTGATAGTCATAATAAACGCCTATGTTACTGGCCTATGTATGTACTGTACTGTACTTACTATCGTTATTTTAATGTGAACTTTCGAAAATACATTACCGTGAAGGGCATCATGGCTCCCAAACCCAGCAAAACCAGTTCTAGTGATAGCAGCAGCAAGAGACAAAGAAAAAGTATCGATTTGGAAGTGAAACAAAAGGTAATTAAACATCATGAATGTGGAAAACCAGTGAATGCTATAGCTCGTGATTTGAGCATGTCGCATTCGACAGTCACGAACAAAGAAAAAATTCTCCAAGCTGTTAAAGGATCGGCTCCACTGAAAGCTTCAAAGCTTACGAAAATGCGAGAGGGACCTATATCAGATATGGAAAAATTGCTAATGACCTGGACCAAACACAGAAGCGAATCCCTTTCAGCACGTTGACGATCACTGCTAAGGCACGAAGCTTGTTCGAAATGCTTAAAGAAAAAGCAGGACCAGATTACTATATCGAGTTTAGTGCTAGTTCTGGGTGGTTCAAGCGCTTCAAACAACGTTTTTCGCTGCATAATGTGAAAGTGAGTGGTGAGTCTGCGAATGCTGATGCTAAGGCAGCAGAAGATTTTGTCGAAACCCTAGATAAACTAATTGTAGAGGGAGGTTATTTGCCCCAGCAAATTTTTAAAATGGACAGTATTACCTTGCCAGATGCAGTACATTAGCTGAAATACAGTACTGTATGTGTACAGTATCTTGGCTATTTAGTCAATACAGGTCCACTACAGTATCCCATATAACTTTGTTAAATATAAAGTATGGTGTTCGCAGAACGTCCAAATCGCATAACGTCCTATTTCACAGAACGTATCGTGGACGTTAAGCGGCGCATGACTATATATATATATATATATATATATATATATATATATATATATATATATATATATATATATATATATATATATATATATAAGGTTAGAAAGAAGCAATTCAGATTGTTTGAAGCATGTTATGAGAAGAAGGAAGCTTGAGTATGGTTATGCGTTCTCATGTCCATTTCTTCATTTTTATTTTTTTCTTCATTTTTCTCTTCCTCTCACTCATCGATTTTATTTTGCATAATTTTTGCCCTTTCATTCATTATTATGTGGCATATTTTATGCACCATTGTTTTCTCTCTATGCTGAATCTAGTAGTCGAAACTCTCGGGGTAGACATCTTGGCAGAAGACATTACGCCAGGAAAAAAAACATGGTCACAATATTGTGGGAGGCAGATAGGTGCAGCCGGAACAATATTTTTATGTCTTATTATAAAGAGGTCACACGTGGGATATTAAAATTAATATTGTAAAACACGCGAGAGGATTTTTTAAACTTCCCCACCCAAACAGTACTAGAGAGATGTGATTGGTTTAAAGTGAGATGCCGGAATAACAATGAATTCCATTGGAACATTCGGGGAGGAAACACCAGCTGTGAATTGAACTCAGAGAATAAGAGATATAATAGAGAGTGAATTCAGAAACATAGAACAGACAGCTTCGCAACTTCATACGAGCAACTCCCAACTGAGCCAGAAAGAGAAGGATCGGACCTTAGAATTCCTATTTCAATAAGTGGCAGAGCGACAGTATTTGGGCAACTCTGAAACCTTATAAGATTAAACCCGCATATTTAAATACACAGACTGTAAAACTTCAGGACCAGGACTTTATAAATTACAAGACGGGGAAACCTAGGAATTGGATCATCAGTCATTAGAGAAATAATATTCCAGACCACGTGTATCGCAGAACACCCGCCGAAGAGGAATTACTTGTTTCCCCCCGGCCAAAGTGATTTACAGAGCACCGTCATAAGAGGAATTTCTCAGTCCCGAAATTGATTCGAGGAAGCATATGCACCGAAATTGCTCGAGTCCATCTAAAAAATCTGCACAAGGAGATTGTGTATTCCCAAAAATTTGGGTTCGTGGTTTCAAGCCATCAGACAATTTGTGTGTACGAACGCCACTAGTGTGAGAGAAAAGCATCCACCATAAAACCGCCTACAGTGGAAGAGAGTGTGGAGAAGCCTTTCGTCATCACAGAATATGATGAACCACAGCTGCAGGACCTCACTCATACAAGCTAAGTGCTAACTAAAAGGCACCAGCAAAAAGGAAATTTCAGTTAAACTTTAAGTATAAAGTTAAAATTCCACCTACGTTTCAATGACGAGAGCTTTATAACTATCAAAATTCCCCTAATCTTTCCATATTTATTTTAACCTGTTAAAGACTATTTCACTATTAAATCTGTTACCTGTTGTTTTAAAACTAAACAATAATAGTTGATTCAGTTATATGTGTGAAAGCAAACGTATGAGCCAGAATAATTAATATATCTATATATAAATACTTAGACATATATTTACACTAAACAGAGCTATACCTTCTGAGAGGGATTTCGTTGGATTATACCAACTGGGAACTTGAACGGGCTAAACCAGATAATAAGTTAACAAATTGCTCAGCGGGACATAAGATGCGCCAACAGTGAGGAATGCAGTCAGCGACCCATAGCTAAACTGCGTCAGGGTCAGCGAACCAGAGCTGACCAAGACCCTACTCCACCTCCAAGTGGTGGTACTGGAAACAGGCTGCATCACTGCAGTCTGGCTGAGTGAGAAGGGATCCAAGAGGGAAGGCTAACCCGGTCCCAAAAATGCCGTGCTGAAGTCGGATGTGTTGGCCGAAAGGCGCAAATATCGCAGCTTCGATGTGAACGGACACAACGCACCCAATGTCCTTTTCAGGACGAAGAAGAAGAAGAAGAAATTGCTCAGCCCTAAGTAGCTTTTGTTCTTGACTTCTGGGAATATCTTGTGAATGTTCCCTTAAGGTAGAAGTGGCATTAATCTCATATCTACATCTCTGCCAAGAGTAATCTTGCGCACAGGTAGATACCTTGGAAGCCAATATTAGATACTCTTGAGTTTCGTCACTGTTGGACCACTACTGCAAAGCAGGGGAGGCAATCCGTGACATGAAGAGGCAGTATGGGTACGCTGGTATGTCACTTCAGCAGATTTATGAGTGGCACAGGAAGTTTAAAAATGGGGTGTCAACTGTGACTGATACAGCTCGCTCTGGCCGGCCTCACACTGCGACTACGCCTGACGCTATCGCTGCAGTTGATCGAGTGATTCGGGAAAACCGGCGGGTAACAATCGACGAGGTGGCTGGAGAATTGAAGATCAGTCATGGCTCGGCGCACCACATCATTCACGACGTGCTGCAGTACCACAAAGTCTCCGCTAGGTGGGTACCAAAACAATTCACCCCCGAACTGAAAGAACGTCGTGTGGATGTTTGTGAAACACTGTTACGACGAAATTTTTTTTTTCTCTCTTACGCCCGCCCGCTTTTTACTCGAGGCGAAATCTCAGGTTAGTATGTTTAAATCCCGGTCGACGAAAAAATTTTCAAATGTCCTCGCCTGGGTTTGATCCTGGGGTCACCCAGGTCGCCAGCGCAGTTTGGTAACCACGACACCTGCGCGGCTCCCACGACGTTATGAAACGTAAGGAGATGGCATTCGACACCGTATAGTCCAACGATGACGAATGCTGGGTCCACTACTTTCAGCCAGAGACTAAGCGAGACAGCATGGAGTGGCGATATCCAATCATCGCTGAAAGCAAAGAAGGTTCCGTATAACGCGGTCGGCCGGCAGATTGATGCTCACTCCTCTTTTGGGACTGTAAAGGCCCAATCCTGGAACATTACATGTCCCAGGGGACTCACTATCAACAGCAAATCATACTGTGATCTGCTTCAGAACCACTTGACCCCTGCAATCAGGCCACAACGTTGCGGCTTGCTAAGTTCTGGAGTGTTGTTACAGCATGATAACGCGCGGCCTGCACACAGCTCGTGCGACAGTAACGAAAATCACGAATATGCGTTTGGAGTGTCTTCCACATCCTGCATATTCACTGGACCTCGCACCGAGTGATTATCATGTGTTGGATCCCTCAAGGAGGCACTCGGTGGCAAGAAGTTCAATACGGACGATGAGGTGAAAGAGGCGGTGCATACGTGGCTACGCAGTCAGTCAGAAGAGTTATTTTTTATCGCGGATTCCAGGCATTAGTGAAACGCTGGCACACCTGCATTGAACGTGGTGGGGACTATGTTGAAAAGTGATTAAGTGCTTTCATTCCTATTTTGTGCATATTCTGTTAATAAAAAAAATATTAAGGTTACTTTTTGACTCCTCATAATATATATATATATATATTATATATAAATATAATTATATAACTATATATATATATATATATATATATATATATATATATATATATATATATATATATATATATATATATATATTTTAATATCCACACACAACAATGCGACCACTGATCTTGTTGAATCCTTTTTTTTTTAATGGGAAATCCATCGACCCAAAATTAAAGTTACGCGAAAAACAATACAATTAATGTCTAACTTTCCATTACCAAAACACATATACTCGTATAAGTATTATTTTGCGTAAATAACCTATAATCATCATTATTTCTCTATTGGCTTACGACGGAGCATGGAGAAACGACTGTCGCATATTATGACATGTGGAAAGTTTGAATATATTGTGTACAATAGAAAACGTTATTCTGAAAGGAAGTATAGGGGACGACAAAGTTAGAAGATAATGGAAGGTTTGACAAACCAAATTTGAATGGGAAAAACTCAGCAACATAGCTGATATAATATATATATATGTTGATAAAGTACTGCTGGAAGACAGGCGTCATCAACGTCATCAGTTGATAAGATCTCTATGGTGTTGCCTGCCCCACTGTAGTGTATGGAATGTCAACTTGACCTACGCAGTGGTGTGTAGACATGGATGGAGTGTATAATGTGCGAATGATGATAAGGGTTCGTGTTGTTGACAAATGTTCTTTTCTCACACTCATGTATGACCGGAAGTCATCGACACCAACGACTGTGTACCTTTTCTAAAGTTTAATTGGACGTACACACTCGACAGCACAGATAGTGACAAATCACAGGTTGCCATAATACATCATAGTACAGTGGACAAATGGTCTTGCAATGTTACATGGGCACTCATGTAGAATAATTGTATAATGGACTGTCAGTAGCCAAGCACTCAGTATCGCCCATACATATAAATCATCTGACTTCACTGACTAAGCACGTCAGCTTATAAATAATATTTCTGATGGCTTCTAGACCTAATCTCGTCTAGCGACGATTCTTCAACATAATGTTCAGCACATATTTTTTTCATATAATAATATTGAACCGCTGATAAAGGGTTCTCATGGGTAGCAGTGATCTCTGGACTAAACAAGCGATAATACGGGCATCCCCTTTTCTCTTCTTGAAAGTCACTACATGTTTGGATCCAAGATGGCTTCACTCGTGAGTTGTCACTCACGTTTTGAATACAGATAATGAATCTGTCCTAAAGTTAGTCATTCATAAAACATTGCATTGCTCTGTAGATTTGATCATGAACAATTGACTGCATTCTACAGAATATAGTGCTGCTAGGAATCGAAGTCGTTTTCATCGAGTCAAATATATTCTCTTATCGAAAATGGTGGCTTCGTACGAGAGTTCATAAAAGTATCTTGGATTACCTTGGTATAAGAAATATGAAACTGCCATTCCTTGGTAATAAGAATGAACACTGGGGTAAAGCATACACGATAGGTCTAGACGACTATCACTTTCCCCACAAATACTGAGATCACTTTTTCCCGGCGACAGGCCGACATGAAAACACACAGTCCCTATCAGGACGAAGCCAAATCACACCACCCTCTAGCGACACATCCGCCGAATAGCCTTCGACCTCTCTAGAGACAACAGAACATATAGTTCGACTTAGATATGTAAAGATATACAGATATAAGACAGACTCGTCCTACTCAGACAAACAATACACATAAATTCAGGCCATAGATATTCTGAAGCAAGAACAATCTATTATTACCCAAACAACGAATAAATCGCAGTAAAATGGATTTATCCGCGGAGTTTGATCGAAAGAGCCGACACAACTTTCAAGGGAAGTAACTCAATAATGACTTTCCCTTAAGCACTAAAAAATTACCTATGTATAATATTGTAAGATATCAAAGACTGCACGTAACAGTCTTACCACACCTCCCGGGAAAAAAAAAATGGAACTTTTTTTTTTTTTGAAATACATCTAGGAGCAACGTACAATAGGCTCACAACGCATGAATAATGCGCAGATGAAAATATCAGGAATACCTATAACGCCTAATATGAGGCTAAGTCGACTTATGGAGCGACTGGTGAGAATGTGTCTCATAAACTGAGAGAAATTATTTCTCTACAAGTATATTTTTCCAGGAAGGTGTCATCAAAGTATAATACAATTCTGGCAATTACACAATGCCTAAAAAATTCATATCATCATTTCGTATTAGATATCTTAAATTTATGATTTATGAAGAAAAAAATCATCAAAGCACAGCGGTGAATAAACATCAATGAACCGCTATGTAGTGATACAATCATTATATTATTAAATTACAAATGTGTATCTATCATGATATAGAAAAGGAACTACTAAAGAACTAGACATATCAAGAAGTCTAAGCCCTAATAGTTATGTGGAATCATGTGGGCATCTTGACAGAATGTCTGCCATCACATTATCTGATCCACGAATAGCTCGCACAGAGAAATGAAAAGGTTGATGAGCAATTGCATATCGAGTAGACCTCGAGCTCTTCAAATTCTTACTCTGTATAGCAGTAAGAGCTTTTTGGTCGGTTTCTACTATGAAATGTGCGCCTAGAAGGAATCTCTGTAGTTTGAGGATCGACCAAACCATAGCTAATAGCTCACGGTCTAAAACCGAATAATTCCTTTCTGCCGCATTAAGTTTTCTGGAAATATACATTACAGGATGCAGAGATCCAGAGTACTCTTGCATTAGTGCCGCTCCAATCCCAGTGGATGAAGCGTCACTACGAAGAACGAATGTCTTATCTTTAGTGGGTAGCACTAAAATAGGTGGTGTTGAAAACAATGTTTTAATCTTATCCAGAGAGCATTGGCATTCCTGAGACCAGTGGACCACATTAGGCGAACCTTTCTTTAGAAGTGTTGAGATAGGTGCCATGATAGAGAGGAATGAACTCTGCCATGAAAATTGAAATGAGAACTAACCTTCACACCCTGTTTTTTATACTGTAGGGATTGAAAAAAGTTAATTTACTAGAGCTAAAATGGTCCTCAGTTCAAAGAAACCTGACACCAGACTTCTGGCCTACAAAGTTTAGGCGCTTAAACCACTATAGGCTTTACTTGAGGGTAATGTTAAGTCTCTATCGAGGCCAACCTAGTATAATCAATGGTCCTCTGTCCCCCCCCCCCCCCTTTAGGAAAAACCATGACCAACTCGGTGGCCTAGGAGAAAGACAGATTTCGCTAAATCATAGTAATGAATATAGGACCTTTAGATAGGTTTTCGCTGCCCATCAGCGTTATGGAATGAAGCCTTGTTGCTTTCACGCAAAAAAGTAGAAAGGCACATAAAATTCATTGGAAAATAGGTGTTGATAAAATTCATCAGAGTTTATGGCCCTCAATAAAGGAACTTGCCAATATCCTAAGACCCAATCAAGTTCATAGTGAAAAAATCCGATTTTTGGAGACGAAAAGTAGCTTCGTTCCAGTAAAAGGCATATGTTCGGCAATCGAAACTTCGTTAACCTGAATATAACGATCGAAGTCCACAACCACAAAGCAACGTATTACCACGCATTTACGCACGTAACCATCGCAGAAGAAATACGCAGAGTTGTGGTGCCCTCGATTATTTTCCTAAATCAAATCATCTCATCCAACTCTTTTCTCACCTGTGCTTGAAAATGTCTCCATTATCGGAAAGGTCCTAACCCCCTAATAAGTTGCAAGTATGGTCATTAGTGCACAAGGTTTGTTTGAATGAACCCAATGCCGTTTGTGTCCAGGGTCAGTGAGTAGTGGTGTACAATTGTTTGCAACGTAGTTGAAACCTGTCGCCTGTTCTCCTAGAGACAAATCAGGAGCAGACAGTAACGTTTCTTTCCATGAATCCCTTCCAATAGAATGAAGTGGGAATCATTAGGAAGAGGAAGATGACAACATCCCCTTAAAAAACTTGGTTTTCGAGCTCATCCTGTATCACGACAGTGATGAGTTCACCATGTTTACTGAAATTGTCCGTTTGCCTATGGAGAAAATGGGTTTGCAAATAACCGGAACGTTCATGAAGAATTCATAAGCATATTGATGTGGGACAGGGTTTTATGCTTCCCATCAATATCTTTCATCTAGTCGACATCGGAAATTTTCGATATTATATCAAACGGACCCCAAGAAATAAGTAATAATCTTTTCTCCTACAAGGTAGTAATACAAATGCTTTGTTACCAGGACAAGTTGTTCGTTAAGCATCTCTTCTTATTGGGCAAATTGCCTTGCCTATCTGTTTGCCAAATTCAGAAGAAAGAATTGCAGATTTATCTCGATACAATTTTTTTGTCTCAATGTTTTTTTTTAATGTTTTCGAAGGCAACGGTTTTTTGGGTCCCCCATTTTATTGCAGATCTTATTTGAAATCACTAATCATCCTGGCCACGCGAATATAGCAGAGGTTTGATTGATCCAAACATTTTCAAATGGAGAAAATCCCCAACCAATGTTCATTTACCTCGACCTGTGCGATGATCCTCCCCAGGATAGGAATAGCGGTAATTTTCGTTTTATCTAGGTCTAACCCAGATAAGTTTTAGAGTGTTCCTTCCAGCGTTAGAACCAACCTTCAGACATTTTTGTTTGAATGTAAATGACATTTAAAGTTTGGTCTTAAGGCGGGATTTCAGTGATTACAATTACTTGAAATGTTTTTGCAACATTATTTTGAAACCTGTGTCCGCATGTTTCTCCTAGACGACAAATCTGGTAAGGAGAGACCAGTGGGTAACTTTCTTCCATGATTCACTGGAATTGAAGTGCGGATCCATTGGAAGAGGAAGATTTTATACATCTGTCACAAAAACTTGTTTTTCCTGCCTGTTCATTGGACAGTGATGAGTAATGACCATGTTACTGGAGAATTGTCCGTTGCTTGGAAAATGGGTTGCAAATAATCCGGACGTTCATGGAATTCAGTAAGCATATTGATGTGGAAGGTTTTATGCTTCCCATCAATATCGACAATATAGTCGACATCGGAAATTTTCGATATTATATCGTACGGACCTTTCCAAGAAATAAGTAATCTGTTTTCGCTACAAGGTAGTAATACAAATGCTTTGTCACCAGGACAAAGTTGTCGTAAGCATCTCTTCTTATTGGCAAATTGCCTTGCCTTCTGTTTCGCAAATTCAGAAGAAGAAGTTGCTAATTTGCATGCTTCGATAATTTTTTGTCTCAACGCGATGACATATTCGTAGGATGACTTTGTGTCATCGTCAATATTGTCAGATGTTATGAGATCGTGAAGCAACGACATAGGGCCACGCGGACGCGCGCCAAAGACGAGTTCAAAGGGAGAAAATCCCGTATGTTCATTGGGTACCTCTCTGTAAGCGAAGAGGGCCGCAGGTAAAACTCTGTCCCAGTCTTGAGGATGATCCTCAGTTATCTTCCCCAGTAAGTTTTTAAGTGTTCTATTAAGGCGTTCGACCATACCATTAGACATTGGATGGTAGATACTACTTAAAGATCTATCTATCTGCAGAGTAGACATTACTTGAGACATGGTATCTGATATTAGTTGGGTGCCATGGTCTGACAATATCTCTCCGGGGAACCCCAGACGAGAAAATATAAGCCAAAGAGCATCTGCAATATCAGCAGTAGTAATGCTCTTCAGAGGAATAGCCTCTGGCCAACGTGTGCACATATCAACACACGTCAAGATAAACTGATGTCCTCTGGCAGACTTGATCTTAAATGGACCAATAATGTCTATGGCCATTTTTTGAAACGGCCGAATAGGAATGTCCGCCGCCTGAATGGGTGCAGCATGCCGTGGACCTTTGGATTTAACTTCCTGACATACTTTACAAGATCGACAATAAATACGTATGTCCTTGTTTACCAATGGCCAAAAGAAAGCCGCAAGGACTCTTGACTTAGTACGGGAAAAACCCATGTGTCCAGCACACTGAGAGTCGTGAGCGTGCTGCAAAATTTTAACTCTCAAATTCTTGGGAACCAGGATTTGAGAATGACTTGACGTAATGGAGTCTTGAACCATACGTACAAGTACGCCATTCTTCTTTGTAATCCACGATTTACGACTTGTGTCTTTATTCGGATCACCTTTAGTTGCAAGAATGAAGAATTTCTTCAGAGTGGGATCATCTTCTTGCTGTTTTATAAACGAGTCACGAGAAATTACCAAGGGATTATCTTGGTTATGCACTTCATTATCTTCAATAGATGAAGTTTGAGGCATATTAAGAGCCTGAGCTCTAGTGACTACAGCGTTAGCAATCTGCATGTTTTGCCTTTCCCACGTGGAAAAATTTGTTGCGGAGTGCATTCCTTGACTCCATGAATGCGACCGATGATGAGGTCAGCGATCGGATTCGGAAGAAGACATGCGTGTACATCTCCTGTAAAGAAAGGAGTAGCAATCCTAATGATAGCAGTAGAGTATTTCTCTAATGTGCCGCCAAATGTTACACATTTGACTACTTGTCCAGTGGCACGGGAAGGATCTACGAGTGACTGCCTAACACCAATTGTGGTGCATCCAGAATCAAATAGCACAGAGACTGGATTGTTATTCACTAAACCCTTATGTAAGACAAGAGAACCTCTTCCATCATGCGCGACTGATGCTGGAAGAGCAGGAAGAGGATGGCCACAGCTTAAAGTAGACACTGTGGTTGGCTCAAATAACGTTTTGCATTGGGGGCACTGAGATGCTCTCCCAAAATCAAAAGCGGCACATGCCATATTACTAGCATCATTATTATCTTTACTCTGTTTATAGGCTTCATGGGACTCTTGTTGTACAGAGTTTGCCTGAAAATGTGGTTTATGTCTTTTGTTTTGAGATCTACCTCGGTTATTATCACCTCTGTAGTTATTGTTACCTCTATTGTAACCCCTATTTGGGTTTGAGTCATAGTTCCCTTGGTTACCATTATCATATTCATTATAATGAGTATCTCTGTAATTATGATCTTGTTGACTCCAAGACGGATAACCCTGATAGTTTCTATAATTACTTCCTCTACGGAAATTCCTATAATTATGACCACCCCTGTGTCGAGAGCTATCAGGTCGTCTCCAGTTCTTTGAAGAAGAACCCTGAAATGATTGGTTACCTTGGTTTTGATAACTATTATGGTTACCTTTTTTATCAAATCTGTTTTGAGGTCCCTGAAATCTGTGTGAATAATTGGGATTGTATGGTGTTGCTGAAGCAACTGGCATACTCTCCTTAATCTTAGTGTTGCCAAAAGTCACGTCGGGGTGTGCAGTGACATATTGGGAACAATATTCTTCCATTTCTTTTAGAGATTTGGGTTTACGCTCATGTATAAATTCAAGGAAAGGTTTGTTTCACACATGACATAATCTTATCTCTGAGCAACAAATCCATAAGTCCTTCATACGTTTTTTTTCTGTTTTGGAAAGCTCAATCCAACGATCAACTGTGAGACGTGCCTTTGCAGTGAATTCTGAGAATTCTACACCCGTCTCAGGTACCATCGTTTTAAATAAAAGGCGATAGCCTTCCTCACTTAGCTGATATTTTTTTTATCAAAGCCGCCCTAATGACATCATAATTATCCTTATCTGCTTCTCCTACAAGGCATAATCTAGTCAAAGATTCACCTTTCAAGTTTTCTGATAATTGATTAGCGTATTGTGATTTATCCACATTATGTGTACGACAAGAACGTTCAAATCTATCCAGCCAGAATGTAATATCGTCACTGGACTGATTGAACGGTGGAACCTTAACCTTGTAAGTAGAAGGTTTACCATTACCACTAGATGCCTGATTAACATTACTCATACTTGTCAATCTCAATTTCTCCAACTCAAATTCATGTTCTCTTATTGCTTTTTTCTCTTCAGCATCTAATCTTTTTTGTTCAGCCTCCCTGTCTAATCTTTTTTGTTCAGCTTCCCTGTCTAATCTTTTTTGTTCAGCTTCACTGTCTAATCTTTTTTGTTCAGCCGCAGCTTCTCTTTCTAATTTTTTTTGTTCAGCTTCAAATCTCCTTTCCTCCATCTGCATCTGCAATTTCTTTTGTTCAGCAGCAGCCTCAGCTTCTCTTTCTAATCTTTTCTCTTCCGCCATAGCTTTTCTTTCTTCTGCAGCTAATCTTTTCTCTTCTGCAGCTAATGCTTTGTCATATTGAGCAACTGCCCATTGTTCTAATTGTTGACCAGTCTTATCAAGGGCTTTCCCTTGTGTAATGAAGTAATCTAAAGTAGACATGATGTCTAACAATAATACTAATCACCTGAATCAATAATAATACCACAAGTTCTCAATGACTTGATTAATCAGTATACTATCCCAATATCTGTGGGTCACAAGCCTTTAATAAGGTCTTGTATAATAGTAATAATAATCAGGTACTGGTTTATACCATAATCCAAGTGCAGTGCACAGGCAATTGTGTCTTATGAAATATACCCATATAAAACATATGTCAACCAACAGAATACATAAAGTACAAATAGGACTGACAATACAAGAACGTTTGCAGAAATCAAAATAAATCAAATAGGGAAATCAATGAAAATAATCACTGAATCTGCAAAGAATAACAACACAAATGACGTCACAATATATGAATATAAATTATGAATAGAACTGAAAGATAGAAAAGGTTAGACCAACAAATTACAAACAAATCAAAACAAAACTAAAGGACAAAGAAATATTACAAAAATAACAATAATTACAGACTTCACAGCTAACACAAAAGCAACAGTTGTCGCAGCAAATTTTCAATCAAGAAAATTGCACCTATAGAAAACGCCCACAACGGACCCTCTATGACGTGGGATATTCTGTTGTGAGGACGCCGCCCAACCTTAAACACAACCCGCTGACATAGAAACTAACATACTATACAAACAAATAACATGTAAACATAAATATATATAAATTATGTGTATGATAGTATGTGTTGCAAAATAGGCTCAGTTTTACAGTAATGGCAAAGTTATTTTTATGAAAACAAACAAACTGCCACTTTATTCAATTAAACATTCTGGCCTTAAATATTAAAGTTCATATATGGAAAACAAGAAGATCCATCGATGAAAATAGGACTTCTTAGTTCACTCATACTGCCTTCCTGTTAACATTGACAAGAATTGATCCAACTGTTCTGTGAAACTCTATAATGTCTAATGTAAAAAATGTCAACAACGCTGACCTACATACTGCATTCACTTGACAGGTCACGTGACAAAGTGTTGACAAAGAGCAAACCAATACTGCAAGTGTGTCGTATCAGCCACAGGAAACGGTCTGGTATCGGTAATCTGTTGACTTCTGAACTTCTGCGAGGTCAAACCCAGAAAGCTGGTCCACCAGTTGATAAAGTTGGATAATATATATATGTTGATAAAGTACTGCTGGAAGACAGGCGTCATCAACGTCATCAGTTGATAAGATCTCTATGGTGTTGCCTGCCCCACTGTAGTGTATGGAATGTCAACTTGACCTACGCAGTGGTGTGTAGACATGGATGGAGTGTATAATGTGCGAATGATGATAAGGGTTCGTGTTGTTGACAAATGTTCTTTTCTCACACTCATGTATGACCGGAAGTCATCGACACCAACGACTGTGTACCTTTTCTAAAGTTTAATTGGACGTACACACTCGACAGCACAGATAGTGACAAATCACAGGTTGCCATAATACATCATAGTACAGTGGACAAATGGTCTTGCAATGTTACATGGGCACTCATGTAGAATAATTGTATAATGGACTGTCAGTAGCCAAGCACTCAGTATCGCCCATACATATAAATCATCTGACTTCACTGACTAAGCACGTCAGCTTATAAATAATATTTCTGATGGCTTCTAGACCTAATCTCGTCTAGCGACGATTCTTCAACATAATGTTCAGCACATATTTTTTTCATATAATAATATTGAACCGCTGATAAAGGGTTCTCATGGGTAGCAGTGATCTCTGGACTAAACAAGCGATAATACGGGCATCCCCTTTTCTCTTCTTGAAAGTCACTACATGTTTGGATCCAAGATGGCTTCACTCGTGAGTTGTCACTCACGTTTTGAATACAGATAATGAATCTGTCCTAAAGTTAGTCATTCATAAAAACATTGCATTGCTCTGTAGATTTGATCATGAACAATTGACTGCATTCTACAGAATATAGTGCTGCTAGGAATCGAAGTCGTTTTCATCGAGTCAAATATATTCTCTTATCGAAAATGGTGGCTTCGATCGAGAGTTCATAAAAGTATCTTGGATTACCTTGTTATAAGAAATATGAAACTGCCATTCCTTGGTAATAAGAATGAACACTGGGGTAAAGCATACACGATAGGTCTAGACGACTATCACTTTCCCCAAAACCACTGAGATCACTCTTTCAAGGCATCAAGCCGACATAGCAAAAACACACAGTCCCTATCAGGACGAAGCCAAATCACACCACACTCTAGCGACACATCCGCCGAATAGCCTTTGACCTCTCTAGAGACAACAGAACATATAGTTCGACTTAGATACGTAAAGATATACAGATATAAGACAGACTCGTCCTACTCAGACAAACAATACACATAAATTCAGGCCATAGATATTCTGAAGCAAGAACAATCTATTACTACCCAAACAAAGAATAAATCGCAGAAAACTGCGATCGAAAGAGCCGACACAACTTTCAAGGGAAGTAACTCAATAATGACTTTCCCTTAAGCACTAAAAAATTACCTATGTATAATATTGTAAGATATCAAAGACTGCACGTAACACTGATACAGAGGACTAGTGGCAAGAAGTTGTGGAGACAATGATTGCCTAAGCAGTGCTTTTCTAAGCAGAAATTAAAAGAATTCAAATGCGGCACAAAAACAATCATGAACACATATCAAACAGTCCTGTTGTATGGCTGTAAAACATGGAAGACAACGAAAATGTTACAGACTGTTAGCTAGCGTAGATTAAAAGGTTTAAATTCGCCTGACCAGATCACCAACGTGTGGTATGGAAGTTAAGAACCACACAACTACCGGTGCAGCATAAGGTGAGAAAATGACGATCACTTAAAGTAGCACACAGATAGTGGAAACTAGCTAATAGCATTACATGACATGCCTTGGTCTGGACTTTCCCAGATAACACAGATATCTAGAAACACACGGAGAAGAACGCTGGAGACGGACATAGACAGTTTAGATAAGGCATTAAAATATTTTATACGGGTGGCGCCAAGACACGTGAGCTTGACGTGAACTGATTGAAGTGGCACCTGATTGATAACACTGACAAACAACATTTTTCTTTCTTATATAAGAATAAGTGTTCTTATGTCAGTTTCTTGCGCTGATTTCAAATCTGAAATCCATTTATCTCTATCACGTCGGGTTCTTAAGATATTTGTGAATAAATATATTTTTGGGAAACCGTTATTTGCTCCGTTTCATTTTTACTATATAACTTATTAAAAATTAATAAAAAGCAACATAATTCTACTTTTTATACTGCTAAAAGATGCATGACATATGTTACGCTATTTTTCAAATAGTTACTGTATTTTGAAATAATTCTGAGCAAAATATGGCTTCTAGAAGTTGTAGAAATTCGGCTGATCTGTTCTGTTACGTGTGCGGATATTTTACCGATCGTGTTGACCAGAAAAACTTTACACCATTACTAAAGAAAGCATATGAACTTTATTTCGATTCAAAAGTTGATGATGCAAATAAATCTTGGAAGCCAAATGCAGTTTATTCGATACATTGGCAGGTTGGTTACGAAAATCGCCGAAGCATAAGTCGATGCCTTTTGGAGTGCCAGTAATATGGCGTGAACATACAAATCACACTACTGATTGTTACTTCTGCTTGACAAATATCCATGGTTTCACTTTTAAAACTAGAAAGTCTGTGGTTTATCCAAATATTGAATCTGTTTCGAAACCAGTGCCTCATGATCCAATCACGTGTCCGATCCAAGTACCACCAGAACAATATCCGTTGGACGTAAATGAACCATCAGAAAGTGATAGTTTACCTGCTTTAGAAACTAATTCTGACTCAGATTACATACTGGTGAATGATGGTGTTTACTTAATTAACCATTCAGAACTTTCAGATCTAATACGTGATCTCGCTCTTACCAAAGGACAAGCGGAATTACTCGGTTCGCGACTCAAAGAATGGAATCTTTTAGCGCCCAATACTCCGATATCTAAATTTCGTCATAGACACAGAGAACTTGTTCAATACTTTGAGATGGATGATGACATTTGCTATTGCAAAGATGTAAACGGTAATGAGCACATAGTCAACGAATGGCGATTTTTCATCGATTCTTCCAAGATTAGTCTAAAAGCCGTGTTATTGCATAACATAAATTTTTTTTTCATCAATTCCAGTCGCCTACTCTGTTCATATGAAAGAAACTTATGACAATATGGCTAAACGTTTGGAAAAAATAAAGTACAATGACTACCAATGGCGGATTTGTGGAGACCTAAAGGTCATTGCAATTCTCACGGGCTTGCAGACTGGGTATCTTAAATTTTGTTGCTTCCGATGTGAATGGGACAGCCGCAACAGACAGGAACATTATGCAAGAAAGGTGTGGCCTATCCGGGATCGTATGCAGCTCGGGCATAAAAATGTAATACGCGAGCCATTAGTTAACAAAGACACCTTCATTATACCACTGTTACATATAAAGTTTGGGCTCATGAAGAATTTCGTAAAAGCGTTAGATAAAACGAGCAAAGCTTTCACTTATCTTCGAGAAAAGTTTCCGCAAGTTAGCGATGCAAAGATAAAGGAAGGTATCTTTGTAGGACCTCAGATTAGGAAAGTTATTGCAGACAAACAATTCGAGAACTTGTTACATGGTAGTGAACTTCGCGCATGGATGGCATTCAAATCGATCGTCGATAACTTTCTGGAAAATCACAAATCTGTCGACTATGTTGCATATTGTTAAGCAGTGCATAGATGCATACATAATTATGGGCTGTAACATGTCCCTCAAAATCCATTTGCTTGATTCGCATCTTAACTTTTTCCCTGACAACCTTGGCGAAGTCAGCGATGAACATGGAGAATGATTCCATCAAGATATCGCCGTAATGGAGTCACGTTATCAAGGACGGTGGAGTGTGACCATGCTTGCCGATTATTGTTGGATGCTTCATCGCGATGTACCACATGCCATTCACCGACGAAAGTCGACTGTAAAGAAATTCAAGCCTACATAACTGTTATACTTCTTGTACGAATGATGTTGTAATACTGTATGCGTTGTTAAAAAACTTCAATTGCGTATTTCTAGAGATCCCGACCTGATAGAGAAAAACGGTTTGCAGATTTAAAAACAGCGCATTAAAATTGACCAGAAAAACATAGAAATGTTAGAGAAAGAAAAAAAAAGTTTTTTTTTGTTAGTCAGTGTAATTAATGAATGGCTCAAAGCAGGGTCGTATCTTGATTGCCATGGCCAGACGTAACATGCCGTCTTCCTCCTACAACACTAGCTAACTGTTCATGTTACAATACTATCTTTTCTACTCATTTTTCGCCATCATTTTTTGGAGAAACAACAAAAATAACATGAAATAAGCGGTCTCCGTCAAATTCTGTGATCAGCGAATTAAGAGCATCATTATATTTCATTTTTTTTTGACAGTTCAAGGTCAGTACACAGAAGTACCAGTACTTGGGGTAATCCTGTAGTATGCTGGATCATATGCATATGCGCATACCATATATATATATATATATATATATATATATATATATATATATATATATATATATATATATATATATATATATATATATATATATATATATATATATATATATATATATACACACACACACACACACATGCACAAACATGTAGACTAATTGCAAACATGTTTATGCATGCACAGGGGACAATAGAAAGAAAGAGGGATTGTCACTCAGTGGAGAAGCTTCGTTGGTTGTAAATGTTGGCGACTGCCATTTGTAAACACATACAGCTTCAATCTGGCAGTATGCCATACAAAGCACTCCTATTAAAACACGTAAGCAAATACATACTTATATTCGTTTTGTTCACCGAAACATCAGTGCATAAAAATTTTACCAGACACATTAACAGCGTGATTCAATCACATGCTTGCCATCAGTGACTTGCCAATACATAAGTGACACTTCGCCACACACGCTTTCAACTGCTAACACACACCAACGAATTAATTATTCTTACATCGCATACACTCATTTATTAAACATTTATCGCCAGTACATGAAAGCCATTTACGTACTACACTGATATGCCACGCATTGAGGGATAAACACATATACATCTTAATCCCTTGTAATCCATTCAATTATAAACACATGAAAACATCGATTACGTCTTATTTTTTCAGCCATAAATGCATATAAACATCCATCACTTGTCATCAATTCAGTTATAAACACATAAACATCATTTGTCAGTCGTTCAGTTATAATCATGTATAAATAATCAATCACAAGAACATATTATCATCAACACTTTTCATGTCTTCGCTCATAAACACATACACATATCTGTGACTTTTTGTTTTCTTTAGTCATAAACACGTACACATATCTGTGACTTTTTGTTTCCTTTAGTCATAAACACGTACACATATCTGTGACTTTTTGTTTCCTTTAGTCATAAACACGTACAAATATCTGTGACATTTTTGTTTCCTTTAGTCATAAACACGTACAAATATCTGTGACATTTTTGTTTCCTTTAGTCATAAACACGTACAAATATCTGTGACATTTTTGTTTTCTTTAGTCATAAACACGTACACATATCTGTGACTTTTTTGTTTCCTTTAGTCATAAACACATACACATATCTGTGACTTTTTGTTTCCTTTAGTCATAAACACGTACAAATATCTGTGACTTTTTGTTTTCTTTAGTCATAAACACGTACACGTATCTGTGACTTTTTGTTTCCTTCAGTCATAAACACGTACAAATATCTGTGACTTTTTGTTTCCTTTAGTCATAAACACGTACAAATATCTGTGACTTTTTGTTTCCTTTAGTCATAAACACGTACAAATATCTGTGACTTTTTGTTTCCTTTAGTCATAAACACGTACAAATAGCTGTGACTTTTTGTTTCCTTTAGTCATAAACACGTACAAATATCTGTGACTTTTTGTTTCCTTTAGTCATAAACACGTACAAATATCTGTGACTTTTTGTTTCCTTTAGTCAGAAACACAAATGTAACTCGGTTACTTTTACACGCATTCAGCCAGAGACTGCTTATTAACAGCAGTACACGCATAATCAGTCATAAGCACGTATCAGCATCTATCAATTATACATGCATTCAGTTATAAGATTCTGCACATAGACGCAAAAACACTCAGCTGTTATACATTCATTCAGACACGTTTCGGTGCCCCATGTATATGTTAATTCATTGTCTTATACATATAAATTACATACACTTTATAGAACAATTAAAGGCTTGCCTTGCAGTGCACTAACACGTTGCAGAACAGTCACTCACATTCATGTACCAATTTAGTATCAGGTAATGCATGCCGTCACAAAGACTATCTTACGTACAGAAACATTTATATATCGACAGAAAAGCAAACACAATTATTGCTAGCATTCATAGGTATAACTACACACAAGCACGATCTTGTCTATTGTTTGACTAACTCCTATACATGTGTCGCTTCCCAGCATTCATTAGCTCACTTCTGCATTTCTTCTCGTGTTATATGGAGTAAAAAGATGTAATTATTGCCCGCCACTGATTTCTATTTTTTGGGCCGTATTTTTTCATCTATTCCCACAAGATCCCTACTGTCTTGCCTTTCTTTCTTATACTCCTTGGCCTCCCAGCTTTTTTTCAATCTCTGTAGGTTCAAATCAAGGACCTATCTGGTTACAGCACACAAGTATGCAGTTACTAAATAGTACTCATGTATACATACACTGACTGTTCCTTATGTACACACATAATTTGAGTGAGTAATCTCTAATGCTCGTACTCATCCAGTCGTTCCCTCACATGCACCCAAAAGACCACGTTAACATTCGTAACCTTCTGAGACCTTGGACACTACTAACATATGCGCCATCTGCCGTCACTGGATATTTATTGTTTCATTTAAAACATATGCAACCAGCACCCCACCATTGCTGCTTTTATTATCAACACTGTAAGAATCACTACACTATTTTTATGCAGTTGCTCACTCGCCACAAAGGCGCGCGTGTAAATCAATAAAAGTTCACCGCGCATCCCTCACCTTTATGACGTGGGCTTGAGAAGAAAATCTTTCCACATTTTTAGCTTTGGCATGTTTATTTCTGTGATAAAAGATGTCCGTAAGACCGGGTATAGGCAAGTCTTCATTTAATGTTAGAAATATCCAAACAAAGCGTTGGCGATGGCAGGATACACGTTGAGGAAACCTGCTGAAAGCTTTACAAGGCAGTCTTTGTTCTGGAAATCCAAGGTAAGACAGGTATAAGGAAACCGAAAAACTCACGGAGGAGAGACCTGGAGACAGACATTAAAGGTACGACCTGTAGCGAATGTGACAGGACAGGTGGGTTTTCCAGGTATTTGTTTACATCCTGTACTTCACTGGAAGCTGAAGTTTAATGGTGGTGATGTTGAATACCTAAACACGAAAAGATCAGACATGGTGGAAACAAAACCAGCGACGGAATATACCGATAAGCAGAGTACATTTGGGCATCTGGTGAGAATAAAC
This sequence comes from Oreohelix idahoensis, assembly GCA_024509875.1. Taxonomy (NCBI): domain Eukaryota; kingdom Metazoa; phylum Mollusca; class Gastropoda; order Stylommatophora; family Oreohelicidae; genus Oreohelix; species Oreohelix idahoensis. The sequence goes on from JAMPIV010013120.1 coordinate 131,159, forward strand.
TCTGTCATCGAGCACCTGCTTGTATCCTCAAAATAGAAAACACCAGCAGGTGGTTCTGGACAAGATGAATTGAGAATGTGACAGACATCTTAAATAAATACAACAGAACAGACCACAACAGTCCGTGGTTTGGGCAAGAAAACAACATATTATCAACCCTGCCTGAGAAGCTTTACGCCTTAAGCAGCAGATACAAAAAGAAGTAGCGAGTCTGAGGCTGTTGTTTCACATCTGTTTACAGTCAAATAACAAAACCTAAGCTTATAACAGCTGAGACCATAACGTAATGTATTTTGTCATTTGTTACTGTCATCATTCATTGTGACTCTAATCTCTGAATTAATCCTCTCCTACCGACATTTAAAAAAACAAAACGCTTTATCCCCAGAGTTAAGGTAGTTTTTCGGCGTTAACACTGAACATTTATGAGCTAGCTTCCAAAAATTCAGTTTATTCATTAACTCCATCAGATAGGAACGCCATTTTTTCTTTGAAGTGAAGTTAACATTCTGTCAAATATCATACTACATATTAAAATTTCCTTAGACGTCCGTCCGTCCCAAAAATTGTTTCCATCTTTTTGCTCACTACAGTTGCAGTCTGGAAATTACGTAAAAGTCGTACGCCTCTGGCCATTGCATTAATTGCTCGACCCTTGAAATATTTACTTTAGCATCGGTACCAAAATGTTCCCATCTTTTTCCAACCAAAGTTACAATATTTTTCTTTCACGTTTTTTTCCGTGCGGGAAATTAAACATGTTGTTTCCATCCTCAAGAATGACATTTGACTTATCCTTGACACAATTTCTTGAATTGTCCCCATTGTTAATTTTGGTGAGTGTAAATAAAGGAAGAATGCATTACATAAGCAGTAACTCGGACGATTTAGTCGCTGAAGTGTAACCGTTAGGTTGTTTAAGAGGGAAAATTCGGTTATATTTATTTTTATGGGATTAATTTTTATTATTGATATTAGCTAAGTTTAAGTTATGGTCAAAGGGAAGGAATACATAGAATGTAAATGGGGGGACAAAATACGTCTTACATCCCTTCTTTAGTTACAAGGGCATATGCCTTTGTTTATGTTCGTGAGATGGGCTTGGTGATCGTAATTCACGTGTTTTTGAATGGAGTGGTGAGTTGTTTGTCAGACAAAGTATTCTGGAGTGTTCGAAAATAGTCGTCGTTGCAAATCGACGTTTTAGATTAAATCAGTTTGCTCCGAGATGTGATAAGAGTTAGCTTCTAGATGTGGTAGCCAGCAGATGTTCCATCGGGTGATAAGCCAATGTATATTGGTTGCTTCTGCAGTGGCAGAAAAGCTGAACTATCATCCAGACGTCTATCTCGATATTTGCCACGTTTGTGTAAGTGACGGTATTGCCTCCCCTGCTTTGCAGTAGTGGTCCAACAGTGGCCAAAACTCAAGGGTATCTATTATATGCTTCAATGGAGTCTATCTTTACACAAGATTACTCTTGGCAGAAATGTCAATAGAAGAGTAGTAAAGCTTCTATCACATGGGAGTGTTCACAAGATATTCAGATAAGCGAAAACAATGCTGGCTGTTGCTGAGCACGTTAATTCTGTAATCTGCCGACACCTTTTACGAAGACTTTAGCAATGGTTTATTCTAGCTCGTTAAACCCCCACCGATGAGCTAATCAGTGGAATTATTATTATAATGTATAGCTCTGTTAAGAGTGTGTGTTTAGCACCTTTGACTGAGACAAGCATGTAGTACATTTAAAAGGATTGAATCGAAGTTAAATTTGTAACAATACAAATAAAAAAAATTAATAATTACGTTAAGTTTTAACAGTTGGAAAATAATTTGAATATGTATGCAAAGGATTTCATCACTTGAATAGGATTTAACTGAATAAAGGAGGTCACTTTTGCAGCTGATATTTTTACTTACTGCCAATGGTAGTTTCTTCTCCCACTGGGTTAATTCCTTTTCATTCTGCTCGCGCTCGTCTCTGGCCAAAGTTCAGGCACCGCACGTTCCCAGAACGTCAAAGAGTAACGGCCAAGTTGGTTCTGCATCTGTCTATAAGACCATCTTATGATGGTATCTCATACAACGTCAACCCACTTCTACCTTCACTTGGTTTCAGAGATAGTACTTTCTGCTGTTACACCAATAACTGGTAATAGAAATAGAAACAAAACGCTCTTCTGAGTATGGCGTTTTCCGACACAGTTATGTGTCCCCTCTTCTATTCTACCATCCCCTGTCAGGATTTACCCTAGATGAGAATTAAATTTAACCCCTCGGGATAAAACTTCCTTTACATTTAAATCGAATAGCTTTAGCTTTACATTACATTTAAATGAAAAGGTTAAACGTACAGATATAATATGTTTTACATAACGGGTGATCAGCCCGTTGGTGTTTTAAAAGTGTTTACAATATAAATTCATTTATGTTTCATTTATATTTACACTTGTTGAAAAGTTTGAAACTTCTATTACTTAGAATGAATATGTTCACATTGACATTTACACTGGTTTAAAGCTTGAAAACTTACATTAATTTTAAAGTGAATATATTTATAGAGGCATTTACACTGCTTTGAAAATGTAAGTATTATTTTTAGAATGTACATCATTTCTTTTCATCTTTCCTTCCCTGCTCCATAAGGAACCTGGAACTACTTTATGCTTTTAGCTCTCTTTACAAAACTATCAATAAAGAAATACCAGACCGTGCAGTGGTGGTTCACGAATCATCATTGTAGATACTGAGGTTGCCAGCCTCAAATGACTTTGGCATCCAATAGCTGTTTTCACACATTAAACCTCACATGGTAATATATGCATATATATATATATATATGTTAGTTCACATGTTAGTAATAAAACATAAAATGAAAATGCACTACTTACGCCAATATTGGCTACAGACGTTTTTTGCTTAGAGGAATAAAAGAGACGAATCTTTATCTTACACGCGTCTGGGAATGTCTTTAATGTTGACCATAGATTCAGTGTTTCTTCAGTTTCCTAGTCCCGGTGTTCCTTATTAAAATTTAGAGAGTTCCTGTGCTTTATAAGTCTTATCTGGTTCTCCAATAAAAGGTCCGGTTAACAAAAAGGAATTATGAATCTAGTCTTCACTCTGGCGAGGTCTGATGTTGTCTTGGCGAACGTGAAATTCACAGTGAAATAAAACTGCGAAATGGTCAGGCTATATTCCGATTTTCCAAAGCGTTGTTGTTATGAATCTGATCAGAAGGATCCAATCATTTCAAATCATGCAGATAGGGTGTGATATTTGAAAATAATCCCACGTGAAATAAGGTGCGTGCCTGCAAAGGTCACGTATTACGATATATGGATATCTGATGCCTTGCATACACTCTCACAAACACATTTGTAGACTCATATTGTCTAAAATGTAATAACTCCATGATTACTTTTAACCAAGTGACCGGAAGCGATTATATCACACTTGTCTGCCGCCCACATGTGTCACACAGACAGTAATCTCGTTATCTGTCGTATGAGTACGCAAACTCCGTGTCTTATCGGTGATTAAGCCGATAGCGCTAGCCGATGTACGTGCTAATCTGCCGTGCCTATAACCAACAAATATGGGTTGTTCCCAGCAAATTTGATGTATCATATCAGCCGCTCCTTGCAATTGTGATATTTATCACCTACAGGGTGCTTTGATAAAATCAAATATCTGCTTTAGTAGAAAAATAAAGAGAGAAAGAAAGAAAGAAAAGTGCGATAATTGACAGCACATAATAAAATCAGTACCACAAATGTACCGATACTGCCGGAGAGACCCAAAGATCGTGAAGAGGTCGTCCATTTCGTCACAGTGTATGACAGTGTTTATTTAATCTGAGGACGAGATATCAATGTATCCAAGTGAGAAAAATATGTGTATTCGTGATACCAGGTATGTAGAGTTTACACAAAACCTGTCGATGAACTTTTAGGTAAATGAGAAGAACAGTAGACAGCCGATAGTCTTGAGTTTAGAAGATAGACTTGGTAAATGTACACCCCTGGCGGTTAAGCCAGTTTCATTAAGATACACCAAGGCAGAAGCAAAAGAATAGGTCAGAACAAAAGAGAGACATGTTTAAATATGAAGAGATAGATGGAAGATCAAATTATGACAACAGTGGTTCTCAAAGTGTGGTCCCTAATAGCCACTAGAGACAGTTATGATAACTGAAGTAGGAGAGAAATAGAGTGACACTGAAATATTACCTACTGATCTTGTTGTACAAGTCTGCCAACCTCAGATGGAAGGTTGAGCATATTGTTTTACAGATGTTATCAAGAGCCTGCATTTGGCCTATTTTACGATGGCTTATGTAAATAAAGTTCTACGTTTAATATGAAGTCTGCTGTCATCGTAACTGATTTATCAACTGTTGTTCAGAGAAACTTTGTCGTCTGAAAGAAAGAATTTTCTTACCATACAACAAGCAGTCTACTGTCAGGGCAGAGATACGAACCTATACGATCAACCAAATAGAAGTAGGGTATAACAGACTGGCCTGTTCGTCAACAACCACATATAAACGTTCATGGCGCACGTGACCAGCCCTACACTAGGCAGTGTTTGAATGTGTAGTCAAACAGAACGGAACATCGTCACAACATATATTGAACTGGTGACGAAGAAGCACAGCAGATCAAGACACACCGCAGATCAAGAAGCACAGCAGATCAAGAAGTATAACAGATCAAAATGTCAGCAAGAGGTCAAGTGGTCCTGCATAAAAGGAAATACGTTTTTCTATACACCAACCCACTCAACCACTGATGTATTCTGACAAACATGCATACACAATCTGATGAAGTGTCATGACACACGCGCGCGAGTGAAATTATACTGTAATAGGGCAGATTCGCGATAACTCGGGAACATCGAATGAGGATAATTGTGCAATAGTGCGTAAAACGTAAAATTGTCATGGTAGTCGAGATGCAGCCCTGAAAACAAGCAAGCAAGACAGATAGTTAGAGCATACGAACATTTTCATAACTTAGGAAATATTTATTTTATACATTTGTTTACATTTTTACAATCCTCAGTGGTTCTCGTGATATGTATTTTTGTGGAATATTTACATACATATATTTGATTTGAAGTGTGTTGGTCAGTTTTCTTTACTTTACAGATCAGCCAGGACATTAATATAAATTTTTCGCAGGGTTTCCACTAACACTACTTACAGGTGGTGCCATCATGCAGCAGCCTACAACCTACTTTAGGAGTAGATCCCAGCATGGCCATACAGCAGTATGCAGGTATTCATAAGGGTTGTAAAAACAATGGCACAAGGAATATCACGAGGAAAGGAAAACAAAGAACTACAAGCCTCCAGGTATAAAGCCATGGCAGAGGAAAAACACCAACAAGGGGGATGACAAACAACGTTGTGCAACAAGATATCTATATCATAAACAGAGATTTGAGAACATCGACGCATGGATAACTAAAGAAGAGAACAACAGAGCACAAAAGTATGACAAGAAGTGAAAAAGACATTGGCATACACCACGTGGTAGAGAACGTCAAGTGCATAGGATAGAAAGGGCATATGCCAGATATAACTACCAACCAGACTACAGACAGTGGGAAAGCACCACACTGGAACAGCTTAAATAGGAGAAGATCTAGGATAGCTGTGAGGAATTCCGTGGGAGAAATCAGGAAAGGAAAGCCAATAGAAATAAACAACATACACATAGGAAATCAACAAAAGTGTTGGATAAGAACCGAGAATGGAGCGGAAGAGAAGAAGAAGAAAATGATCAAAGTGGCTGAACCAAGCGCAGAGCTGTTGAAGAAAGAAATAAAAGCCGTCCTGAGAGGAACTGAACCCAACACCGTGGCACTAAAGAAGAGAATGCTTGGAAGTAAAGTTTGATATAGACTTATCAGAAAGAAAAGAAGACGTTTTCAGGCTTGTGGTGAAAGCGGTTGAATAAATTAATGGTGAGGTGGACGCAGCGATTAAAAAGTTCAAAGAGAGGAAGAGTCGACAGAAGCTCAAGGAAGTAGAGCATAGCGGTAGTCGGGGGAGGGTCTTTAGACTCGATGTCAATTGAATACGACAGGGTGTGCACAGAAGAAGAGAATGACGACCTAACAGAACCAGGTTCTGACGAAGATTCCGGCTGCTTCAAATTGTCAGATGGTTTGGAATTTACAGAGGACGAGAAAAAAAAATGCAAAGTGGACAAATTGGTAAGCAAGAGAAAGCATAGAATTTTGGCGGCGGTAGCTAAGTCTTGTGGAGACTTATGTGTAATAATTCTGCACCGAGCACACATAAAGAGAACTGAGTACACCTGAACGATATGGTACTGCAGTAGAGAAGGAGATGAGGAGTAAAGGAGAAGTAAGAGGAATAAGTTAGACCAGAGACCACGGGAGAATGGCGAGGATAGTATATGAAGACACAAAAGTGTCAGAAGAGATGAGGAGAAGAAGAATGGGGAAGAGAAGCCATTTGAAAATTATTGAGACATTGAGAAGCTGTAATGAAGACGACGAAGATAGTTGAGAAACGTGAGAGACCATAGAGATGGTAGAGAAGAGGAATTGTACAGAAAGTTCCAGAGAGGGAACCAGTATAGAGGATGGAGACGGTTAAAAGGAGTAGAGATTTGATTGCGGTGGTAGTCTAGTTGTGGGAACACTATATGCAATCGTTCTACGCCGAGCATAAGAACGAGCTGAGTAGGTCTGAACGATAGACTATTACAGTGGAGCAGAGAAGAGGAAAGAAAATTGAGAAGCTATAGGTAAAATGGCAAGTATAAAATATGGAGTTTTCAGAAGCCATGGTGAAGTGGCAATGTTAACAGTTGGGAGACAATATAGAATATAAAAGTATATGGAGAGATGGCATAGAGAAAATGGCAGAGATACATAAAAGTTGGGAAGTTAAAGTGAAGGTGGCAGAGATGAAACAGATGAGGGCCATGGAGAAATGGCGAGAATATGGAGATAAATGAGAATATAGAAGTGGTAGTTCCAGAGGGAACGAAAGAGATAACGGAGTCGAGGAGGACAGAGATTTCACAGCGGTTGCCAGAGTCTTGAGAAGACTTTGGGAGAAGCTAGTCTTCTCCGAACACATAGATAGTAATATAAAATGGAGAGTTCCAGGGGGAACAAGTATGAGAAATATGAGAAGCCATGGAGGAAATGGCAAATGAGAGATAAGAGATAAATAGAGAGTACACATAAATGCGGTTGAGAGAAGCCATGGAGAAAGGGCAGAGATGTAATAGAGGTAAGGAATTTGAGAAGCCATACCGGAGATGGCAGAGATATAAGAGAATTATGAGTATGAGAAACGATAGAGGAAATGGCAGAGCTGTAATAGATATATGGAATATGACAGCCATAGAGGAGATGGCAGAGATATAAGTGTATAAAGAGTATGAGAAGCCATAGAGGAGATGGCAGAGATATAATTAAAGGTTCCAGAGGGAACGAATATTAGAATGACAAGCCATTGGAAAGTGGCAGAGATAACTGAAGGTTCCAGAGCGAACGAAAATAGTGGAGAAACGAAGGGAAAAAGAATTTTCTTACCATACAACAAGCAGCCTACTGTCAGGGCAGAGATAAGAACCTATACGATCAACCAAATAGAAGTAGGGTATAACAGACTAGCCTGTTCTTCAACGGCCACAGAAGATCGTATCTCCCCTAAATAATGATTCAGAAACGGAGTAATAGAAAGTTTTATTTTGAATTATTTTTATTTTTAGTATGTACAAAGGCCAGATTACAATAAAAATATATGCACATTTAAGAACCTGTTGTGATTAAGCAGCTGTTAATTAATTAGTCACATGTCATACCATTTGCTTTTTTTCCGCATGTTATTTTTTTGACGCGTTGCTCCATAGCTTCAAAAGCAATGTACTCAGATAAATGACCACAGTAGAATTAGTTCCGTAATCAGGGTATGCAGCAAATAGAGCACAACATAACTGCCGCCATATTTTGGCGGGTATGTTGCATGTTGAGTTATGATTTTCCACCGTTCAGTTAGTGAAGCTGCAGGAAGTATATGGTCCGGCAGACATACAACTTACATACAGGCAGCAGTTATTCCAAACACCGTCAAACTTGAACACAGACGTGCTTCTGACAGGGTGCATCTTTAGGGGGGGGGGGGGGGGGGGGGGAGGGTTTCTAAAGTAAATTACCGCAGCTCCCGTCTGCCTGTCGCAGGTTTAGAACATCTTTCATCTATAACTTGACAATGTTTTATCGTCGTAGCATATCGTCATCATTATTCTAACTGTATCGTGCTTTGTTTCTCTATCTTTCTCTTTCTCTTCATCTATCTCTGCCTCTCCTCTTTAAGATATAACAACTCTATGCCTGCTTGTTAGATTCTGCCATGCAGCCTGCCACACTGAAGCTATATCAAGTAGAGAATTGTAGCCCGGCCAACCTAAATGATGTCAACTCTGCACATGTGAGGTATCAGTCATGCATGATTAGAAACCATTACCAAGACAAACATAACGTCCGTGAAAACGTGCCACATATGTCTGTATACACATATACTCGTCCAGACAAGGCGTTTCCATGGCATCCATACTTTATAACGCATCCGAAGGCCAAAAAAATAAAAAAAGAAGTCCGCAACAGGAGAGCTAGCGGTTATATTTCAAACCTGTTACTCAATCCTGATTAGTTATTCCGAGCAACTGAGGTTCTTGGATTTAAAGACAGACCGTAAAATGAAATGTTTTCTTGGTTTTCTCTGAGACCCAACGTTCCTTTCATCCCTTTTTCTCATCGTTCTCCATCAGTCATACAATATGTCTTTCTGCTGATTCCATTATCATCCACTGACTTTCGCTCAGTCATTTTCTACTGACTTCTGTGTCTCATTAAACAGACTCGGTCCCTATCTTTGTTTTCTCCTTCCACACGCAACCCTCTTGTTGTCATGTATCTTCTAGCTTGTCTGATAATGCCACAGCCCCCTCATTAATCTTCCACGCCATGCACGAAGACTGCGCCACGACATTTCATGTGCTCTTGTAGTAGTTGTTTCTGTAGAATATCGTTTTGCATAATGATGTTGCTAATCTTATACACAGCCTCACCGTAGTCGCCTCTTACGACATAGAAGTTGGAAATGTGGTCCCCATATTACATTGTCAGTTCTGAGTAAGTGGACTAAGTTCGAACATTTCGTCTGCAATGCATCTGCTTGGACGGGCATGAGATACTTCAATGTCGTGTAGCAGCTAGCGTGGACCTGGATATAACGTTACAACAGGGGTGTCCAACAGTTTAAAGTAGTGGGCCACATTGTCAGTTTTGGCAGTTCCCGGGGGGTGGACTTTAAATAAAAATGTTGATAAACTCACATGACCAATTATAACTGTAATATATAACTCGTCAAAATTTAAAACAGTGAACTAAAGAAGAATTTATCTGTATACTTCATAAATTAAAATACCAATTATTTTAATTCAGCTACATAATGTATGTATTAAAAATACACTTACTGATTAAAATCTGATAAGAAAGTCTCTAACTAGCCATGATTTATTTAATGAGACACCTGGTATCGTTTTTTCTTGCACAAGTTGTCAATGTTAGCACGAACCGTTGATGTGGCGACTCAAAGAATTCCCGTCAGATGTTCATCTGTCAGTACTAATCTTGATTTTTATTTGATGTTATTCATTCTTGAGAAAAGTTGTTCACAAGAATAACTGCTTCCAAAAAGTGAAATATAATGGTAAACATTTCTAGAAATCTGCCATCAATGGTACCTATACCTTGTAGCGGTATGGCAGCTTGCGTACTCTGACAATCCCCAGAGCTATGCCAGTGGGAGTTTTACTCCTGGTAGGTTCAACCAAGCTGGACTGGTCTGTGTGGGTAGGGGTCAGACAAAAGCTGGTACCCTGGTCCTCCAGGTTGGGGGTTTTAGCATAGGGCTGACACCCCTGTCTGTGTAAAAAAAACAATGAAGTTACGGAAACAACAATAAATGAACAAACTTTTCTGCGGGATGGACATTCGGAGTCTGTGGCTCGTATGACTGTCAGTGGTGAAAGCCGAAAGGAAGCCACTGACATGAAAACGGATGTCCTGACCGCAAAACAGGATACAAGAATAGGTTTTTGGAATGTCAGGACAATGTACGAGACAGGTAAACTAAGACAGGTCACGGCAGAAATGAGAAACTATAGGTTACATATTCTAGGGATAAGCGAGAGCAGATGGACAGGGGCAGGAAAAGTTAAAACAGCAACAGGAGAAACAGTACTTTACTCTGGAAGAGAGGATGGACAGCACAATGAAGGCGTAGCCATTATTCTACAGAAAGGAATAGAAAGGACATTACTGGAATGGAAACCCATCAACAACAGACTGATAAGATTAAGATTGAGAGGGAGATTCACCAACACTACAATAATACAATGCTACGCACCAACGAATGATAGCGATGAGGAGGTCAAGGATGAATTCTATCAACAACTGCAGAAAGAAATGGAAGACACACCTAGATATGATCTTGTTATAGTAATGGGAGACCTCAATGCGAAAGTTGGTACACACAATACATATAATGAAAGAACAATGGGGAAATGCGGCAGCGGAACAGCAAACGAAAATGGGGATAAACTAATAAGTTTCTGTAGCATTAACAACCTGGTCATTGGAGGAACACTCTTCCCACATAAAGAAATTCACAAATTAACATGGGAATCACCAAATGGTCCGGACAGAAACCAGATAGACCACATCATGGTTAACGGTAGATGAAGACATGCATTACAAGATGTGAAGGTAAGAAGAGGTGCAGATGTGGGAAGTGATCACCATTTAGTAGTAGCAAAACTGAAAGTGAAACTAAGAAGGGCTGCACCAACTGTAACTACACAGAAAAGGTTTGACATCAGCAAATTGAAGGACTCCCTTACCAGAAAAGCTTTTGCGGCCGACATAAAGAAACGATATCAATTTGTCAAAAGTCAGGAAAAGACATTGACTGATGATATAGACCAGAATTTCAACACCATTTCAACAATATACAAAGAAAGCAGCAAATCATGCTTGGGATTCCAGGAAAGGAAGAAGCAAGACTGGATAACACCAGAAACATTAAACACCATAACGATGAGAAAGGAAATGAAAAGAAAGAAAACAGAAGCGAAGTCCCCCAGGTTAAAGCAACTATATAGCGAACAGTACAGTCAGCTGGACAAGGAAGTTAAACGCCAAACCCGAGCCAACAAAAGGAATTTCCTAGACGATCTTGCAAGACAGGCAGAGGAGGCAGCACTGAGAAATGAACAAAGCACAGTATACAACATAACTAAATTCATCAGCGGAAAACGAGGTGCAAACAATATTACATTAGTAAGAGATAAGCAAGGTAATCTCATCACGACAGCAGAGGGACAGGAAACAAGATGGGCAGAGCACTTCAGAGAAACTCTGAACAAGGAACCACCAGAGACACAATTGAATGTTCCTGAACCTGAAAACGATCTAGATGTGAATACAGACATTCCACGCAAAGAAGAAATCATCACAGCAATAAAAAGAACGGCAAAGCTCCTGGCCATGATAACTTAAATGCAGAGCTATTTAAGACAGACCCTGAGCTAGCAGCAGAACTATTAGAACCACTATTTGCACAAGTCTGGAAAACGGGGACAACACCATCAGAGTGGAACAAAGGAATAATTGTCAAATTGCCCAAGAAGGGAGATCTTGCAGACTGCAATAATTGGAGAGGAATCACTCTTCTCTCAGTTCCCAGCAAAATACTAGGCAGGATAATTATACAGAGAATTTCAAAGGCAGTAGACCACAAACTGAGGAAAGAACAAGCAGGATTTAGAAAGAACAGGAGATGTGTAGATCATATATTCACTCTCAGGAACATTATAGAGCAGTGCTCAGAATGGCAAAGACAGCTTTACATTAATTTTGTTGATTTTGAAAAGGCTTTCGACAGCATACATAGGGACAGTTTATGGAAAATACTGAGGGCTTATGGAATTCCAAGCTGCATAGTGTCAATCATAAATAGCCTCTATGCCAACTTTACGTGTAGTGTTGGGCAGAGCAACCTAACCTTTGAGGTGAAGACAGGAGTACGACAGGGATGCCCTTATCAACCACTCTATTTTTAACAGTCATAGACTGGGTGATGCGCCAGACAACAGAGGGCAGTCCAAGAGGAATAAGATGGACAACATTTTCTACATTGGAAGATTTGGACTATGCAGATGGCATTGCACTACTAGCACATTCACATCAACACATCCAGGAAAAAACGGATAGACTTAATAAGTTTAGCCAGCAGGTGGGCTTGAATATCAATTTAAAGAAGTCTGAGGTCATGACACTCAATGTGAGCAGCCCTTAGCCCATACCAGTAAGGAATCAGCAATTGGTACAGACAGATATACCTTCACATACCTAGGAAGCATAGTAACACCAGACGGCGGGGCAGGCAAAGACATCAACATCAGAATGAATAAGGCAAGAACAGCCTTCTTTAGCCTAAACAACATCTGGAAGTCCTCCCAATACAGCACAAGCACAAAATTAAGATTATATCAGAGCTGTGTGCTTTCTGTGCTTCTCTATGGTGCGGAATGCTGGAGAGTTACAGAGAAGGAAATGTCGAAATTGTCCTCTTTTCACACAACATGCCTAAGAAAATTCACCGAATCTTTTGGCCAAATACCATCACTAACCAAGATCTGCTTACTCGTAGCAAGCAAGAGGACATGCACACCATCATAGCTGGCAGACGCTGGAGCTGGGTTGGTCATGTCCTCAGAAGAGACCTCGATGCCATCACAAGAACACCTATGCTTTGGACCCCTGAAGGAAAACGAAAGAGAGGCCGACCAAAAACAACCTGGCGGAGGACTGTGGAGGCTGAGATGCAAAGAATGAACCAGAGTTGGGGCACTGTACGAAGGATGGCCACCGACCGAGCAAAGTGGAATCAATTTGTTGTTGCCCTACAAGACGCCACTAGGCGTGATGGCCACTGACAGCTTTGACGGTCGGCGGCTAAGGATCAAAGAAGAAGAAGAAAAGAAGATGTCTAGAAATATTGGGATATGTTTTCGGAGAAATACATTTGCTGGAAAATGGCAGAAGATCATGCTGATTTAAACGCTATCTTCAGGTCACTGTTATTGGGAATATCAATAAGTTCCATCTGAACCAAGTCAGAAGCATTAACTGGATCAACTACAAATGGATTGCATATCTTCATTTTGAAATCTACAAACCTTGCATTGAATTCATTTATCAACTTAGCTATCATGACAGAATACTTCTCAATGTTCAGAGAAGCTCAATTTCTTGTAACTAGTGTGGGTAGATTAAAAAATGAAAAATGTCATCATAGTCATCTGCCCATTTATCAGTTACAATTTTTGGGTGAATGCTTGATTATGTTCAAAGAGTTTATTAACAGGATTGCTTCCCTTGTGTTTTGACATTCAAATCTCGGCCAAGATTGTTTTAAAATGTCAAACAATAAACGTCAAGTCATTCATCTATTCCTCGTCTTCAAAAAAGGTGACATTTTCCCCATTTTTTAAATCATGAATTCTTTGATTCCATCATGTAGAGACTAGAATCTGTCAACTGTTGGAGCTTTACTCAACCAACGAACCTGACTGAAATAAATGAGATCATTAGAATCAGATCCTACCTCTTCAAGAAAGGATTAAAACTGTCTGTGATTGAGTCCCTTGGATCGTATGAAGTTTACTGTAGCAACAACATGTTCCATCACATGTTTCCAATCCAAAACCTTACCTTCACAGACAGCTGTTCTTGATAGAGAACGAATAATGAAGGGAACCTGAGTCCTGTGGATAGTAAATAAATCAAGGTAATTAACAGGTACATAAAGGATGGCACTAGACAACAGAAAAGAAAAAATAAGTGATAGGCTTACCGGGAATCGAACCCAGGATCAACCAGACGGCGCCATCGCCTTGCTGTGACAGTACACCGTGAATGGACGCTGAGCCAAAGGGGTGCAAAATTGGCTCAGCGTCCATTCACGATGTACCTTGTATTTAATCTTGAGAACAACGTTTAACCAGGTCACAGATGTAAATGTAATGTTATCATGCAGTGTCAAGAAGTGCACAACTGATTCTACACGGATATTTAATTGTTAGAAGTAATGCTACTCAAGAGAAAGCAAGCAAGAAATTGAAAGTACCCAGCGTTGCCCGGTTTCCATGCCGTTAGGATAGTAGATAGTTATTTTGTTCCACTTATGCGTGTTTTTTATTTCAGTTTAATTTTATTGCAATCTTCATATTTTCATTACTTATGGAGCACGGCTGCAGCACTGCCAGCTGATCTTTTTGCAGTGAGCCTGCACCAAAACACTCATGTGATTTTACAACGGTGGTTTGTGCATCACGTTGTTGAACATGATGAAGTTGCTAGCACCCAAACACAACATCATATTAGCCGCCTCTTACGACATGCCTATGGGAGCAGTAGTTCTATTCTGTCTTAATCTTCTCAGAGCCCGCCCCGCAACTCCCCTCCCCCTCTTCCCCCCCCCCCCCCCACCCCTCCCCAATCCCGAACTACTCGAAGCTTGCATTGGTTTGTTTGATTTTTTTATTTTGTCATTTGTGTAACTCTGTTGTCATCACTTACAGTACCGTGAGGGTGGCACACCGCCAAGATTACATTCTGTAATACAGAGTTTCCTATCAGTAGAACGTCAAGAGACCGCACATTATACATGTACTTGCTGATGTAAATATAGAAAAACATTAGAAGAAACTTGAGAGATGGAACATTATCATGAATATGTTGTCTTCAGCTCACGGAGTGTAATATTCCTTACCGAATTTTTTTGTTTTTTATAAATGAATCAGTAATGAAATATTAAGTGAGTTGTAAGTTATCTAGCCATTAAATGGTAACAGTAACTGAAGTTGTAAATGAAGCTGGATTTAGTCTTAGGAGACTTACTTATAAAATGCTGGTTTCATTGGCACTCTTAGAAAGTAAGTTCGTTGCCTGTCACTCGTTACAGTTACTACTTTGGTTTATGACAGCTTCTGCTATGGCTTTTTATTCTTCCAGCACCAGCAATGACTTATTTTCTCTAGATAGTGTGTTTATGGGTTTGTTCTACAGGGCTTCTAACGTATCGTAGAATTGTTTTCGGCGGACATTCTTCCGTGAGAATTTTCCCCCAAAAGAGTTGTATTTATAAGCACATAGCATCACTGCTGTGACGGCTTTAAGGCTGATCTTGTGGTCTGATTCTTACCAGTGTAATTCTTCTATTCTAGTACTAGCTGATATTATGCACTGAATATTGAGAAAAACTAAAACACAACAACATTTGACATTGGTTTATAATACTATGAAAAATACTGGTACTGAGATTTGTAGTCGTATTGAAGTATGATATCGCAGTGAAATTTATTGGCTCAGGACTCCAAGTATTGACATTTCTATATAGCTGTTTGCTGAATACTGGCGCTGGTCACTGTTGCTGATGTTCCTTTTGGGAGTAAGATGAAAAAAAATGTTATATAAATTGGCCACTTAATTCATGTTTCGTCCCTGGGCTCCGCCTCTGTCCAATCATAAGAGAGGCGTGAGCCGAGACCCACCCGCTACGAATTTGAAACGTTGAGATATTCATCTTACGTCACATTACTTGGGGAAACTGTTAACGATTCTTCTATACCTTCCGTCTTCGCTGCGCAGTACACTCGACTGGCATTTATGAGTCATCACCCCGACGGAACAGTGCGGGTCGATCAGTCAAGCTGGATGTATGGGAATGTCTGCGTTCCCTGGTCTGAAGTCCCTAATTCGTGAACATTGCGTGGGTAGCAGAGGGAGAAAACAGAGACAAGAGTCTAACAATAAGCTTCAGTAGATGGTAGACATGAAATCTAAAGGTATTAATCTACCTTGCTAGTATTAAGCATACTTAACGAAGGGGTTTCCCGAAAAAAAAATCAAATTGGAATCCACGCATTTCTTCTGTGATCGTTATAACACGATCATAAAGTGAATGATAGTCTGCTTCACTGTTTAAGAGTGTAAGCTACAAATGAGGTTGATTAATGAGTTACCCCCAGAAATAACAGTAAAAACTGAGAAATATAAGAATTAATAGAAAGAAGAACTAAAGACTGGAAAAAAATGAATGAACGAATTTATAGCGCCACAGTCGTCAAGAAGACAGAGAAACGGGGAAAGATAGCTTTCTCAGCAGAGCTTCTGGCAGGCTGGCAGCACTAAAGATGGAAAACAAGAGTAATCAAAAACAAGAGGAAGCGTGTGCCGAGAATTGTGTGCTTATGCCAGGAAGGAGATTAGCCAAAAATGTATTCGTAATCAGAACGAGATGGAGATCTGAAGTTCATGTCTGATGTAATAAATGCGCTGTTTGATAAATAATGTAATAACATGAACATGGAAATCAAGTGCAAATAAAAAGCATCTAAAAAATACTGTGCGAACTGACATCCAAAATGATCGCTGTTTCATCCAAACGATCGTTACAAAGCGGTAACATTAAAAGTTAGGACTACGAGAGCCTCATTATTAAGTAACGAAATAATAAAAAGGTCTTTCCCAAAATCTTTTTTCTTCGTCATTTCCTATTTTCAATTCATATGGAGCACAGAGCTACAGCTGGCATCATTGCCGGAAGTCTGCATCCAAGCTGTCATGGGCTCGTGCAGCTTTGGTTTCTGTAGCAATTCGTTGTATACGATCTAATAGACAATCTCATATTAGTGGCTATTTACGATAAGTCTTAGGGAGTAGTTGGTCTGTTCTTTCATGGAAACCCTCTGTTGCTACACGGACCTAACATTAGGTCGACCTGTTATCATTATAATTCAGCGGTATTGTGATCAAAGAGCATGAAACTGAAAGTTGTAGCACGGAGTGTCACAGACTTTCATAATTGTCTTCGATCTTGTTAGGTGTTCGTGCTTTCCTATGCCTTTTCTGTCTCAGTCCTGTATCTCATCTTTAAGTATTTTTGTCTTACTTCTTTCTCTACTTCTCTGTCATAGTTACTTTCACACGTTATTGCATGTCTTTGCGTTATCTTTTATGTTAATCTTATTTCAGACAGAAGAAAATCAACCGTATCAGAGAAATAAGAGCCAAGTAATAAACCCATATTAACAAGGAGGTGGGGAGAAGGAGAAATATTCGGCGAGTAGCCAAAGACTCATTTTCAGCAAAGGAAAAGTCGAGAAACTTGCATTGCATTTACTTACATTATATTGTTCTAAAAAACAAATAACTGCACTTAGTTTTTGGTTTATTTAACAACAGCTAACTTCACTTACAAAATACATAATGTTTTTTTTTTTTTTAAAAAACAGCCACATATTTACTTTTCGAGGAAATTGTTTTGATCCATAATTGTACTATTATCGCAGGATTGTCTCCCCTGCTCTGCAGTGATGGTCCAACAATGGCTAACTTTTAGAGTATACAATGAGGGTCTTTAAAAGAATCTACCTTCGCTCAAGATTACTCTTGGCAGAGTTGTAAATAGAAGAGTGGTGCTTCTACTTTAGGAAGTCTTCATAGATTTTTCAGAAATCAAGCACAACGCTGAATTTATCAAAGCAGTCTTGAACTTCGCATCTTCCCGCCCCTTCTATGAAGATAAAAATATATTATCTCGTTTCTGAGCCCCCTACTGAATTATTCAGTAAAATATTACTTAAGTGGCTCTGTTGTATTTATATTTAAGATGACTGATTCATACATGTGCACATTTCTCTGTAATAATTAACTCAATTGTTAATTTGTAAATACATGTAATAAATTTAATAATAAATTAGTGTTTAACACGAGTAAATAAATAAATGAATTTAGAATTGAACTAGGGATTTTTTCCTCACTGAAAATTAAAGTGCAGGTTGTTTTATTTATATTTTTGAGGAGAGTATCTTTTGCTATGGCCGGGTTAAAATCACTTAACTGGCCAGATGTTAGACTGTTTTGTTTACTGCTCAGTCAGTACTCGACTTCTATGGTGAGGACACGTCCCAGGCGTAGTTACAGGGGTAACCGCTCCAGACGCCAATGCAGGGATCTTCACAACCCGTCAAAGGCAGGCATCTAGCGTAGACCACAAGCTCTTGATCAACAGACTCGTATCAAACTAGTATCACATACCGATATCTCCAACTTGTACCACCAGCTGGTATCTCCAACCTGTACCACAAACTTTAGAAGAAACAAATGCCTCCGCTAAGTATTGGTTTCCTGACAATAGTCAGGCACCTCCCCACTGTCACTTCCATCGCACATTTTTCTCAGTAATTTTACCCTCCCTGAGCATAAATCATAAACCAAGTGTAATAGATGGAAAATCATCGTTACTCTCAGTTATTTTGATGAAAAAAAATGCGACTGGACAGCGGAAACGACTTTTGCCTGGTTTACACATGTTTAAATATACATATGAACTTATTAAAAGGTTAATGTAATAAACATGTACACCATGATGTCATCATCATCCACACCCTGCTCACTTGGAGCCTGGGGCTATCTGTTTTTGGTTCTCTGTGAGAGAACCGGCATGAAGCAGTCACCAGCGCTTGCTGTGGTGCTTTATGAATATATCGTTTTCATATGCTGAGGTTGCCAGCCTCGTATTACTTGTACACCCACCAGCAAGTTAAACATGTCAAATATAAAATAATTAAATGTATGTTACAACTTACCCCTTATCGGGTTATATATTTACAGACGTCTGGCACATGAAGACTTCCGAATAATGTTGGGCCACGGGTTTAGAGGCCGTTTTACAGTTAGTGGAGTATTACTTTAATTATAATTCCACTATTATCCTGTTCATAGGTTCCGAGAACTTTCTGGTTTCCAGTATTATAAAGTCGAGTTTTCTTGCTGGTTAATTTCAGAAGATCCTCAATACTTGGTCCAATCAGCTGTATTAAAATCATATTTTTCTTCGGTCCTGGCTTGTCTGAAGGTGTCGTCTTGACTCAATGGAACGCAGTGCTGGAGTCTAAACTTGTGCTACAATATTTGGGACGTTTCGCCCACGCTCTTGTTAATGTTATCGTTACCTATAGTAGATCAGGCTAAATAACAACGTGAAACTGAGTCACGCGTTCAGATATTGAGAGAAAATACGGGGAAGGAAGAAATAAATGGAAGGCACAATATAGAATAAAAGGCAGGTAGGACACGGTAAAATGAAGAGCACACTCATTTCGGGACAATAATGCACGTTACGACTGAAGTTTCCCGTTGCTTTCCGTCGACTTGTGTACGACTGCATCCCGTACTTTGAATAAAAATATGTGAACGACAATGCAATGGGGAGGGAAGAGGTTAAAGCGCTTCCATCTAACTGGTTGTCACGCCGTTGCACCAGAATTGTGGAGTCGGCTTAAATATGTTTCGACCCCGCTCCCTAAAATTTTAGAAGTCCGACTCCGATTAGGACTACTATTTTTTTTACTAGTCATATGGTATATAATTCGGAGTCGAAGTCCAGACATTTTTACCGACTCTGACATCATCTCCACTAAAAAAAACTCCTACTCCACGACACCTATTCTACAGCCCTGCTTAGCATATCAAAGTAAATGAAATAGTTGTCGTAAAATACAATCTGTATGTACAACACGCCCACACATGGTCTCGCAAAATTCCCCCCAGTTGTAAGACTAGTGACCACTTTTATAAGTATAAAATAACATAAGAATAACATAAGGAAGTTGTGTGGAGTCATTGTTGTTCGCGCCGCCAAAAATACTAGCTTTTATAACTCGGTCTCTAAAGGGTTAAAGCATAAAACGATCGTTAGACTAAATGCCAATGTGACGTCACAGACGTGCACGCCTTAACCGAAACATACGATGAAGGTTAGAGATATTTGCATATTGGGTCAAAAATGTGAACGTGTACTACCGCATTTGTTGTGGTTTTCTTGGAAAAGGCAAGAGAGAAAAAAATTGGAAAGGGGGAAATGCATAGAGCCCGTTTGAATTTTAAAACTGAAACTAACTGTCCAAATCGAACGATAGGAAAAATAAAGACTAAAAGACGATTAAAATGCTACTAATTAGTTATGAAATATATCATATCCTTTAGTCTAATATATTATCTTACTGTAGAAAGAAAGATATATTATTGGCATAAATATAGAGGAAAAACGAAAATGGTAAAAATAATAGACAGAAGTGTGAAACCTTATGTATTTGATAACAGACGGTAGACGAAGTACATATTATCATTATGTATTGAAATGACTTAGAGAATACTGGCGATATGGTAGAATGAAGACATATATAGACGTGTATAGGGCTTCTTTACTGATGCTGGCCATAATAAGGGGTGTCTCCCGATTTGAAAATTATTAGGTTAACTTTTCAAAAAAGACGCGTAGGAGCGGAAGTCCTCTGATTGGTTGCTTAGAATAACTAAGGAGTATGAATAAATACACTGAGGCCCAAGCTTTCCTTGCCACTTGCAAATAAAATATTCACTTGTGTAGTTATTGACGAATTCAGACAAGTTGTGCTCATATGCCTTCGCAGTTCTGATGTCAGCGGGCGATCTGTGTGACCATTTATAGCCTGTATTTAAGTTATATAGTGAAATATTTCAATATTACGGGTTTCTGTGAGAACCTGAAGTGTGCCAGTCACCTATATGTTCGAGAAAAGTACCAGGGTGAGGCCATACAAATAGAGTGTCTTACAGTATCAACCATCCAAAAGCTGTACCTTGCTGTGAGCGGGCAGACTTCGGGGCAGGACATCGCAGAATTTTCTACACATATCTAAAGCTAAGCCTCTGTGTTTTGGGGCCTTATTAATTCACTGACTGATCCTCCACGACTATTATATCAAACAGATGTCTAAATATGGTGACATTATTGATCCCTCAAATATGTGCTTAATTTTAGAGGAGAGTACTACACTAAGAACACTTCCAAAGTCAAGAAATAATAGACTCTATTAGTTAACTTGTATTTGTGTAAATATATTTTGACGTTTAACTTCATTTGACTCACTCAATTATACTTAATACATTGTAAAAAATCTATCAGACAAAAAGTCAATAGTGAGTGGTTAAATTACGTGTTAATTAACTTTAAAGTGTGGTTGTTGTTATTTTATTCACATACATTGCATATACCCTAGACATCTAGCTACACAACATCCATACATCAGTACATATAATTGGGAAAATATACATAGCAGGTTGGGGTCATTGGTGGAAGCAAGACAGGTTCCCTGACATTTTATTCATAATTTATACTTCCTCAAGGGCTTGCATAGCTGACTTCACATCTGCTACACATAATATATATTAAATTCATATCAACCCACTACAATAGTATTAAAACAAGTCAATAGAGCTAAATACCTAGTCACGTTAATAACAGCAAGTAGAAAATGCATCAGAGCGGCGAACAGTAGAGTAGCCAAGATAAAAGCAGCATTCCATAAAATGAAAAGTATTTTATACTGCAACTCTTTGTCGACGAAATTAAGACAGAGAGTTCTTTCGTGTTATATAGAACCAATCCTGACATACGGGAGTGAGTAATGGACAATTAGTACACAAGTAGGAAGAGCACTATAGGCCACAGAGACGTGGTGTTACAGAACAGTGTTACAAATACTATGCACAGCTACAATATTTAAAGAGGATGTCCTAAATGAGGCCAGTTCGCAACAGGTAACTTATTACTCACGTTAGTAGGAAGGAGTACACTTTGTTAGGACATGTTATGAGAAGAAGAAAGTTGGAATATACCGTGACAAGAGAGTTAAAGGCCGTTATATAAACATTAGTTCTGTTACAAGTGAAGTTACTTCTTTAAATACATTTGCCACACAAATGTTAATATAGTTGCTGGGAATGTGAAGGTCTGATGCTGTTCTTACAATGCATATGACTTAACAGATGAAAGTCAATTAAATATCTGTTAAACTCAGATATATGTCCGGAACCACCAGGCCTTTACACCCCTCCACTTTAATATTATTCTTGTTCGGAGTTTCTTCTTGATTTTTTTTTTAAATTATTTTTATTTATTTAACGTATAAGCACAATTGTGATTATCCCTATTTACAATGATTTGACAAATGTGATGCCACTTTCTCATATCGGCAGTTGTTCATATTATTTGGAATTGAAAACAATATATATCCTAATTATAACCCATCAGAGGTTGAACGGTATATTTTTCTTCATTAATTTAAAAAAAACAAAAAAACAATTGACTTCCTCAAGTACCTTACATGGCGGCGAAAGTGATGTCTGTCAACAACTCGCTATTTCTAGTAACTGTTTATTATTTCTGTTGTAGACCTCTGTCCATGCCGTGATGTTAACCTGTCCAGTATCTTCTGTCTTTGCGATGCCATACATAATTGTTATTGAAGTCAAGTCCACAGGTCCCACTTTGCTCGTGTTTGTTCTCTATTGTTTAATATGTCACTTCCGTCACACCTGCTTGGAAATGACGTTAGGATGGTAGATAGTTATTTTGTTCCACTTTTGCGTGTTTTTTATTTCAGTTTAATTTGATTGCAATCTTCATATTTTCATTACTTATGGAGCACGGTTGCACCACTGCCAGCTGATCTTTTTGCAGTGAGCCTGCACCAAAACATTCATGTGATTTTACAACGGGGGTTTGTGCATCACGTTGTTGAACATGATGAAGTTGCTAGCACCCAAACACAACATCATATTAGCCGCCTCTTACGACATGCCTATGGGAGCAGTAGTTCTATTCTGTCTTAATCTTCTCAGAGGCGGGCCCCCCCCCCCCCGAACTACTCGAAGCTTGCATTGGTTTGTTTGATTTTTTTATCTTGTCATTTGTGTAACTCTGTTGTCATCACTTACAGTATCACGTGGGGTGACACACCGCCAAGATTACATGCTGTGCTCTTCTGTCTTATCCATCATTGCAGCTCATGGCGTAAGCTTCTTTCAAGGAGGTCAGCCGCAGTGCTGTTTCCATTTTTTAAAGGAAAACGGGGATGGGTAGGGGAGGAGAAGCAATCCCCGTTGTTTCTTGGTTTCTAGAGCTCCTGTTACGTTAGTCTTACGTTGGTACCAGAAGCCCGTGTCGTGCAGGAGGTGTTGTTTTCGATTTTAGCAGAGACGGCCATCAACCCGTTACGCAAAATCTTTTGGTAGTTGTATCTTTTAGAGAAAGTTCTGGTCCATTCTGATCTTTGGGTTTGCATACGTCGGCCTCCTCCGGCAATCAACTGAGCCATAGGCCGGATTTCGACTTCTATGAATACTTTGCGTCTACGAAGACTTTGCGTCTGTGAAGACTTCGCTTCGATGGAGACTTTGCCTTCAGAGGAAGGTTGTTCCAGTCAACGACCCATTTACAGCTGGGTTGCACGTAGATATAGGCGTGCCCAGTTCATCACCTTATTACGGGTCATCGGTGTTTTCCCCGTGCTTGGGAAATAGCATTTCTTCGGAAAATCAATTAGCAAGGGGAGCGCCCTGCTCTTGTGGCTTCTGTGTTCATAAAGCCACCTCGTTCATTCTTGTTTTGAGGGCTGCAACAAAGCAGTGGGCCCAATCCAGATATGGCTTAGTTTTCAGCATATAAATTCATTTGAGTGTTCCATCCCACAACTGCCTGGATTTATAGCCGGGTGCAGATCTATTCCCAAGGATTATTTATCACTTACCGCGGGAGAAGAAAGGGTCACCATTTCTCCAAAGGCTAACTGTGATTCCTGTGGAGTAAAGCACGCGTGCCAACGAAGAAGGAGTTGGGGAAAAGAGTGCACTCGAAATTAGTGTCAATTTTTTTCTGAAACTGGGTACTAGACTGGTTAGTGTAGTTTGTGAGCAAAGTCGCTGACAGGAACAAGTCCAGCAGGCTTAGTGTGTAGGCATAACTGGGACTGGTGTGTATTCAAGGTTCTTTTTCCAACCACGGATTATTAGATTTAAAGTACAATCCCATACTTGTGGGAGAGGGTAATCTTTGTTTGGTTTTCCCTGCGGTAGTCCATATTTTTGTATAATACCGGTCACTAGAGTTTTTTTGTGTTTCTCGTAATTAGAGACCTGCATTGTAATTTTATTTCATCTGGGTTTTATGCCGTGATTGATATTTATGTTATTCTTTTTTTTCCAGCAGCTATTTAGGTGTTGTGTCAATAAAAGATATATATATATATATATATATATATATATATAGATAGATATATATATATATATATATATATATATTTATATATATATATATATATATATATATATATATATATATATATAAACATTTAACTGGATCAGATTTCTTTTCCTTTCCTCACTGGATCTGTACTATTCACTTGTACTGTATTGTTGTGTGTGTGGATACACCGTAGTGTATAAAAACCTTACCATTTAATTGAGTAGGAGACGGTGTGACAGTAGTTGAACAAAAGGTCACCGAGTGGCGAGGGGAGAGTCATGTTATGTTCTCACCCTCGATAACTATATCACATCATCGACCATCAACAGAATCTCTTATTTATCACCACAGATCTCTCTCAGACTCTTGTGTCTTGTCTCTGACATTACCCAGACCTTGGCTGTGGTCACAAACAGACCCTTATATAACCCACTCGTGACACCTCTAACGTATACAGGGCCGTCTTAACAGCACTGTAGGCCCTGGGCAAAGCAATGCACTGGGCCCCTACCAGCCCTACCCACCCACGGGAATAAAAATGATGTCTTATGAACAATATGGCAGCATCCCAGCATGGGGCCCCTAGAATCGTGAGGCCCCTGGGCACTGCCTAGTGTGACCATGCCTTAAGACGGCACTGAACATATATTGTATTTGTCTACTGGATAGGCCTGTCAACGTCATTGCTTATGACAACCTGTATAACGTTTACTTGCTCTTGTGTATTTATTCAGTGCAATGTTACCCTAAAACGGAAGAAATGTAATTCAAGCAGTTGAGGTCTGAAAGTCAGATCATGTAGTTTTTTGACAGAGTCGTAACGCACTGTTTGCTTACACATTAAGTTTTGACAATATTAAATGGCGTGAGAATTAAAAAAAATGGTTTGGACACGCTGAGAATGAAGCTGGATCAGATATATACGTGCAGCGAGGTGGTCCCATACTACCATAGGGGAGTGAAGTTTTACACTAGGCCCAGCTTTTTTATTAGGTGGGGTAACCAGTTCCTTCCTCACGGCCTTTTGCCTTCCTTAACTCAAGAGCAATGTCAGGTACCCATCTTACAGCTAGGTAAACTGGAGAGTGATGCTGCCAGGTTTCGAACAGCGATGTTGTCACCAGATGCCACCCTTGCTTTGAATGTAGTGGTCCAACAATGGCCAAAACCTAGAAAATCTAATGAAGTTCTTCAAAGGTATCTACCTTTGCTCAAGATTACTCCTGGCAGAGTTGTAGATAGAAGGATGATAATGCCTGTACCTCGAAGGAGTATTCATAAGATATTTAAGAAATCAAGAACAATGCTGAATTGGACTGAGCAACTGTTACCTTTGTATCTGCCCGCCGCCTTTTATGAAGAATTATAATGTACTTTATTGTTAGCTCGTTCAAGCCCCCAACTGATTTCACAGTAAAATGTTACTTTATTAGCTCTTTTATATCTGGAAGAAATACTGATTCATACTTGTGCACTTCTGTCTGTAATAATTAAATCAACTATGGATTTGTAACACATATAACAAATTTAATGATCAATTATGCTTTAACAATTGTCAAATAAATGAAGGATAGTGATTTACGGTTCGTATGCGTCACTGAAATTCGCTGGAAATGGAAAAGGTTTGGACAAATGAAATGTTCATTTGCGCTCTGGCCTGATAAAGTTTGCCTTAGCTTCCAGAGTGATGAAGTGTTCTGCTGACTGCTCCGTCAATTGTCGAGTTTCGTGGTGAGGGCACGTCCCAAACATGAGTGCAGGGGTAATCACTCCTGATGTCAAATGGAGTATCTTCACAGGCCGTTGAAGGCAGGCGTCTAGTGTTGACAACAAGCTCTGAATCACCGACTCATATCGTAGACTGGGACCATAACCTTTAGAATAAAATAAAGGCCTCTGCTAAGTTTATGTTTTCTGATACTAAACAATCGCCTTCCCGCTGTCACTTCCAACGACTCTTTTCCGTAATTTTATTCCTCCCCCAACCCAGTATACATTATAGCTCAGTGAATATGATAAAAATTCACCATTACTTTCAGTTAATCTGAAGAAAAAGTATGTCTAGACAGCGAAAAAGGCAATGGCTTGTGCCTGTTTAAGTATACATATAACATTACAAATGATAATAAATATACACATTATGTCATCATCATCCACTACCTGCTGGAAACTCTAGACTTTTTGCTCGGTTGACTAGTCTCGGTAACTTGATGAAGATGCCTCGAACACGCGTCTGGGGTATTACTTGTTTTAGAATCCTTCTGTAACGTGTGATTATGTCCTGTAGGATTCCGGTTTCCGTATTAATAATATTAGAGCTTCTACTGTAGTGTTGAGAAGTTGCTCCAGTACGTTTTGTCCGGCCCTTTAGTTCAGAACCTTAATTATGTTCTTTCCTGGCTTTGTCTGGGGCTATCTACTTTGACGATTTGGAGTGCAGTGTCTCATATCTCGAATGTGCTACGTTACATCGAAGTTTTCACGTCCACGCGTCCGCCTTGTTTTCGGACCGGCTTCCAATCAGAACGAATGCAAATTTCCTGCTCACATTTGATCCAGTCCATGAGCAAGAATGAAGTGGGTCGAGGCGTTAGTTATTACCTTCACCCTCGTGTTTTAACATTTGAACACATGACCTCATCTCCATATACGTCCGGCCTCCTGCCGTTTACTCTTAGGTAACCTTTCAAATCAGATTTGTAACCTCATCCCTGCAATAAAGTGTCCTCGCTAATTTGTCTCTCCAGACGGGTTTATCTGTAATTATTATCACAGACAATCTCTGGACGGAAGTGATTATGCATCGGCTCTCCCCTGTTTACAGGTGGGGTAATCTTAAACTCGTCGCTGATGCAGACTCATCCAACCTGGGGTTCTTTGTATTCTCCGCCGAAGTGTTTGAATGCGTTCGCGATGAACAACACACACAAATGAACATTCTTGTTTGGCAGAAATGACTTACGCAGAAAGTCAACAATTACTTTCACGTTTACCGTATTATGACCGTCGCCTATCTGTATGAGTTCAAAACACTCGACTTTTTCATCTGCCGGCATGGGCTATTATAGTCCGTTCACCAATTGATGTTCAACTTTAAAATTTTTTTCTAAAAAACTACCTGATGTAATGAATTCATATTTTGCATGTAGTCTTATATTATCCATGACGTTACAAATATGTTGTTGTTAAGTCAATATCAATTTAGCATTCCTCAAAACCGTAAATTCCTTTGATCTTTTCCGAATCTTACAAGAAGCACGGCTTAAAAATTAAACTTTACAGTATACTACGTCATAAATGTCAAAAGTAGGATCAGAGGCGTATCCATATCTGCTCACCGCATAGGAAACAGCTATAAGTAGTGATACATTTAAATCTGAAACGTGGGGGTAAAAAACTGTATTCAAAACTATATTGTATACGACACGGTAAATTTTACATGTATACCTGCACTATTTCTTCGTGATTTGAAGGAGCATAATTACATTGTTTTATGTTTTTGATATCTCAATTAAGTTACATTTATCTCAGTCCGTATCTGACGATTCCATTAGATTAACAACTGTTAATGGCTGGATAAACTGTAATCCATCACGTTGCCAGTATTCTTCTTCTTCACGGAGCACATGATCTACACATTTCTTCCAGAATTGAACATCTGTCTTTTTTAGGGTATCATGTGTAACTTTACAATAATTTCACAATACGCCACTGACTTTACAATGATGTCGCACTATTTCAGCTTTCAACAGCAGACAAATGCGGTGCACGAAATGTCATGATTTCGTCTTAAAATATATTTTTTTTTCTATTAAAAAACCATTTATTGCCCGTGCAAAACAACTGTACTGCTGACATGCTACATTTTAATACCGGTAGGGGAGTGTGATTTTAATATAACCTGATGAATAGATATCTAAATCTAGATACATTTTCTGGAGGCAAAAAATGTTTTCATAACGTCATGAACAATATAATTATAAGACTACATGCAAAATATGAATTTATTACATCAGGTAGTGTTTTTAGAAAAAAATTTTAAAGTTGAACATCAATTGGTAAACGGACTATAGCCGAGAAATGCCACGATCGCAGTATGAAAAAAAGGTAAATACATCTAAGGAGTGGCGGGGGCACAAATTTATGTGCGAAATAAATGAAAATAATAAATGAATAATGTAGGAGAGAAAGAAGAAGCATAAAAGGTCGCGACCAAATGTTGTCACATGTGAATGGCAAAAATCAGTGGTAGGTCGAGAATGTAGGAGAGAACCTGTATGAGATCCTGAGGTTTTATACTGTACGAGATGGAAGTGAAGATTAAGAAGTTCTGCCACAGTTAATTGTGATAGAATGTCTTTCTAGATCCGTATGATGGTAATGGCTGGGCTAGCCACGGAAGCGGCTTGTTAACGTGTATAAGACAGTACACGTAAAGACAGCTTGCCATGGTGGCATGCTTCATAACGCAATTCTCTTGTTGGGGTACGGTATAATCCTTTACTTTCTTTAAGTGTCACACAGTTTTGGTATTGTCAAATCTTTCCATCAATGTTGTGGGCCGATCACTTTTAACTTGTGATACCGGAGTGTAAAGCATTTATTTATCTACTTAGTAGCTGACATGAAGTAATAGTG
This sequence comes from Oreohelix idahoensis, assembly GCA_024509875.1. Taxonomy (NCBI): domain Eukaryota; kingdom Metazoa; phylum Mollusca; class Gastropoda; order Stylommatophora; family Oreohelicidae; genus Oreohelix; species Oreohelix idahoensis. The sequence goes on from JAMPIV010013120.1 coordinate 160,053, forward strand.
AAAAAACTACTTTTTTCGTCTTTACTTCTATAAAAAATATACGTATATAAAGACACGCATATGTACTGTAAAAAAAAAAAAACAGAAGTGTAAAGGGCATACAAATATCAAATGTGAGTTTCAACAAACGTGTTTATTTGAGTGGTATTAAAAAAAGAAAGATGAAATTTGAAAACAATGCAGCTGCCAAAAGATCAACAAAAATTACGCATGTTTTAGAGCCATCTCCAAAGTGTGCAAGCCAAATTGTGAATGAGCCGGCACTTGATACTCTTGTGATATGTTTGATGATAACGTCAGTGGTAGTGCTAGCAATGTGATACTTGTGATATGTTTGATGATAACGTCAGTGGTAGTGCTAGCAATGTGATACTTGTGATATGTTTGATGATAACGTCAGTGGTAGTGCTAGCAGTGTGATACTTGTGATATGTTTGATGATAACGTCAGTGGTAGTGCTAGCAGTGTTATACTTGTGATATGTTTGATGATAACGTCAGTTGTAGTGCTAGCAATATTTTTTAGAAAATCAATGTTGCTGCTGTTGAGAAGAATTTGTTTGATAGCGATGTTATTAGACATGTAGGGAGCCGCGCTAGCGTAGTGGTTACCACACCGCTCTGGCGACCGGGTGATGCAGGATCAAACCCGGGCGACGGCATTTGAGGATTTTTCGTCGACCGGGATTTGGACTGGATTAACTCGAGACCTGGCGGAGGCATTTGAAGGAGTGTTGTCGACCAGGGATTGGCGGCTCCTGAGCCGACCCAGCTCTAATGGGTACCTCCGAAATCGGCGAGTATCTGCCTGAATGGCGAGGGACACCTGTCTCTGTACAAGAAAAAAAGGGATACTTACGTAAAATCAATGTCAGGTTAGACATTAATAATAACCTGAGATTTCGCCTCGAGTATTAGCAGGCGTACGAAAAAAAAAAAAAAAAAAAAAAAAAATTAGACATGTAGATGAGGATATTACAGTACAAGAAGTGAGTACCATCTCAATGCCACCATATAGACAGCACAAGAATCCTACAGATAAAGATCACTTTAAGCATGTTCTTACAGCACAGGATACACGATTTATCATATCAACTGGATCGTGCCGACCATGTAACGGGTTGCCTCCCGTTGCTTTTTGCAGTAGTGGTCAAACAGTGGCCAAAACCTAGAGGATCTAATGTGGGTCTTCAAAGGTTACTCTTGGCAGAGTTGTAGATAGAAGGATAATAATGCTTCTACCTCGAGGGAGTGTTCACAAGATATTTCAGAAGTCAAGAACAATGCTGAATGCATCTGAGCAGGTTAACTTTTTATCTGACCCGCCGCCTTTTGTGAAGGTGTATTTTGCATCATTTTTCTCGTTCAAACCCCCAGCTGATTTAATTAAGCGAAATTCCTCTTATTAGCTCGATTATATATATATATATATATATATATATATATATATATATATATATATATATATATATATATATATATATATATATATATATATATATACACATTTACACACATTATAGGTTTTGGATCATACGGATGCCTTTCTCTCCGTAATGGTTAATTCAACTATGAATTTGTCAAAATCAACATATGCAAATTTAATGTTCAATTACTTTGAAACAAATGTAAATAAATATGACTGGTGATTGTCGTGAGAAATTCTAATCCACATATATAAATTAAAAGTAAATGTAAAGCCTAACAAATAAATTCTATAAAAGGAAGAAGAATGGTAAAGAACAGTGCTGTCACAATGACAGTACTCGAAATCCCCTTTGTTTTATGCTTCGTCTGCAAATTGTAACGTTTCCACGTTAAATATAAGCCACTGCATAAATACAAGCGTTTCCACAACACATTAAAACGGGTATTGCATTTCTAAGAAAAACATTGAGAGGCACACTGCGTAATGACCTAAATTAATCCTAACATTAATTATACTACGTTACCAAAACGAACGAACAGATGGACTCAGATAGAAAGAAGGGAGGGCTGAAGGCAGCAACACAAGCAACACTAAACACGCGTCTCGCTATATTAATGCCACCCCTAACACGCGTGTAAGGCCACATGCACTAACTTTATTTCAGACGGACAGTGATAAAAACACTACCCTTCCCAGAGTTAGGTTTTAAAACCTGAAAAACGCTTATTGGGGAAACCTGACATTCTACTGTTTTATGTCCGAAATCCTGACATTAGTCTGACAGTACAGCAGGACAGGTGGCGGTTCTAACATAAAAAAAAAAAAAAAAAAAACAACTACACGACTATCCTAGAAAATACATATTTTGAACGCAGCCACTTAGCTCCATTAAACTTATATATTTGGATTCCTTAAGACTTGCTAACAAAGAATATGTTAAGTGTTACGCAAATAGTCCAGGAATTAATAAATTATAGGCAAAAGAAAATAGTGAGGGTGTCAGACAGCCCCAAAAACATCAGAATCGCTCAGTGAAAGAATTTTAAACCACCATTGTACGGAAATAGGCCACAAGTTACATTTGAATTGATTGGATGGAATGATATGTAAGGCTAAACACGATTAGTCGGACTATAAATGCTATCTTTTGTTGTCAAGGGAGACGGAAGTAAGAGTACTTTTTTTCAAACGATTGGGTAGAGATGGCCTGATTGGTTAGGTCGGTTAATATAGTTAATTGATAGCGTTAGTTCGAGACCACTAGTTCAAATAAGCTTGATAAAGCAACAGTGCGTTGAAGCCAGCTCGTATTTTTGCTAAATAAAAGCCTGGAACATAAGCAGATGGGAATTTGTGCCAGTATTTGTGCCAGAATTCATTGCTAGTCAACGTATCTGTGTTTATTTCCATGAATTGTGGGACTGTGGTCCTAGTATTGAAGCCGCACCTGGTCTGAGCGTTTGCTGAATCCAGAGGCTGACAGCATACTCTTGGGTCCCTATAGTAACCAGTGAGGTGTCTTCAGAAACAGTGAATAGTCGAGCAGAGGAGTCCTTGCCTGCCGCCATCACGAAAGTTAAGCCCACTGTGGCCAAAAGAGCTCAACACTATGTACCCCTCGTAAATGACACTAACTTAATTAAAGAGGGGCAATTAATTGTTTTAATGTTCGGAACTGAGACCATCTCCAATACTAGTTCCAACATACACAAGCACATGCAGTCATGATGTCTAATAAGAATCTATCTTGAAGAACAAAACCAGTATTACCTCATATTACCACATCACAACTCACACACATAGAATACTAATATTGTATGTCAATGCAAAGACCACATTTATGTATGTGTACATAATATTTGAAATTACATGTTATTATATTGCCTGGTTCACTGTGTAGTTGAATCAGGATCACTATTGCAGAGAAAATCAATACATATGTACATATCTGAAATTTATCATTGAATCTTTTAAGATAGTCTTCTAGAGTGTTGACTGTTTGTGAGTGTCACAATATTGTCAAGTGTGGTGGAATAATTAAATTGTTTATCTGTTGTTGTTGTGGTGACTTACACTTCATCATTTGCATAACCCTAGACATATAACGTTGCCAACACAATATTCCAGAATAATTCTGACTGAGATATAAATATGTGGCAGTAAGTAAGGTTATCTGTAAAACACTACACATATTAGATACAGATACCTTCACAGCTGATCTCAGTCAGTACACTAAGTCCCTATAAATATTTATATCATCCCACTTTACCACAGTGATTACGAAAAATAATTTGGTTTCTTCACCGAAAAGTCTTTAGGCTTGATGAATTTAGCAAAATAAAGTTCGGTTGTGTGTTTCTTTTGTTTTGGCCTGTTAAAATTGAGACTTGCTAAAATGCTGAAGTGCCGATGCTGCTTTTCTATAGATTCGTCTCTGTGGTGAGGGGCACGTTTCCAGATCAGTTCAGGAAGTAACTGCTCCAGGTCAAGGCAAGAATCTTCAGGTGTCGATCTCAAGCTTCGAACCTTAGCTTAGTAGTACAGCAAGTGGTCTCTCCAGGTCGTATAACAATTAGTCGGGTCGCCTCGTACTGGTACCACAAACTGTAGAGGGAGTAAAAGAACAAATTCCGCTGCTAAAATATTGTTTGCGTGATATTATTCAGGCGCCTTTTCCCACTGTCCGTAGCCATTTGTTTTCTCAGATTTTTTACTCTCTCTGAGCGTATATCAAATCACTCAGGTCATGTGATGAAAAATCACCAGTATGTCAGTTAACTTAAGGAAAAATTTGTGACTGGACACAGCGGCAGTGGCTTGTGCCTGAAGGAACATATTAATCTTACATACATTCACCAAATGATAATATACAACTCTTCACAAGTTGATTTTTATCATCACTCACTCCCTGCACCATTCAGTGTCTGGGGTTACCTCTGCCTTTCGTTCTTCTGTGAGAACTAGCATGCAGCAATCACCAACGCTTGCTGTGGTGGTTCATGAATGTATCCTTTTCACATGCTAAGGTTGCCAGCCTAGTACGAATCGTTAAGACCACTATCCAAGTATAAACATGTCAAATTCACAACATAAGAAATATGTTACACTCACCTCAATAATTGAGAAATCTTAGACTTCTTGCTCAGTAGAATAGTCTTGGAAACGTAACACAGATGCTTCGAACACTCATCTGGGGTATTATTTCTATTTCAGAATCTCTCTGTGACTTGTGAGTGGTCTTGTAGAATTCAGGGTTCCGTTTTAATATTGGCGAGTTTTATACTGATGTACAGAGATGCTCTTAATACTTTTTGTCCGGTCCTATAAATTCCGAATCCAGCTCTAGTCTTTTCTGTGGCAAGGTCCGAGCTGTCTACGTTGACGATTTCTGGAAAGCAGTACCGTATGTCACACTTTTCTTCGTTATATCGTAGGTTCCCTGCCCACGCTTCCACCTGGCTTTTTCAACAAAACTCCGAATCAGCGCGATTGTTTATTGGCGCCTCAAATGCTAACCAATACATTCAAAGTACATGTTATGAAAACTTTTCGTCATGTAATATTTTCCATGACTCATGCGTTTAAAAATGTCGAACAGTCATCCTCCGTTTATGGAGTTGCTACATCCGCTAAATGTTGTCAAAGTCTACTATATCACACTTCCTGCTCGCTCTTCCAAATGCCTTCCAAGATTGCGTTTACCTATAAATACCTGTCCCAAACAGTCGAGTCGGAAGTGATTAATGCAATCTTAAGCAAACACTTCATGCTCGCATCTACCAGGAGTCAATGTAGTATTAACACATTTTAGTGATTCAATTAATCTCTTAGGGATAGGCAATACGCTTGTCAGGCCCTGTCATGCATCGAAGCGTGAAACATTAACAATGACATTAGGGAAAAAGAATGTGCTAACAATTGAATAATTCACGTAATTCAGTACGCACAACAAATTTAGTTCAATACTGCCGGAGAGGAGAAGAGAGCGCACAAATATTGTCACAGACCAAAGGGACCATTTAATCTTGACAAAGACACATGTTTTCGTTTCTCTGTGTATTTGTATGAAACAAAAAATAAAGCTGGAGTGAAAATTTCACGGAGTTGGCTGTTTTATCCAGAATTACTTGACTGTGCATACTGCGGGTCATGTTTATTGTTTACTGAAAGAAAACCCCACATTTTCACTGTCGCATTATGCGATTGGGATTCGATATCTTGGTAATCAAAACAAAGTGAACACCGTCGAAACATGTGTAATGCTAATAGCTCGACCAATGAAACGGAAGCTTGCTACACGGAGTGTCCGAGATCGTCTAGGCATAACAATAGGAGAGGAGAGAATCGTAGAAACTTGGATGGGTTTCCATTAAGCGTAGAGAGCAACACCAGGATTTCTTCTGATAAAGCTAGTCTAGTTATATAGTACAGAATTGGAGCTTTCTTCTGACACCTGTATCATCGTTGTGTGAGCAGTATAAGCGGAGAAAAATTAAAGTTGAAGGCAGTAAGTTATTTGCAGTGTTTCACTGTTTCGGCTGCCTTGAAAAGAGATACAAGGGTCAGAAGTCATAGAAAGTTAGCTATAACGATAGATCCGAATCGTCTGAGTTGAACTAGCTTTAGATGAAGCAAATCGGTTGGATATTCACTGAGAAAGGATTAGTGGAGGTTTTGAGAACTAACACAGTTTGTCTAGGAACGACAGATTCTTGAAGTGTTGGTAGGAACGAGGGATGAAACATAATAGCCAATCAGCGCGGAGTTCACGGATTCACGCAAGATGGCCGGCAAATAGAATAAATACGCGGGTAGTTGGAAGTGCGGGATTTTATGTACAAAGCTTTCTTCGATATCAACTGACTTCGTACAGCACAATCATCACGGGAAGGCAGCACTATATTAAATCGAGCGTCCTTTTCAGGGCGAACGCAGCCGTCGGATTTCACTAAAATGACTCGTACCAAGCCACAAGCGAAAAAGAGGAAAGTCTATAGAAGCCCTCAAACACTTGTCAGCAGCATCAAACAAGAACCTGCAAAGAACAAACAGAGTCAACCAGAGAGCACGAATACTCCAACTACTAGCGTCGTGGCCAGTCCTTCTCAGAAGACGAACAACGCAACCTTTGATACTACGACCGATGAGCGACCCGAAGTTTCGAAGGAAAAGGACAAGAGCAGATTGCCGGAGAGCAGGGCTGCCCCAAGTGCTAGCGTGGAGGCCGGGCCTCCTGGGAAGCCGAGCGAAGCAGCTCCTGACACCATTGACAGCCGCAAAAGAAAAGACCCTTATTTGAATCCAAAATTAGATGAAGCCTTGGACAAACTCGCAATGACTATGGTGAGAAGTCTGAGGCTTCAGAAGGAGGCAAGGGATAAACTTGCAAAGTCAACACCAACATCCACGCCCGTCGTGCCAGACCTGGGCATCGAAGACGTTATCCGTAACCCAGTGACGGTAAATCACCAAGCGGCAGAGATGTGTAAAAGTCAACAAAACAACCACCAGACGTCGAGAGCCGAGGAAAAAACCAACAATAACCCCGAGATGCAAACCACCAGACCTAATCCGTGTGAAAAAATAGCTGACAGCTGCTCAAAAGCCCTTGCTCAAGAAAAAGCTCCTTCCGACAGCAAACAGGTGCATGATTCTTGTCCTGACCGGGACCGAAGAAGGGAAGAGGGAACAAAGGCAAACAAGACAGGCAACACAGCTGAGATACAGGAGAAGAGCGTTAAGATCACTCAGATATCTGGAGGTGAGGCCTCACTCGGGCCCTACCAGATGACAAAATGATCAGCATCCTAGAGACAATAACAGGCAGGAGAAGCATCTCTAAGGTACGGAGGCACGAAAAGGGAGTCGTGCTTTCGCTCAACAACACGGATAAGAAAACTTCACTGATGGCAGAACTGGAGGCCGGACCGAAAGAATTCATGTTGCCTCACCAGATAAAAGTAATTATGGAGACCAGCAAGACAACAAAGAAATTGGTGCTAAGTGGGTGGACACAAAATGGTCCGCTAGCGAAGTCCAGGGTTGCCTACAGACTGAAAACATTAAGGAAGGTGCGTTTAGCTTCTTTTACGCGAGAGTGGCAGTCCATGTCGATGGTCGATGGGCCAAACGTATGCTTATGGAGATCATGCTAACCACGGAATGTGGAAACACAACATTCAGACTTCAAACGATAAAGCACCAAACACGACGCTGCATATCAAGGCACAGGTGCCCGGGTCATACAGGTCGAGAGGTTAAGGACATGGAATGGAAAAGATACCAATCTGGTGGTAGTTACTATTGAAGGAGAGACAAGACCTGAAAGACTGACACTCAAAGAGACATCAAAGAGGACAGAGGCATATATCCCTCCGGTGATGCAGTGCTCCAACTGCCAGCAGTTCTCACACACAAAGAAAACGTGCAGGAGAGATGCAGTCTGTCGATATTGTGCAGGTGGCCACCTATATCGCGACTGTCCCAAGGCGAAGGAGGACCACAACTACAAAGCAGTAAACTCAAACCGCACCTGTGCAAACTGCCTCGGAAACCACGGGGCTAGATACCGATGCTGCCCGAGATTCCAGGAAACAAAGAGCATCCTGAAGGAAGCGGTTTCCAACAACATCCCCTTCAAGGAGGCAAAACACAGAGTGGCTGCGGATGTTGCAGAAAAACAACGCACGATTGATAGACGTCAGTTACACCAGCTGACCGCTGAAGTCAAACAATTGAAAATGAAACTGCAGATCGAAAACAGAAGCAAGCAGGCCCCCGAAAAATCAACCGACAGTGGAGAAGATGCAATAGGTATGCAGAACATAAAACACATGATGGAAGAAATGAAAAGAATCCAGTAGCAAGTAGAAGCAGATGTCAAGAAGCTGACAGAGCTGACAGAAGAAAACACAAAAATACTCAAAAGAATAGAAGCAGAAAGATTAGCCATTGAGGAAATATCATCAAACAGCACGCGAGAAACTAAAACGATCAACCAAACAGTAGAAGAAATCATCGAAGAAACGCTAGAACAGCTACTACCACTGTCACAGATACAGGAGAGCAAGAAGACAAAAGCAACAGAAACTAGGAGCGTAGAAACACACAAAACCAAACAAGCCAGATAGTGAGGCAGGACATAAAAAACACCATGAGCGCGACACGGCACCACAAACGGACAAAGAGGAATACAGACAGCCAGCTGTGGTCCTTTTCAGGACCAGTCACCTCCAGGACTATGAACGAGATATCAGCGAAGACGATAACACCCTATATACCCCAATATAACCGTTTGTAACCCATCAATGGGTTTTGGTTGAACAGGGTATTACAGCAAAATAATCAGACGCAAGGAAAAAAAAAAAAAAAAAAAGTGGGAGGACACACACGAAATCAGAGAACGCAGAGGACAAAAGGAGAGAGCTAGTCACGTATTCCTTCACCATTGAGTATTTGTGATGGCCTGCCTTTGCCAGAAGTATTCCTGTTAGTGTATTTCTGAGAAGGCCAGAGGGTGAGTAGGGCTAACTGTACCTATTTTGTAAATGCATAATAAGTTTAAATATGTCACTTCATTGAACAATCATGCAATGGAGTGATCCTGAACTGATTTCTGAACTATCCTTGTCATGTTTTAATGTGTTTATATGCATGTATCCTGCTCTATGATTATACTATCAGGTTATATAATTGCTTATAACATCAACATCGAACTATGTAACGATGGGCAACAGTACTGTAGCCATTGTTATGAAAGTAATAATCTGACTGACAGCCAGTGGTTCTCAAGGCTGAGACCAGGAACACACTCATATAGATTTAATGCTCAAGTAGCAAAAATGTACATCAGTGGTTCTTAAGCCTTGGCCGCAAGTACACCCCTACAGGTTTACGGCAGCATGGGAGACTATATCCCGGTGGTTCTCAACCCATTGGTACCAATGACCCCAAATTGATTTGACTGCTCTATGGGCACAAGGTAGGCCAGGGATTCTCAAACTTTTGATGACCATAGGCAATATATGTCAGAATCATTCTGTTTGGATGGAAAGATAACAGATGGAAGAAAGGACTATGTAACATAATTTGATGTAAATGAATGATGTAATATAATGTACATTTTAATCATATCATTTGAATTTGTGTTTGCAAGTAGACATCTGTACTACTAACAATGTAACCAGAAACACGTGTGCGCATTCATACACATGCATCACTGATGACACTGAACACCCATACTTTAGTCTAGGGGAACTCTTGGAAAGAGGCTAGCCACAGGCTTTATGTTGTTTCACGTTTCGTTCATACATATCGAACGTAAGCCAGAAGTGAGAACTCAAGTGTTATCCTGCATAGCGACACGGAGCACTACAGCTTGTCTACCTGGTAGTGCTGGTATCCCTAATACATGGGAAGATCAGCCGAGTCTATATAGTCGTGTGGAGTCCACCAACATTGTCAACCATCATTTAAGGAGCACTCAGTTAAGTGCAGAAACAGAACAACATTAGGGAGCCGCGCTAGCGTAGTGGTTACAACACCGCTCTGGCGACCGGGTGATTCAGGATCAAACCCGGGCGACGGCATTTGAGGATTTTTCGTCGACCGGGAATTGGACTGGATTAACTCGAGACCTGGCGAGAACATTTGAAGGAGTGTCGTCGACCAGGGATTGGCGGCTTCTGAGCCGACCCAGCTGCAATGGGTACCTCCGAAATCGGAGAGTATTTGCCTGAATGGCGAGGGACACCTGTCTCTGTACAAGAAAAAAATGATACTCACGTAAAATCAATGTCAGGTTAGACATTAGTAATAACCTGAGATTTCGCCTCGAGTATTAGCGGGCGTACGAAAAAAAAAAAAAAGAACAACATTAGATCAATTTATGTGGGAAGAGTCAAGTCATATGAAGAAAAAGACTGGTTAACGTTTTGTCAGAAAAGCAGAGACACTGTAATTCAGTTAAAGTAAACACTATAATATCACTGTGATTTCTCTGGATATTGTGTAAATAGAAAATTCCTATCCATATAGCATCTCCATCAATTCCAAGAACAGAAGAAAAGATAATCATTATAAATAAATTGATTTTAATTGTAACTTGAATTTTGTTAATTTCATAAAGTTACTATTGAGTTCAATTTGAATGTCATTGTTATTTAAAGCATAAGATAGTTATTACGAGAAGACACTCTAGGCTCTTGATCTTCTTATTACCACCGGACCAGGGGACTTTACTGTCTGACTATCCTTTGTGCTATCATACACCAGTGCTCATTTCTGAGACTGGGGTATATCGTGGAGTTCATTATTCTTTATAGAACTATCATCGACTGTCATCAAGACAACAACCACTATACATACCATCTCGTTACAGACACTTCCCTACATTAGGTACAGCTTCGAGAGGTGGGATGTTCCTTCTTCGCAACCTTTGTCTTCCCTAACTCAAGAGCAGAGTAAGTACCCATTTACAGCTGGGTAGATTGAGCTGGACCCTAAAATGTTTCAAACTCGGTACCTTTGCCGCGAGAGTCCAGTACTCTGACCACTCTGCCAGACGAAGCGTTGCATTTCCCTTATTTTAGAAGTATATGTATATCATCACATCACATCATCACCAACAGGTAGCGTGTCTCGTGGTGTGTAGGTTATCCTGTCTCTCCACAACTTCCTAAGTTGTTATTGATCAACTCTCTTGTTGACTTCTTTCTATGACATCATGTCAAGCTGCCGCGATTCTTCTCTCTTCTTGTCGCCCGTTATCTCTTTTTCCTTCTATCTTTCCTGTTGTCACGATATACTCCAGCTTTTTCTTTCTATCTTTCCTGTTGTCACGATATACTCCAGCTTTTTCTTTCTATCTTTCCTGTTGTCACGATATACTCCAGCTTTTTCCTTCTATCTTTCATGTTGTCACGATATACTCCAGCTTTTTCCTTCTATCTTTCCTGTTGTCACGATATACTCCAGATTTTTCTTTCTATCTTTCCTGTTGTCACGATATACTCCAGCTTTTTCTTTCTATCTTTCCTGTTGTCACGATATACTCTAGCTTTTTCTTTCTATCTTTCCTGTTGTCACGATATACTCCAGCTTTTTCTTTCTATCTTTCCTGTTGTCACGATATACTCCAGCTTTTTCTTTCTATCTTTCCTGCTGTCACGATATACTCCAGCTTCCTTCTTCTCATAACATGCTCCAAACAATCTGAATTGCTTCTTTCTAACCTTATATATATATATATATATATATATATATATATATATATATATATATATATATATATATATATATATATATATATATATATATATATATATATATATATATATATATATATATATATGTATATATGCACACACAGACACTTGGGAATGGCACGTGCCAATGGCGGGGTGCATGAGACAAATAACCTAGAAACGTCTCAGAAGGTAAATGTTTGTACACCTTCTGTCATAAAGGATGTATAGTTTGACCTTTCCAGGTGTTGCCATTGTCATATAAATCTGGATCGTCTACACGCTAGCCAAGGTCGTAACGACATATTTACGTTGGGAGGATGCAAATCACCAACCTTCTTTAAAACCCGTTTCAAAGATTGGCATCAGTGTTCAAGGTCGCACTTGTGTCCCGGCACAATTACGTCGGAGAAGCTTTGATACGCTCCCACAGCTTATAGTGAGCGCATTATCTGATCTTTTCTGTGTTGAGACATTTAGCAGCTCTTACTTCACTGGCTGCTAATTTTCTGAATAGTGGTGTGTGTGCTTGGGGGTTGGGGGAATTAAGACTGAAAGAGTGAAAAAAAAAGAGAAATTTAAGTTGAATATTATAGAGATTAAGAACATTAAAAATGGGTATTTTGAAAGTGCAGGGGCGTGGCTTGTCGGGAGATAGTCATTATCTATAGGTCTAAATTTGAATAATGATATACGGCAGTCGATTAATATGAATATATAGTTTACATTCATACCACCCCTAAACAGTGAAAACCAAACACGGACACAAAATAAAGCAAAAGAAGAAACACGACTTGTGCTGCTGTAGTGGGTTTGATGGTATTGTATGATGGTGATATTACTAAGTGTGATGCATGAGGTCAGCTGTGAAGGCTCCTGAGATAAAATGTAGCTGTGAATTGTCAGAAGGCCCTTCTTGCTACCACTACGACCTCACACCTATCTTTTTTTACTAAGGAATGTGGCTACGTTAAATGTCTAGGGTAATGATATGTAATGTGTTGTGGTAGTTTACATACACACACACAGATATTTAATAAGTTTAATAATATTAATAAATGTTATAATACACTGAACTAACTCAAGTGTGTAAAAATTGGATAGTAATTTTCTTTAAATTTATTTGTTCTGAACCAAGGTTTTATTTTGGCCAGAACATATGAAAGGTTTTGCAATTATAAAAGAAATGCATGAATATGACATAATAAATGCAAGGTGTGTACATATGTATGTTACTAGACTAGTTAATATTACTACTGTTTATCGTTGTAATCTATTTGGGAGAACATTTAATGGATGTGCTGTTGGGGTGGCCTCATCACTCCCTGTCTATGGTGACTACACATTGTCCAGTTTTTTGATGGAAATTTTATGGGTGTGTTAGGAAATAAGTTGAGTTGGTGAATTCTCAGCAGACCAGTCGCTCACGTAGCTTGAATGTGTAGCTCTTGTGCTGAGATCTGGTGGCCCCACCTCTCCGTGCTTGGGGGCAATATCAGAAGTTTGGTGGCCCCACCTCTCCGTGCTTGGGGGCAATATCAGAAGTCTGGTGGCCCCACCTCTCCGTGCTTGGGGGCTATAATAGGCTGCTCTGACAAAATGTTACTGCACGGGTCCACTCTTGTAATATTCATCAACTCATTTGACACCGCATTGGTGCCAACTGAAACTCACAGTTCTGCAATCAAAGTATTAGTCATGTGTCAGAATTCCATCCTCTAACCATTTCTGGACACAACACTACACAACAACAACACCACATAGACGGGTCAGATCTTTCTGACTAAACAACACATCTTACCAAGTTGGTTTCACATAGGATAAGTTCTCCCAGACTACATATTCTGAAATATGTTCATTAGCTTCCTGCCATAGAATAGGATAGGTGATATGTTCCACTGATCTCAACACTTGATCTATCCTTCATAATCCTTGCTGGAGTTTATGTATTTTATTTGTCTCTAGACCCTGAAATGGGGCGGGGGGTCTAGAGCGAATCCTTACTTGTTGTAAGGGACAGATTATGCTATTGCAGTATCAAATCACTCGAAACCTTAAACAAATATTAAAATGTACAAAGAAATAATTTCAGTCTTACCAGAATTATGAATATAGAACACAGTTAAATGCTAGCAAAACTCAGCTGAGCTGCTGGCTTTAGGATGGCGTCCCTCTAAATATTTCAATAGCTTCTGGGAATTACACCACTTAATAATTCACTGTGTCTACTAGGACAACTTATACTGAATGGCACAAAATGCGCGTCTGAGCCCCGATAATATATTCATCTATGGCCAATCACTGCCTTTTCTTTTTTCAAATTCAAATATCCTACCAAAAAGTCATTTCAGTCATATCTCAGTCAAGTATGCCTTATTGTCTGTTGGTCCGTCCGTCTCTACTTGCGTTTCACAAAAAAACACACTTGTTTTTTGAACCAACCCTGCCTTCCCCTACACAATTTTGCCGTTAAAGTTATTTTTAGCCACAATTCACCATCCCACCCCGTCTCTTCATTCCAACTAGATTTTAGCACTTGCGTCTTCAAGGCCACAATTTTTTGAAAATTAGTGACATGTTTTATTTCAATGCAGTCGATCGTTGATATGAACAACACAGTCTTTTGTCAATATCTTTCTTATTATCTGTCCGTCTGTATAAATGAAAGCATATTATTTCACTGCTCAAGATGGGCCATCCGGCCAGCTAGGTTTTATATTCCTAACATTATTATTAAGAAAAGTTACTTTTTCAAATATTTTCTAGAATCTTCTGGAATGCGTTCATCACTGCATTCAAATAAACGGACTAAGTTATCGCAAAAGCGTCCAAAAAATGACTGTGGCGTATAATATCCAAGGTCCCTTTTGTCGATTTCTTTACTTTATGTCAACTTGGGGAACGTGACTTTTTCCTCCTTTCCCCACCAATTTGCGTCCTTTTAGCCTTGCTAGTTTCAAGCACGCGTTCAGTCAGATTTTTTTCCTTTTGATCTCCGTTCTCATCCCGTTCCGTTTTGCCTTCAAGTCTAACAATTTAATTTCCATGGCGGGTGATGACCCGCGGCGTGGGCGATCATGTATTCTAGTAGCTTACGCATTAGTTTTTATCCTTACGTTGTAGCATTGGAGATATTTTAACGTTGTATCACGGTTAATTTTGTGACACATCTCCCCACTTGAAAACATGCCTAAGGCAAGTTCTAAAACCAGTGATACTGTAGTGGATTTTGATGGTATTGTATGGTGGTGTTATCACCTAGTGTGATGCGTGAGGTCAGCTGTGAAGGCTCCTGAGATAATTGTAACTGTGAATATACAGAAGGCCCTTTCGTGCTACCACTTTATGACCTCACACATATCTTTTTTTTACTAATGAATGTGGCTACGTTAAAATCTAGGGTACTGAATGCAATGTGTTGTATGGACAGACACACACCCACAGATATTAATTAAGTCTAATACTATCAATAAAATTTATAACACAATGAACTAAATTCAGCTGGTTAAATTTAGAATAGAAAATCTTTTTTTTAAATTTATTTGTTCTGAACCAAGGTTTTATTTTGGCCAGAACTTATGCAAAGATTTTGAAATTTATGAATGAATGGCATGAATAAATGGCATGTTAAATGAAAGATGTTTACATATGCAATCTTCAAGATTAATTATAGTATTACTGTTCGTAATGTTAATTTTCCTGGGAAAACTATGAATGGATGTGCTGTTGGGGTGGCTTCATCCCTCCCTGTTTATGCCTACACAGCATTGTCCATTAATGATGGAAGGAAATGGGATGCTTCAGTAGTAAATTCTCTTGGGTGCTAGTTTTATGAAGTTGGTGTAAGTTCAGCAGGCCAGCTAGCCTACTTAACTTTGCCAGATTTGTTCTGGTGCTGGAATATGATAACCCCACCTCTCCGTGCTTGAGCAATACACAGATGTTCTGTCGAAATGTACCCTGCACGGGTCCTCACTTCAATTATTAATCAGCATTGGACACCACCTTAGTGTCAAGATCGAACTCACAGCTCTGAAATAAAGTATTGGTTTTTGCTCAGAACCTTACCTAATAAGCCACTTCTACACATAACAAATTACAATAACACCACATAAACAGGGTCAGTTCTCTCTGACCAGACAGCACATCTTACCTAGTTGGTTTCGCATAGGGTAAGTTTCCCCAGTCTACAGATTCTGAAATAGGTGCATTATCTCACTGCCATAGAATAGGATAGGTGATATGATTCACTGTTCTCAACACTTGATCACCCCTTCCTAAACCTTGCTGTAGTTTATATATTGTTTGTCCCTAGACCCTGAACTAGGGCGGGGGGTCCAGAGCGAATCCTTACTTGTTTGTAAGGCTAGATTTCGATATGGCAGTATCAAATCACTCGGACATTAAACAATATTCAAAATATACAAAGAAATAATTTCAATCTTACCAGATTATGAATAAAGAACACAGAAATGCTAGCAAAACTCAGCTGAGCTTCTGGCTATAGTATGGCGTCCCTGAACTTATTTCAATTTATTTCATTTGGAAATCACCACACTTGAAATTTACTGTGTCTATCACTGGACAACTATTGAGGAATGGCAAAAAAGCTCGTCTGAGCGCGGATAATATGATTGTCTGTGGCCAATCAATGCCTTGGTTTTTTTTTAAATTCAAATTTCCTACACTAAAGTCATTTCAGTCATGCTTCAGTCAAGTATGGATTTTTATCTGTTAGTCTGTCCGTCTCTACTTGCGTTTTTACAAAAACGTACTTGATTTTTGAACCAACCTTTCTCTCCCCTCCAAAATTTTGTCGTTAAAAGTTATTTTTAGACACAGCTTCCACCAATATCCCTTCTCTTCCATGCTAAGTAGATTTGAACACCTGCGTCTCGAGGTCGCGATTTTTTGTGCAAATAGCGACACTTTTGATTCAATGCAGTCTTTCGCTGTTGTGAACAACACTGTCTTTTGTCATTATTTTCATTATTATCTATCCGTCTGTAAAATTAAAAACATATTATTTCACTGCTCAGAATGGGCCATCCGGCCAGCTAATTTTTATATTCCTAACATTAATATTAAGAAAAAGTTACTTTTTAAATTTTGTAATATTTCAAGCATCTGCGTTTAGCCGCTGAATTCAAATCAAAGGCTTGGTATCGCAAAAGCGTCCAATAAATGACTGTGGCGTATCATATCCAAGGTCCCTTCTGTCGAATTCCTTACTTTATGTCAACTTGGGGGGGGGGGGACGTGACTTTTCCTCCTTGCCCCACCAATTTGCGTCCATTAACCTCGCTAGTTCAAGTACGCGTTCAGTCAGATTTTTGTCTTTTGATCCTCGTTCCGTTTTGCCTTCAAGTCTAACACCTGATGACCCGCGGCGCGGGCGATCATGTATTCCAGCAGCTTGCGCATTGGTTTTTATCCTTACATTTTATCCTTTGGAGATATTTTTACGTTGTATCACTCGTTAATTTTATGACACATCTCCCCACTTGAAAACATGCCTACGGCAAGTTCCAAAACCAGTGATACACATAGATAAAATCTCTCCTCCCGTCTGCCATTACTCTAATTTTGATCACAGGGGTGCCGACTGAGGAAATCTGCACCGACATTCAATTTGCCTGGGATATATTGGATACTAAACTGATAAGGTTGAAGTAATAAAGACCACCTCAGCAATCTTGCGTTTTCATGCTTAGCCTGAGATAAGAATACGAGAGGCTGATGATCCGTCTCCACCACAAAAGTCCTACCATACAGATAGATTTGAAACTTCTTTATTGCCCAGATTAACGCTAAACATTCTTTTTCGCTTGTGGAGTATCCTTGTTCCGCCTTATTCAATTTGCGGCTTGCATAAGCGACTGGTTTCAGTTCCCCATCAGGTGAAGATGATCTTTGCAACAAAGCCCCTCCGAGTCCTACATTACTTGCATCGGTTCTTAAGACAAAGTCCTGTGTCAAATCAGGCAGTTTGAGAATAGGCCTGCTAGTGAGTTTTTCCTTTAACTCTTGGAACGCTAGTTCACATTGTGCAGTCCAAATAATTTTATCTGGAAGTCCCTTGCGAGTCAGATCAGTCAGAGGAGCACAAATAGCGTTAAAATTTTTGATGTATTTCTGATAAAATCCGCATAACGACACGAATGATCGCACGTCCTTTTTTGTTTGTGGTCTAGGTGCTCTCTGCAGTTTTTCCAAGTTCTTAGGATCAGGGGTCATGTTACCCTGATATACAGTGTGTCCCAAGAATTCCAACTCTTTGCATCCAATACAACATTTTGTTGGCCTAGCAGTTAAGTTCGCCTCCCGAAGTCTATTAAATAACATTTCTAGAGCTTCAATGTGTTCTTCAA
Source organism: Oreohelix idahoensis (assembly GCA_024509875.1). Lineage (NCBI taxonomy): Eukaryota > Metazoa > Mollusca > Gastropoda > Stylommatophora > Oreohelicidae > Oreohelix > Oreohelix idahoensis. Next base: position 178,096 of record JAMPIV010013120.1, read on the forward strand.
ATGTCTCTGTGGCGACGAGAATATCATCCATGAAATTCGTGATACATGGGTTATTCAGGGGATCCAACAATTTGCGCATCATCCTTGAAAACACACTCGGAGCATTTTTCAGTCCGAATGGTAGCATATTGAATTCATAATGTCCATCCGAAGTGCTAAAAGCCAAATAAGGTTGTTACACCCCCCTAAAGATAATAGGAAAATCCGGGAGGTCATTACTGTTGTACCTCCGTCAAGCACGTGAAAGTCAATCATGGCTGTCACTGAAACTGATACAAAGGATTGGTGTATGGTACGGTAAGGGTGTCTTATTGATTATCTGCTAACGTTGCTGCTGTGTTGTGGATCTGGTAATGTCTACATTTGATACATACATATACGCCACACAGGCAAACACTGTAGAAGTCTACTGGTAAGCGATGCACAAGTTCTCGATACAGATAGACCACGCCCACTCCGGGGCTATTTCTAAATACGTGTTAAGTTCCCTGTCACACTTGTAATATTAAGTGCGTGTGTTGGTTTAGTCGTTTACACCACAGGTACGTACACAAGAGTCATGGATGGTTGTAAACGACTGATGACATTTCATATGGGTTTATTCACGTCACAACACATTGATGAAATACACATAGAATACCGTTCACAGCACAACACAAGATATAAAGTACCACATAATAACTGCGCACTCGGCAGCTACAATGATATCATGATTCATGGCCTAAAGTACTCTTATTAAACTCAGCGCTATAAAGAATCCTCAATAACAATCCTCTCACAGGAGCTAATGATTCATGGCCTAAAGTACTCTTATTAATCAAGACTCCTCACACAGGAGATAATGGCCTTTAAAGACTGCACACTGCAGTTATAAACATTTCCACAATAATCAAAACTGCAGTTTCATACTACGCTGTACCCACAGCGAAAAATCCGTCGACATTTTAAATTCAGCACTGTACAGGCATTTCACACTTCCCAAAAACACTGTCTTCCTACCCGGTCAAAACGCCCGGAACACTCTCCCTAGATAACACACTCGTCCCGCTCAAAAGCAGACACGAGACTTCCTCACGGTCAACACAACTCAGTCAATCAATCATCTGCTCCTAGCCGCGAGCTATTCTCACTCCGCTCAAACATTACAGAATAAATATATCAGCGCTTTTCACGCTGTCTGTAATCTGTCTCTCGAAACTATCACGAGATACTCTCTAAATAATTCGATAGCTAACAAGCAACTAAGTGCTATAACTCAAAATCTATTTCAACTACTGACATACTCCAGTTTACTTCCCCTTACACTAAAACTGTTCGTTACATCTTACCTCACCCCCAGAGAAAAAAATTGATTCTATCAATTTTTTGACAAATACATTCCCCAAAACCAAAAAAGATTAAGAGGACAATGAAACTCTAACATATGCGTATAAGAATTACTTTAAGTTAAGTTAAGATAAGACATCTACAAAATATAAGCATTAAGTGAAATGTAAAAATGAAGTATCCAATGTAATCAACTAAGCATACCAAAAATAATGTATTACAAAACCAAGTTAAGTGAATACAGCACAACTAAATAGGAAACAACCGATAGTACAAGAAAAGACAAGATCAAGCAAACGAAAAAATGATCCGTAATAAAGGTAAGTATGAAATCAGAATATGAGGAAAAAAACAATAATATTACATTCAAACAATTTGTTATATGTAAAATAATTACAAATATCACAAGTAGCTACACTATATTAAGTTATACCATTAAAGTAACAATACATAGAATGAAAGTATAAGAAGCGAAAGAAGAAGTATACAAGGAAAATGAAGTGAAACGTAAATAAAGCACGAAATGTACACCAAATATGAAACCATACTGAAAAGACAACAGAAAAGAAGGAATGGAATGAAGGATAATCAACAGAGACAGATAGAAAGCAAAAGGTATGAATATAGAGATCGTTGATAAACATGTATAGATCAACAACGTATTTCAAAATACATACAAACACGATCGAAAAGCACAAAAGAAAATAACAAAGTATTCCTATACTAATACTACAAAAAATAGTTTATAACTAAACAAAACATAATCAGTAATTTAAACAAGTTATACAAGTTATACATAATCAACAATAAATTATCAACACCACACAAAAAAGTGATAGCATTGCTATAAGACCAACGCATAATCAAGCGCTAATACAACATAACATCCAAAAACAAACAAAAAACTTTCTTTAAAGAACTAACATTACTCTACATATCAGACATAGCACATAGTCAAACGCTAGGCATATACAAAACCAAAAATAAAAAATTACAATGTCTGGGAAAATAAAAATATTTTCCAAAAAATACAGTACAAAAATATTTCGTAATGCTAAGTTACATAAAAATAGTATTTTAATTTAATTAATTCAAATCTATAATTAACAAATTAACAAAAAACTAGCTTTAGCAAAATGAGAGACATATAACAATTCCTGCATCTAAGCAAACACGAAACAACACGTGTAAATTTTTCAAAAATACATCACAAAGAAACACATAGAAAAACACACTATTACCAACATACAGGTTTGCAAATACATGAAAACAACGTAATGTATGTTAAGCAAGTGCTTAAATCAGATCTCTAGATTTCTCAATCAAATAACAATATCAGCAAACGCTGTTAATTTTCTCTATACAGTTCAATTTAAACTTTTAAATATTTCCGGCTGACAATCACGTTCAGCTTAGCTATAGTGTTATTCAGTTATAAATTTATATTTATCTCCATCTGATATATTAAAAATAATTATTGTAACATTACAACTAATGAGTATGTGCATAGGGCTAACAAACTCATCATGTACAAAACTATTCTACCCAACACATCTGTAAAACAAAACCAAAAAAAAAAAAACTTCAAGTTCTACACCAGAGTATAAAAAAAATAGGCATAAGTTTGTAACCAGTAAGGTTAAATATAAATCTGCTCATTGCATTCATGAATAGTAAACAACACGTCACTACCATCTAACACACTACATATTATCCAAAACACAATAGTATAAAAAATAGCATCGAAATGAACTAATTTATAATTAAAAGTCATACATATAAAAAAAACAATAGACATCAAATGATGCGT
>JAMPIV010013121.1:0-25000 GCA_024509875.1 Oreohelix idahoensis
CTGCTTTTTCTGCATTGGAAGATCTGGAATGTGCGGATGACGTTGCACTGCTGGCGCATTCGAATCGGCACGTCCAGGAAGAAACGGATGGACTCGGTAGGTATGGCCAGCAGGTGGGCTTGGGCATCAACCTAGGGAAGACAGAGGTCATGACGCTCTTTGTGAGCGGCCCTGGACCCATGTTGGTGGGGAGTCAGCGGCTGGGGCAGACAGATGCCTTCATATGCCTGGGATGCGTGGTGGCACCGGACGGCGGGGCAGGCGGGGACATCGGCAGCGGAATGGACGGGGCAGGAACGGCCTTTTTTGGTCTGGGCAACATCTGGGGGTCCTCTCGGTACAGCACAAGCGCAAGATTAGGATTATATCAGAGCTGTGTGCTTTCTGTGCTTCTCTGTGGTGCGGAGGGCTGCAGAGTTGCAGAGAAGGAAATGTCGAAATTTATCTTTTCACACAACATGCCTAAGAAAAATTCTCCGAATTTTTTGGCCGAATACCATCACCAACCAAGATCTGCTTACTCGGAGCAAGCAAGAGGACATGCACACCATCATAGCCGGCAGACGCAGGAGCTGGGTTGGCCATGTCCTCAGAGGAGACTGATAAGGGTGGAATTAGGATGCCGTCAAATTACCACCTCTATCGACACCAGGTATTACAATGCAAGATGTGGGTGTCTTATCTGGTTTAGATTGTTGCTGTGTGTGTGTTGCAGTAGAACAGTTCAGGGTACACCACAGGCAACATGACGTGTAGAGTCATAGAAATGGTAACTTCGCTTTAGGTTTATACCATTTATTGCACGCCACAAAACAGTCATGATACTTATGTTATCATCGGCATAGTACAACGAATGCAGCATTCAAACTCATGTTAACTGACAGTCATGTAGAAGTCAATACTCAATAGTTGTATGGAAAACAAATATCATAGCGAAGCTTGATAAATAATACATATAACTTCTGCAACCGTGGTCAGCTGCAGATCCTTAATGTTCATAGACAATAATAATTATTCCTTCCTGATGCTAGCAGATCAGATGTATACAATACGTCCGTTTACTGTCTGCACGTGAGTAGCATACATGGATTACAGGTCAGCTCGACCTTTATAACCTTCCTAAGTCTAACCATCTGACTTGGACGTGATCTCTGATATAACGAATCCTGGAACACAGACAATAGTCTTGTTGGTCTAGAGCGACCCATAGATATATAACTAGTTCAGGTATAAAGATACCGGTGACTTAATCCTAGTCAAAGTACCTCTCCATTTTGAATCACACAGGCGAGCAAAAAGGCGACAAAATGACGAACCTCTAGATGATAGCCTAAAGTTCGATACAAGAGGAATTACCTTATTTCGGAAAATCAACCATGAACATATGCCTCCAGGCAGGCTTGAATAATACGGGGAAATAGTTAGTTAGCTAACTAACTCACAAAGACAATGTATTTCCCTCAGAGAATCACAAGACGCAGTCGCGTCCGCTCGCTAATCAGTCCATTTCTCAACTGCCCGACCTGGGCGGAACAACAAAACGACAACCCAGTCGAGACATGCGCAGAGTGACAATCTCTGAGTCGCTGTTCACAATAAGACGATTCTAAGAACATTCGAGATAAAAGTCTTACACAGTCGCGCCTTTTATGGACATGAACAGAAGCGTTAAGAAAGGTTTCAAACATCTACAACAGTTGACTGATACTACCAAATAAGGAGATATGGTCACGCTTCGTTCAAGACATTATAGACCGAACGTGTCTCTATACAAGAGGAGGTAAACTCATAAAAAATAGCAGTATCGATATATCGGATTCTGTCCCTTTGACCATAAAATATATATAACATGCATTTCAGTCAAATAATGATCATACATACGAAAAACGATCATACAAAGACTTTGGAAAAAAGTAATTATTTGTGCGTAACATTACCGCACCCTCCCGGGAAAAAAAAAATGAAACATTTTTTTTTTTTTTTTTAAATCCTGGAGCCGGAAAAATCTAGGCTCCTAACGCACGTATGATGCGCGGATATACCTAACAAAATAGCTCAACACTTGGAGCGAAACTGAGATCATATCCCAGGTCCTTAGAGAAAAATTTATCTAAGTATACGCGTATATATCCCAGGAAGGTGCCACCAACACAAACCACAATGCTGGCAACATCATAATAAAAGTCAAATTATTCTCATACCAATATATGAAATCAAATATATTATTATGATATCATACAATGTGTTGCAAATAGCGGTGTAATATATTAATATACCGCACTATTTTATTACATTATGTAATGCATCAGTAACTAATAAGTAATACATGTGTTGATCTTCGTTGACATAAAACATTCAATAGAAGAAGATGTGGACATCATCCGCTCCCAATCTAGGACAGGACTTGATATACTCAAAGTTCCACAATGGACACAATCTCGCATCTTCAATGATGTGCTGCGAAAATATCAATAACACAAATCTTAAAGACAACTGGTAAATCTCTCAATACAATCCTGAAAATAATTTATTTAAATGTGGCCGAGTGATCTTTTGGCCCGTATATCACTAACTAAGCCTTCTTAGATAATTACATGGAACAATGTTATAAATTCCCCCTCAAAAAAGTGAGAAAAAAAAAATCTACTAACATGTCATTATAACATTGGACTGTATATCAGGAAATATATATATGACAGAAGAATCATGTGGAATCGTGTGGGCATCTGGACAGAATGTCCGCCATTACATTATCCGAACCACGGATAGCTCGAACCGAGAAATGAAATGGTTGAAGAGCTATGGCATAACGAGTGGACCTCGAGCTCTTCAAGTTTTTACTCTGAATAGCAGTAAGCGCTTTCTGGTCGGTTTCCACAATGAAATGTGCGCCTAGAAGAAATCTTTGTAACTTCAGAATAGACCATACCATAGCCAATAACTCACGGTCTAAAACCGAGTAATTCTTTTCTGCAGCATTTAATTTCCTAGAGATATACATCACCGGATGCAGAGTATCAGAATACTCCTGCATTAGTGCTGCCCCAATCCCAGTTGACGAGGCGTCACTTCGAAGAACAAAAGTCTTCTCAATAGTAGGTAACCTAAGAATAGGTGGAGATGAAAATAGGTCTTTAACCTGGTCCAATGAGGATTGACATTCTTTTGACCAGCGGATCAAATTAGGCGACCCTTTCTTCAATAAAGTAGAAAGCGGTGCCATAATGGAGGACAGATTCGGAATGAATCGTCCGTAGAATTGGATCAAACCTAATAGACTCCTTACTTGTTTCTTTGTCTTAGGGACCGAAATGTTAAGTATTTTTGAAACATTGTGGTCTTCTGTCTTTAAAAGACCATGACCAACACGATGACCTAGGAAAGAAATCTCACTAAATCCTATAAAGGCTTTAGAGGGTTTTGCAGTCAAGTTATACTCGCGAAGAGTAGACAGTAATTCGTATAAACCCAAATAGTGATCTTCCCAGGAATCACTGAATAGACAGATATCATCTAGATATGCTATGACATCTGTACGATATGCGAGAATTCGCCGCATCATGCGTACGAATGTAGCAGGGGCGTTCATAAGACCAAAAGGCATGAAATTCCATTGGAATAAACCCCTAGGTGTAGAAAAAGCTGTAAAAGGTTTGGCACGTTCAGTTAGCGGGACTTGCCAATAACCTTTAGACAAATCTAGTTTGGTAAAGAATCTAGAATTAGAAAGTTTATTGAGTAGCTCTTCTAATGAAGGCATAGGTTCAGCGTCGAACTTCGTAACTTGGTTCAATTTGCGATAATCTACGCAAATGCGAATGTTATTATCCTTCTTTCGAACAATAACCATAGACGAAGAGTATGCTGAAGTGGATGGTTCAATGATTTCCAAACGTATCATTTCATCCAATTCTTTTTCGACTTGAGACTGGAAATGGATAGGTATTGGATAGGGTCTGACTCTGATAGGATTATGATCAGTTAGCACAATGTCATGTTCAATGACATGTGTGTGTCCCGGGATGTCTGTAAGAACATCCTGAAATGTTTGCAACATCGAAGAAACTTGTCGATGTTCCTCAGCGGAAAGATTTGGAGAAACGGTCACGTTTTTCCAAGATTCCGTAGAATAAAGTGGGACCATAGAAAGAGGAAGATTGACATCAGAAAAAGTAGTTTCCTCATCCTGTATAACTGACAGCGATGAGTATTGACCATGAGGTACTTGAGAATTGTCCGTTGCCTGGAAAATAGGCTGCAAATAGTCTGGTCTTTCATGAAATTCCGTGAGCATATTTATGTGGAAAGTTTTATGCTTTCCATCAATATCGACAACATAGTCGACATCAGAAATTTTGGAGACTATTGCATATGGACCTTTCCATGCAATTAGAAGTCTGTCCTCCCTTGAAGGAAGTAGGACGAGAGCTTTGTCACCTGGACAAAGTTGTCGTAGACATCTATTCTTATTCGCAAACTGCCTTGCCTTTTCTTTAGCAAATTCGGAAGACGAAGTTGCTAGTCTGCATGCCTCAATGATTTTTTTCCTAAGAGCAATGACGTACTCATAAGAAGACTGAGTCTCATCGCTAATATTATCGGCAGTGATTAGATCGTGAAGTAAAGACATAGGGCCGCGCGGTTGCGCGCCAAAGACAAGTTCAAAAGGGGAAAACCCCGTATGTTCATTGGGGACCTCTCTATACGCAAAGAGAGCCGCGGGTAAGACCCTGTCCCAATCCTGAGGATGATCCTCAGTTATTTTACCCAGTAAAGTTTTTAGAGTCCTATTTAAACGTTCGACCAACCCATTAGACATTGGGTGATAGATACTGCTGAGAGACCTTTTTATATGTAGCATAGACATTACCTGTGACATAGTGTCTGATATCAGTTGAGTGCCATGGTCTGACAATATTTCTCCGGGAAAACCCAAGCGAGAAAATATCAGCCAAAGAGCGTCTGCGATATCAGCAGTTGAGATGCTCTTGAGAGGTATTGCCTCTGGCCAACGTGTGCACATATCGACACATGTAAGAATAAATTGATGCCCTCTAGCCGACTTAATTCTAAAAGGACCGATAATATCTATTGCCATTTTTTTGAAAAGGGCGAATTGGAATGTCAGCAGCCTGAATAGGCGCAGCATGTCGTGGTCCTTTAGATTTGACCTCCTGACATACTTTGCAAGAGCGACAGTACATTCGTATGTCCTTGCTCACAAATGGCCAAAAGAAAGCCGCAAGAACTCTCGACTTTGTACGGGAAAAACCCATATGTCCAGCACATTGCGAGTCATGAGCATGTTGCAATATTTGCACCCTCATGCTCTTAGGCACAAGAATTTGTGAATGAGTGGATGTAGTCGAGTCTTGTACCATACGTACAAGTACGCCGTTCTTCATAGAAATCCAAGATTTTCTATTAGTATTTTGATTAGGATCACCTTTTTTTGCTAGAATGAAGAATTTTTGTAACGACGGATCTTCTTCTTGCAATTTGATAAATGAGTCACGTGTAATAGTCAAGTGACTATTTTGTTCATCTACTTCATCATTATTAGTTAATGAAGTTTGAGGTGGATCCAGAGCATGTGCTCTTGTGACCACCGTATTGGTAGCTTCAATGTTTTGCTCTTCCCAAACAGCAATCTGCTGTGGGGTACATTCCCTAACTCCGTGAATACGACCAATAATAAGGTCCGCAATAGGGTTTGGAAGTAGACACGCGTGGACCTCTCCCGTGAAGAAAGGAGTAGCAATATGTATTATGGCAGTAGGATATTTTTCCAACGTGCCACCAAATGTGACACATTTGATGACCTTTCCTGTAGCACAGAATGGATCTACAAGAGATTGCCTAACCCCGACAGTAGTACATCCAGAATCAAACAACACCGAGACTGGATTACTATTTACAAGCCCCTTATGTAATATAAGAGAACCTCTCCCATCATGAGCAACATTAGCAGGAAGAGCGGGCAAAGGATGACCACAGCTTAGAGTACTAATGGTTTTCGGATCAAATAAAGTACTGCATTGGATACATTTATTTGCCCTACCAAAGTCAAAAGATGAGCATCCGATAGCATTATGGTCTTTATCATTATTAACCTGTTTATCTGCTCCCTGAGATTCTTGTTGAACAGAGTTTGTCTGTTGATATCTTTTTCTCTTCTGTTGCGATCTACCGCGACCATTATTGCTTCTGCAATTATCATTAAAGTCCCTACTGTAATTTTTATCCTGGTTTGCGTTCCAGTTTCCATAACTGTCATTACCATCTCTATGCTGTTGAGAACCTCTATTATCTTGGTATTGAGGTCTCTGCAAAAATATTTTCCTCTATACCGATTACCTTTATGAAAATTTCTAAAGTTACCGGGAATAGAATACCGTGTAATATTAGGTTGTCTCCAGTTCTGGGAAGAAGAATCTCCCTGAAATTGATTACCATGGTTCTGGGCATAATTACGGTTACTCTTTTTATTGAAATTTTGCTGGCTACCCTGAAATTTACGCATAAAATTCGGGCCATAAGGTGCTGCCGAAGCAACTGGCAGACCTTCTTTTACCTTAGAGTTGCTAACGGTTATGTGAGGATGTGCAGTAACATACTGGCTACAGTATTCTTCCATTTCTTTTATATTTTTAGGCTTACGCTCATGAAGAAAAGAAAGAAAAGCTTCATTAACAGAAGACATAACCTTGTCTCTAAGAAGTAAGTCCATGAGGGCTTCAAATGTACTTTCTGTCTTAGAAAGCTCAACCCATCGTAAAAAAGTAAGACGTATGCCTGAGATGAATTCTGAGACCGGAACAGTTGTTACGGCACTTGTCCTTCTTCTCAACAGATCAGGAAATCCATTCGCTCGGTACTTGTCCTTCTATTTGTAGACAAACTTCAATACCGCCGAGCAGCGCCGGGTAGTTTCAAAATATCAACAACTGTCAGTACTGCTGCGTCTTTCAAAAAAATTTCATCAAAGGTGATGAATAGCAACTGCAATGTTGTCTTGTAGTCTGCTGATGATGTCTGGGTTTGTTGACCCCCTTGAGAGTTGGTACCAGAATAAACCAACTATTGGCCACCATGAATTGATAAGGGTGGAATTAGGATGCCGTCAAATTACCACCTCTATCGACACCAGGTATTACAATGCAAGATGTGGGTGTCTTATCTGGTTTAGATTGTTGCTGTGTGTGTGTTGCAGTAGAACAGTTCAGGGTACACCACAGGCAACATGACGTGTAGAGTCATAGAAATGGTAACTTCGCTTTAGGTTTATACCATTTATTGCACGCCACAAAACAGTCATGATACTTATGTTATCATCGGCATAGTACAACGAATGCAGCATTCAAACTCATGTTAACTGACAGTCATGTAGAAGTCAATACTCAATAGTTGTATGGAAAACAAATATCATAGCGAAGCTTGATAAATAATACATATAACTTCTGCAACCGTGGTCAGCTGCAGATCCTTAATGTTCATAGACAATAATAATTATTCCTTCCTGATGCTAGCAGATCAGATGTATACAATACGTCCGTTTACTGTCTGCACGTGAGTAGCATACATGGATTACAGGTCAGCTCGACCTTTATAACCTTCCTAAGTCTAACCATCTGACTTGGACGTGATCTCTGATATAACGAATCCTGGAACACAGACAATAGTCTTGTTGGTCTAGAGCGACCCATAGATATATAACTAGTTCAGGTATAAAGATACCGGTGACTTAATCCTAGTCAAAGTACCTCTCCATTTTGAATCACACAGGCGAGCAAAAAGGCGACAAAATGACGAACCTCTAGATGATAGCCTAAAGTTCGATACAAGAGGAATTACCTTATTTCGGAAAATCAACCATGAACATATGCCTCCAGGCAGGCTTGAATAATACGGGGAAATAGTCTAGTTAGCTAACTAACTCACAAAGACAATGTATTTCCCTCAGAGAATCACAAGACGCAGTCGCGTCCGCTCGCTAATCAGTCCATTTCTCAACTGCCCGACCTGGGCGGAACAACAAACGACAACCAAGTCGAGACATGCGCAGAGTGACAATCTCTGAGTCGCTGTTCACAATAAGACGATTCTAAGAACATTCGAGATAAAAGTCTTACACAGTCGCGCCTTTTATGGACATGAACAGAAGCGTTAAGAAAGGTTTCAAACATCTACAACAGTTGACTGATACTACCAAATAAGGAGATATGGTCACGCTTCGTTCAAGACATTATAGACCGAACGTGTCTCTATACAAGAGGAGGTAAACTCATAAAAAATAGCAGTATCGATATATCGGGTTCTGTCCCTTTGACCATAAAATATATATAACATGCATTTCAGTCAAATAATGATCATACATACGAAAAACGATCATACAAAGACTTTGGAAAAAAGTAATTATTTGTGCGTAACAAGACCCCGATGCCATCACAAGAACAGCTATGCTATGGACCCCTGAAGGCAAACGAAAGAGAGGCCGACCAAAAACAACTTGGCGGAGGACTGTGGAGGCTGAGATACAAAGAATGAACCAGAGTTGGGGCACTGAACGAAGGATGGCCGCCGACCGAGCAAAGTGGAATCAATTTGTTGTTGACCTACAAGACGCCACCAGGAGTAATGGCCACTGACTGCTTTGACGGTCGGCGGCTAAGGATCAAAGAAGAAGAAGAAGAACAGGTAAATGTGGCGTTCAATGTTATTCTGTCAGATATACCACAGTCAGAAGCAACATATATATCACAGCCATAAACAATATATACCACAGACAGAAAAAATATATACCACAGTCAGAAAGAATATTGTAGAATAATGAAAAAATACGCTTAGTTCGATTTTAGTATGTAAACACACTGCCTTCGCCAAAGGTTTAATCGCGACATTACTAGCTGACGCATGCGCAGTCTATACCTCGCAGGGGAAGGAGCGGAAAGACAATATTTTCATAATGGCGGATAACATAGGCCATTTAAGATATATATGCCTTAATAAATTGCAAGGTTACACACAATGAGCCCATAGAAGGCATTTTCTAGAATTTATTTTGGCCAATCAGAAACGACTCCCTCTAACGTAAGCCCCATTAGTATATAAGGGTGGCAGTTTCAAAATTCATTTATCACACACAACCTTGTTAAGCCCAGCCAGAAGAATCAGAGTAGAGCACTCTCACTGCCAAGCCATTTTTGACTGTATGCATGGCAGGCATCTTCACTAAAAGTGTAATTCTGTGTTGGAGAAAGATTCTTAGAGGGTATGTAGGACTATCATAAGTATTTATGTGAATAATGTACATTTTATTTAAGGAATTAATAGGCTTATGAATATACCAAACATATTGATTGTGTGAATAGGATGGCTAAAGCTTGTCAAGCCTTTAAAACTACCCACAGCAGTCATTGCTAACCATAAGCATATCCAGTAAGGTTTATTAGTACTATGTTACTAACTACCATAAAAGGACCAGCTGTGACTTGGCATGAGAGTGAGGAAGGCAAAGTCTGCATCAGGGGTCACAGTTTCATATTGATTGTTTATTATTTGATTGAAAATGTTTTGCAGTAGACACCAATCTGTCCCCCTACTCTGTATCATACAGAGCCATTTATCATTCATTGTACACACAGCATCTTCTTCTTTTTCTTCCTCGTTCGTCCTAAAAAGGACGGTGGTTGAGTTGTGTCTGTTTACGCCTAAGCTGTGATATCTGCACCTTTTGGTCGACACATCTGACATCTGCACGGCATTTTTTAGGACCGGGTTTGCCTTCCCATTTCGATCCACACTCGCTCAGCCAGACTGCACTGCTGCAGACTGTTTCCAGGACCACCACGTGGAGGTGGAGTGCGGTCTTGACCAGCTCTGATTCGCTCGTCCTGACGCAGGCAGTCAAGCTATGAGTCGCTGACTGCGTTCTCTATTGCTGCGTCTTTGGGTCCCACACAGCATCTGAAACAAACATTCTCATCTCAGCACACGGTACAGATAGCAAGCATCATAAGCAACCACTGGACACATCATATTCATTCTTTCAGGATCCTAGTGCAGCATCACAAGTGTGATCCTGTTCTGAGGTCTGAGGTCCTAATATCCTGCTATATGTGAAGCCCAGAGATAGAAAGAGCCTATTACTGTCATTCCCCTTACTGTTTGGGAGTTTGTGCAGCACAGACTATCAGTGTGTTAGTACAGTGGAACCGACTTGGACCAGAGTTACTGACTTGGACCAGAGTTAAGTCCCATATATCTAGAAACCAGTGAGACCGGCTACTACTGTCAATAGAATGTTTTAAATGATGAACTTGAGCTGTAAAGATAGGAGAGACAGATAAACTTTAATTATTCACTATTAAAATAAATACAGAAGGACGGTGAACATTCCTGGTGGACAAGATATAGTGTAAAGGAACTTGTTAATTAATAGAGCCAAAGTGGATCCTTTTTCTTTTGTATTTACTTACAAATAGATTGGAATGTACATACTCTACCATAATCACCATTGCCTCAACATTCACCCATCATCACAATAATACATATTGTAGATAATAAATTAATTGAATTGTAAGACACTTGAGTTATTAATTACTTTTATTCAAAGGAGTTACAGTTCTATTTTCATAGTTAAAATTTGTACAAGAAAAGCTTGGCTTACTCAGCTGCTCATCTTTGGAACAATCTTCCACATGACCTGAAAAACATGCACAGTCCCTACTCATATAATCGTAGACTGTTCAAATACATTATGAGTGCGGATTATATGCCGCCCTAAGGGATTATGTTTCGAATTATTATTATCTAATATACTGTATGGAGGGTCTGATGATCCAGTTTTTCATTTTAATATACCTTACTTCTTAATTGTAATCAGATACTGTAAATGTATGCTTTTATACTACTTATAATGTTGCATCGCCATTGAACTAATACCTTAAGTATGTTGGAGAATATCTGGATACCTAGCAATAAAGATGAGTATGTGACCGCTTGGCCTTTCACGCTAGCATTATCCCTCCTACTTCCGCGCTAAGCATTTATATGTGCTATAATATGCTGCATGTAAGAATGACAGACCTTAAAAGCAAATAAGACGTTTTTACACAAAACGCAGTATTCATTCAAAGTTCAGTTGGCAGTTACTGCTCTGACAGGGCAAACGTAGGTCAGTCCCAGATAATAATGAATGGGTTTTATAAGCGCGAAAGTGGGAAATGAATGTTCGTGTGATTTTTTTTTTTAATCCAATTGTTAAGTTGGAAAAGATCACATAGTGAAAAAAGTCGAAATAACAGAATGTCGTGTGCAAAAAGGTCGAAAAGCTGAGGAAAGGAGTGCAAATGTAGATTATTGTACCGTGGGAAAAAAGGACGGGTCGTGTGAAAAAAGGCGGGAAAAAAAGAAGAAATACTATAAATAGAAGAGTTGTGGGCGATAGGGAGAGATTTCAGGATTTATGATTCTAATGAAACCATAACTTTAGACTAGAGGATTTTTACAGATAGCGTTAGGTAAACTTCGTCTTTGAGGATACCAAGACAAGTTTTTGAGTAGACAAATCAGTATATTATTCTATTTGGATATACATATATTATTCTATTTGGATATACATATATTATTCAGTTGGATTACATATTTTTTTCATCTTGGATAACCAATCATCATTGTGAAATTTACAGTGTTTGTCTAATGCCATCAATAAACTCTAATTGAATTTTTCTACATTGCTGTTTGTGGAACTTTACAGTAATTTCTTTTGGATATAATTTCTTTTGTGCTGAAACTGTTTTGCTTATCACCACACTTAAAGGGAAGAACATTCCTTGGTTGAAAAAAAATAACAAAAGGTCAAGTATCACCATCTCTGGCGGAAGGCCAGTTAGCACTTGAACCACCACAACATATGAAGGATTAACTCTGACTAAATAAAATCAATATAACTACTAGTGACGTATAAACATACACGGCCACAAGTAAGAGAAGGGGCAAAATGCAAGACGGGCATATATGCACGATTCTCATCTATCAGTCAATACCCTTTACCTCCCTAAGGAGCATAGGTCATAAAGCTGGATCTCGTATAGTGAAGGCGTCAACAATTCACTCCCTGTGGCAGTATCTGCTTGGGACCCAAAGCTGCTCACCTGTGGGAACATTTTCCGCATGCGATGACAACACATGAAGTCCCAGGTCATTCAGCAGATTTCCAAAATGTCACGAGTTCTTAAAATATGCCACCATAATCTGATTACGTTTCAAATTATATCTAATTTACTGTATGAATGGTTTAGATTGCGTTTGTTAGTGTTTTTTTTTTAAGGTATTAATTTTTGTTAATTTATTTTAATTAATAAATTTTTATTTTTTTTAACTTTTTTTTTAGATTATGTCTGGATGTTACAAATGTATGTTATTATTTTACCTCGATAATGTTGTATGCTTAAATAATGCTAAAAATACATGAGCTATGAAAGGATACGGTATGTAAGATGACAGAGAGAAGAAGGGCAGAATGTAAGACAGGCCTGCGTGCCCAATTCTTAATCCTTTGAAAATAAAGTTCTATCTATCTATCTATCTATCTATCTATCTATCTATCTATCTATCTATCTATCTATCTATCTATCTATCTATCTATCTATCTATCTATCTATCTATCTATCTATCTATCTATCTATCTATCTATCTATCTATCTATCTATCTATCTATCTATCTATCTATCTATCTATCTATCTATCTATCTATCTATCTATCTATCTATCTATCTATCTATCTATCTACCTACCTACCTACCTACCTACCTACCTACCTACCTACCTGTCTGTCTGTCTGTCTGTCTGTCTGTCTGTCTGTCTGTCTGTCTGTCTGTCTGTCTGACCGTCCGTCCGTCCGTCCGTCCGTCCGTCCGTCCGTCCGTCCGTCCGTCCGTCCGTCCGTCCGTCCGTCCATCCATCTATCTATCTATCTATCTATCTATCTATCTATCTATCTATCTATCTATCTATCTATCTATCTATCTATCTATCTATCTATCTATCTATCTATCTATCTATCTATCTATCTATCTATCTACCTACCTACCTACCTACCTACCTACCTGTCTGTCTGTCTGTCTGTCTGTCTGACTGTCCGTCCGTCCGTCTGTCTGTCTGTCTGTCTGTCTGTCTATCTATCTATCTATATATCTATATCTATCTATCTATATCTATCTATCTTTCTTTCTTTATTTTAAAAACATACTTTAATTATGATGATTATTGCAAATGTTTGATGTTATATTACTTTTATAATGATAAATGCCTTAATGATGCTTAAAGTAAATGTGAGGATGAAAGGATATTAGTTTACATGATGAGAGAGAGAGGAAGGGCAGAATGTCAGACGGGCCTGCGTGCCCAATTCTTAACCCTTTGAAAATAAAGTTCGTTCGTTCGTTAAATAAGTACATTATAGGAGATCAAAAAGGGAGAGGGCACCAGTATAATCTGCTTGTCTATATCTAATCCTTGCTACAGATTATTCACAGCATTGATCTTCTTGTGAGAGTGAGACCAGTGAACCCTAGACACTGGGACTTCACCATTGGTCAGGAGCGAACCCTACTTCTGTCAATACTATCACTACATCTATATATAAACCTCTCGCCACAAATATAAACCACAATCAGAAACAATATATACCACAGTCAGAAACAATATAAACCACAATCAGAAACTATATATATCCTACAGTCAGAAACAATATATACCACAGTTAGAAACAATATAAACCACACTCAGAAAAAATATACACCACAGTCAGAATTAAAATAAACCACAATCAGAAACAATATAAACCACATACAGAAACAATATATACCACAGACAGAAACAATATATACCACAGACAGAATAAAATATATACCGCAGACAGAAGCAATATATACCACAATCAGAAACAATGTATACCACAGTCAGAAACGACATATAACACGACAGAAACAATATATACCACAGACAGAAACAATATATACCACAGTCAGAAACAACACATTCCACAGTCAGAGGAACTATGCTGTTTTATCACTGTTCTTCTACTTCAAGTTCCTTCTAAGTTTTCTAAATTCTGTTCAAATCTATCTCCATGTTCTTTCTTCTGTGTGTTTATGCTAGGGATCCCATTCGTCCCGTTTTTCCCGGGACAGTCCCGTTTTTTAATAAAATGTCCCGGTGTCCCGAATTTATTCAAAATGTCCCGCTTTTTAAGGGTCCTTCCTGAAAAAAAAAATCTTTGGGTAACGGACTTTATTCCGTGTTTTAGTAGTGTTACTTTATCAATTTCTGGTTACAATGGACCCTCGGTTTGAATCTCGAACAAAAATTCGAAAGTCGACCAAAACGGTGTTCAGTGAGCATCTACCAAATGATTTAATGCGTATTAGCATTATTATACAGTATTTTTATCGTTTTTCATCCGCATAATGCCGAAACGTAAGTGCAGTATAAATGATAACATTACAAGAGAATTTCCCTTCATCAAAGGTGTAGATGAAAATGTGGAATGTACTTTATGCAGCTCTAAATTTTGCACTTCACATGGTGGTCGGTCAGACGTAGTCAACCACGTGAAAACGAAAAAAACATAAAGGTGCTGTTGAAAGAAGGCTTCCGACAGCAGTATAAGTCATTTCTTAAATGCGAAAACCCAGAGTGAAAAGGAAATGGAAAAACAGTTATCATTAGCAGCACAGGAAGCAACCTTCGCTTATCACACGGCGGTGCATAACCACAGCATGGACTGCACAACAGCCATCGTGAAAAAAACTTTTCAACGATAAAGTGGAAGTTGTGTTAGTTAATGTGTGTATTTTTATACCAGTATCTTATTTTAAGTGCAACATATAATATATAATATATTTATTTGTGCTTTACCTTAATTTTTAACATGTCCCGTTTTTTTACAAAATGTCCCGGGTTTTTTAGGTAAAAATTTGGAAATGTCCCGGTTTTTAAACAAAACATTATGGGAACCCTAGTTTATGCGTATGTCTCATTCTCTACTGTTTTTACTATAGGGATTCCAGAACATGGATTGCCCTGTCATTCAATTAAATATTTTTCTCAACCTGTGTTATGTCGAAAGCCAAGTCTTTGTCTTACCTGGTGTTTAACTTGTGATTGCCCACGTCCTTCCATCAGTTCTACATTGGTGTTTTTGTCATACCGCTGGCAGGACAACATTAGACAATCTTTGAAGGACCGAGGACTAGAATGGAACCAGGCCAGGAGGAAGACAGCCGATAGAATAGTCTGGCGCTCTCTCTTCCAAACCTCTACACCTCACGGTAGAAGGGGAACGACTACGTAAGTAAGATTTTGTCATACCATTTTAAAATGTCTATTAATCACAAGTAACTATTTATAAAATTATGTAACGTTTTGGTTGTTACTGTTGTTGTTCTCCATGTGTCACAACTATACAATAGGACTGTTCTGATTTTTGAGCTAACAATTCGCATTACGTGTTGAACTTTTTTTTTTTAGTTTCACATATATCCACTACACTGTACTCTCCTGCACCTTTCTGTGTTCTTATTTTGAAATTGCCGATTGTTCCTCCAACTTTACACAGCTGTCAAGATTTATGTATACATCTAGGCCTACAGCTTGTAGGGGTGCTTCTCCGAGAAATCTGGATTTTATTTGCTGGATGTATTATCATTATCTTTATCATCTTCCTGTGGATTTTCAGACCACGTTTATGTGACCTCCCATCCAATATTCTCATTTGTTTCTTGCATCTGATTTCACTGTTGGATAGAAAGTTGAAACCATCGGCCAGATCTAGATCGTCAAGCTGTTTTGTCGTAATCGACCGATTTCATTTTTGTTTTTTCGTTGCAGTTGTTATTTTCACATTCAAATCTATAGTCAGTAAGAAGAAAAACTGAGACAAACGGTATCCATACAACTTTCCAGTATTTATCTCTGAAGGCTCTGTAAGGCAGTTGTTCCCAACCTGTGGTCCGCGCGGCTCATTATCAGGTGGTCCGCGCGGCTCATTATCAGGTGGTCCGAGGCTGCGTTATCAATTTGTTTTTAAGTGCTTTGATTTTTTTCTGATCCTCCCGACGTTTTAGTGCTATAAAAACAAAACACAGACACCGTTTGCAAGCAGAACCAGCTTTGAGAATGTCTTTAACTTCTATGAAGCCTAATATTGAAAATCTAGTGAGCGAAATGCAAGCACAATGCTCCTATTGAATATTTTATAATTTTACCTATTGAATTGTATGAATAATAATAATAATAATAATAAATTCTTTAAGCGCCAAACACGGCGCATAAGGCAGAAACCAGTGCTCTCCAGGTTGTTCGTTGTGACGCCACTCCTCTTAGCTCTTGCACATTATTTAGGCCCAACGTTCTTCCTTCTCTTATTATTGTTCTTCTGAGTGTTTCTTTTGGTCTTCCTTTTTTCCGCTTACCCTCAGGAACCCAAGTGAGCGCCTGTAGTGGTATTCTGTTGTTTTGCATTCGTAGGACATGATCGATATATGACCATCGTCTTTTCCTTATATAGTCGGAGACATATTTCAAACATATTGTATGAATATGTAGTATTTAACCAATATGTTTGTAACTAGGATGTATGTAACCAATAAAGTGTACGTATAATTTGTTTTTCATTGAATATAGGCCTATTCATCTATTGAATAAAAACAGTTAAGTGTTTATGGCATTGCGAGATTACCTATAAGCTAGTGGTCTGCAACTCATATGTAGTTGGTAAAGTGGTCCTTACATGTAAAAAGGTTGGAAAACACTGCTGTAAGGTATTCTTCGTCAACTCTGCACGTAATTTTTTTTCTCGTCAGCACGAAATCAGTTCGATGAATAGCAGAAGGAACAATTAAAATAAAAAATATATATTTTTATCAATTAATTTTTTTTCAGTCAGTGCAATTTAAATGACATGCTAAAAGTCACAATGCTGATCAAAACATGGCACATTAGCATGTACCACTATGGTTAGAACATAGGTTTCGTTCGTTACTTGGAATCGTGGATGACCTAATTGTTGAATCGGCACGGCACAACATCGTTAACAGACCACAACCTGCCTCTCGGTCAATTATTTTCCTTACTTTAATGAAGCTTTTGTCACCTTTTTCATAACTGTCATATAAAACCTGCCGCGTCAATGTTAATCAAAACATATCATACTAAAGTGTGATACGGAAGATAGTTGTGTGCGCATTTTCAGCTCACTACTATGAGAGAAACACAGAATTTCAGCGACAAAAATGTAAAACTCTAAAAATATATAACCCTCATGTCGAGTTGAATAAAAGTCGGTACATAAAGGATATGATGTGTTGGAGAAAGGCAAAGAAGAAGGAATAAATAGGAAGAGCTGAAGAAGGGGAAAAAGGATGAATAGGAAGAGGTGAAGAACAAGTAAATAGGAAATGGAGAAACAGAAAACGGATTAAATAGACAGAGTTTAAGGTTAAATAGAAATTAATAGGATTATGTATAGATGACACATTAATAAATGAGAAAAGGTAAAGACAAAGAAGAAGGAGAAGTGAAAATGAAAAGGGAACAAATAGAAAGAGGTGGATGTAGAAGATGAAGAAGAGGAAGATGAAGAAGAGGAAGAAGAAAAAGAAAAAAATGAAGACGAAAGAACAAATAAGAAGAGGTGAAGAAGAAAAAGAAGATGAAAGAAGAAGAAGAAGAAGAGGAAGAAGAAGAGAAAGAAGAAGAGAAAGGACCAAATAGGAAGAGGTGAAGAAGAAAGAAGAAGGAGAAAAAGAACGAGAAGAAAGAAGAAGGAGAAAAAGAACGAGAAGAAAGAAGAAGGAGAAAAAGAAGAAAAGGGAACAAATAGGAAGATGTGAAGAAAAAGAGGAAGAACTAGAACAAGAAGAAGAAAGAAGAATAAAGAAGGAGAAAAAGAAGAAAAGGGAACAAATAGGAAGATGTGAAGAAAAAGAGGAAGAACTAGAACAAGAAGAAGAAAGAAGAATAAAGAAGGAGAAAAAGAAGAAAAAGAAGGAGAAGAAGAAGATGAAGAATAAAGAGGACGAGGTGAAGACGGAAGTGAATCTGACAGGCGAAGAGAAGGAAAAAATAAGAAAAGGTATGCATAGAAAGAAAATATGAAAGATAAACAGGATGAGTAAACGGAAAGAGGAAGACTAAGAAAAAAGGAAGGAAGATAAAGGACAAGAAGGAAGCGAAGGGAAAAGAATAAAAAGGACGATACGGAGAAGTCAAACAATATTGCTTAATAACGGTTAATGGTGGATATATTTTGAAACGGCGTTTGGTTCCTCGCATTCACAACTTTCTGTCACACATTCTGTCATTTTTTCATTAATATATTTCATGTAATGTTCTTGCTATGTTTTCATAGTTAATCTCATTGAGTTGGTATTTGTTTGTTTGTTTATTATTTTTATTTTTTAATTGATAATATTTTTTGTCCACGGGCTTGCTTGTCCTTTGTTATTTTCTCACAGCCTATCAATATTTCTCTTCTTTATTTCGTGTTTATGAACTTGTCATTATAAAGTGTAATCAAGATACATTCAGTATTTCTAGCGTATTGGTCATTTGTAAAACTGACTTCATTACCATAGAAAAAAACAAAACAATTATTTTGTTACTTTGACAACATCGAAAGAAAAAAAAAGTTTAGGGGGAAACGTTCCAGAGAAGACAACGAAAACAGAAACATGCCTTACCTGGTTACGATTTTTAATTTTCAGCTTCTTCCCCCAAAGGTCATCCGGATCCATGACATAATCCACCTGGATCTCTATTGAGAGCACTTCCGCTGTCCAAGCTGAGTCGCGCCGCGGGAACGCAGAAATCAAAGTCTCTGGCGGGAAAATGTAGCTATCCGAAGAATTGCGTCTAGGGTCGGCTGCTTCATGGGCGTCAGCAAAAGTACTCAGAGCTGACTCGCTTCTGGCTTTACTAGCAGCTAAATCTCTGGGCAGGGCTAAGTTGTTCTGGGAAATATCTGATTGGTTCCTGTCAGAGCCCAAGTCACTGTGGGATATGCTGTTTAAAGTTTGACTCAAAGTCAGGTTGTCCTGTTGCTGACCAGTGCTGTTTCTTCGAGAAGGTATTGCATTTGCTAGTAACACGCTGTTAGGTGAGTCGCTACCACCAGGGGTTTCAGAAAAGTCATGTCTTCGTAAGGCAGAACTCTGCTGAAATTGATCATGGCTGATTTGACTTGAAAGAGCAGCGTCTATCAAAGACTCTGCAGTTCTTCCATGGATATCGTTTTCAAATTTCCGTTTGACCATATTTTTGTTGGATTGGTATACACTTTTGTCATCAAAAGATTTATCTTGGTCGAGTTTTCGTTTAAGTTGAGGACTATCTGGTATGGGTTCCAGTCGTGGTTTAGAGTATGATCCCCTTTGTGATAATGATTTGCCTGAAGCATTGCTAGAGCCATAAAGTAATGGAATGGAATTAGGAGGCTTTCTAGGAATACGATTGTCATTTTTAGGAACATTAGACCTTGGAGAAGGTGGGACCTTCAGTACATTATTTGGTCTCGCTTGTGACACATCTCCATTGTTAATCTCCTGGGATTCACAATCGAAAGTCGGAATGTTTGCTGTAATATTTAAGGCAATGGTCGCCACCTGATCCAAACCGGACAAGAGTCCATTCTTCAGAGAGCCAGTAATCGTGCTCATGGCTGTAGTTAAAAAAAAAATTCATACCCAACGATCCAGAAACGTATGATCTCTGTCCAGTCAGTGCAAGCTATACGTTTTATTTTATAGTCCCTCTGATAATGTAGGATATAAAAAGATTGAAATGGTATGACAAGCTCACTAATGTGGAACTGACAGAAAGAAATAACCTAAAAGGATATAAACTGAGGAAACCTGCGGATGATGTTTCTTGTTCTGAAGTCACTAGAGTTGGACAAATAGAGGGAATCTAAAACATACTTGGAGAAGAGAATTGAAGACAGACCTAAACGAGATAAACAGGCTTGGAAAGACTTTAAAAGGATGGCACAGGACGTGATGACTTGGCGTGCTGGACTATGCTCTACAGAAATCTTAAAGACGGCAATGACGTGATGACTTGGCGTGCTGGACTATGCTCTACAGAAATCTTAAAGACGGCAATGACGTGATGACTTGGCGTGCTGGACTATGCTCTACAGAAATCTTAAAGACGGCAATGACGTGATGACTTGGCGTGCTGGACTATGCTCTACAGAAATCTTAAAGACGGCAATGACGTGATGACTTGGCGTGCTGGACTATGCTCTACAGAAATCTTAAAGACGGCAATGATGATTATGCCGGATACACTACAAGCGTTGAAGACTAAAAAAAAAAGAAGTTAGATTGTAGAATATTCTGCAGGCGTTTAAGACATTGTTAATTTAGTTCATTGGCGTAATGCTTGTAGCTGTTCGATGTTGTCTTAGGTTCACTCCGGCAGTTCTCATTCTGTTGATTTTTGCAGCTTACTTTTGTGTCTTTAAGAAGTGGCAACCACCAAATGATAAAATATGCACGTATTTAATTGTCTCCTCTTGGTTATATCAGCGTTTGACGGCTCATGATCATTTTGTTCTGGTGACCTTGGCCCGTTGTAAAGAGATATGTGCCAATTATAAAATGCTGCTGATTTACTTTATGTCCACCAAGGAACTTACAGACTGAAGTTAACATTGAGTAATGTCTGAAGATCTGTTAAAGAAACAAAATAAATGTGAAATATACACTTGAAAAAAAAAAATCATTAACAGGTTTAGAGTTAAAGTGTAATAAGACTAATTACTGAAGTAGTAATAATAGGATCTTGATAACATTTGAGCTTTAAGAAACGACATTTTCTTGTAAAGTGTGAACCAGATTAGTAGAGAGTCATTAATTTCAAAAAGTAGCATTCCTGATTTTTCAGCCAACAGAATCTAGACTTTTGGGGTCAGTGCCAGAAAGCCTGTTCATTGTCTGCATAACGTTGTTATGTTCTTCTTTTTTTTAACCTCTTTTCTACCTAGGAAAGTAGGTGATATTGTAACCAGCAATACTAACTTTGAGGACTGACAGACTAGAATCACAAGTCACGCCCTTGTTTTGAAACCTCCGGAGAAGAGGGAAAAAAGACTGAAGAAAACATCAAAACAGATATGAAGAAAATGTCAGACAAACATTAGAAACCATGGACAGAAGTAGACCTGCTTATCTGGGCAGTATTTATGGAGACAGGGCCGGCCTTAGGGCAGGGCGACCGCCCTAGGTGCTAGGGTAACACACGTCGCCAAGGCCAAAACACAGGATGTAAATATTTTATTAGAAAACTCTAAAATCAAAGTCTGACATATTTTTAACATTCTTTTATTAGTTATTATCGTTATCTTTGAGTGTAAGTAATTGTTGTTGTTGTTGTTGTTGTTGTTGTTGTTGTTGTTGTTGTTTAACTAGGGCTGCTGAGATTCTCGCTCTTTTGCAGCCAATGCCAAGTTGAAGACTCCTTGGTTTTACCTACATTGTAGATCTAGGCTTGTCCTGTGGCTTTTCTGCCATTCCGAAACGTGCTGAGTTAAAGTCATGAGATCCAGTTTCTCCAGCTTGGCTTGCATTTAAAGGATATTCACATCTGGTCCCAAGCTAGGTGTAAGAAGCTTGTGGCATACTGTGCATTCCCCGCCATCCAAGGGGGCTCTCCACCTACGCAGAGCTAAAATAATGTGCTCTGGTTCTGGGCAAAAGAGTTGTCATGTCCTGCACAGAGCCAACTACTCAGCTCCCCCTGCCTATCACTGAGTCTATAGTGAGATCCTCCTGCATGCAGTCAACCAGGTCAATGCCAAAGAATCGCGTCTGGGGCTCAAGTGACTTTTCCAAGCTTAGTATGCAATGCTGGGTGCTCAACAAGTTTTACCACAGGGGGAATGCCTGGAAGTGTGTGGATGATTTCAAAAGCCAATGAGGGTGTAATTAGCCGCACAGAAAGAGGTTCACTTCGACATATGTATATTGTAGCATTGTGCATAGCTGGTTGTCATACAGAGATGACTCTAGATATGCTTCAATGCATTCTGTAAGTAATAACTATCTAATGCTAATCTGTAATTTTATTCACGACTCTTGCTTAAATTTCCATTTTAAAATTTAAAAAGTGCATGAAGGTTTATTGTTACAGATATATAAAAGTACAAATGTACTTAAGTTTCCAGTATAGTTTAATTAACCTACATGGCTTGAAGTGTGAGGCGGGGCACTATGTCAAACCGTTCGCATCGAACGAATGGTTTGCTCCAAGGCCGGCTTTGTCTAGAAGGATGTATCCAAAGAACTATGCTCCAGCGGAGGCTGCCGCAAAAACAGAACAAAAGCTTTCTTACGAAAACTACCAAACAAATTGTGAACAGATAGCAAGGACAATGCATAACAATTAAGAGCATTTCTTCTTCTCCGTACACTCTCAGACGTTCACTTGAATGTTTTCAAAGAAAGCAGCAGTCAGTCTGAGGCTATTTGAATCTCCGTAGAGCTTTTCCACGAATGGTACAGGTGTCGACCATATACGCTTTCTCTGTTCCGCATATGTTGGGCAACTTTGAGCATGTCAAAACATAACCAATTTTGATAATGCGTAAGAGACATCAAGAAAACACACTATCCCATTTTTACAACAAGCAGAGATGTGACAATAATACGCATAAAATAGGTAGATAAAAACATTGTTCAGACAATAAACAAGCTCTTAGGCAACGACGTAGAAAAGTCTAGATCATCTCAGCCATAAATTCGTAGACACAGCTGATTGAAAATAATGACGCCATTAATATCACAGCGCATTCTTTGTATCACAATGGCGGTTCATTAACCTCAAACATTTCTTGTCTTGTACCTGTAGGTAGAAAATTGATAACAGATGGGGCAAACGAAAATTTTTGATTTTATCGGGGGAAAAAATAGACAGTTATTTTTCTACGTTTCGACTCTGGGCGAACATCATCACCGTCGTCAACATCACCATCATAATCATCATCTCAGCATCAATCATCATCGTATCATCATCATCCTAATAATCCTCCTCCTCATCATCATTAGTACCATTAAGCTCCCTATGGAGCATAAACCCTGAATCAATCAACGTCAAACCCTCAACGTCAAACCCTCAACGTCAACCGTCAACGTCAAACCCTTATGTCCTGTACCATCTTTACTGGGAATGAATGGTTTACGCTGTTGCAGTTTTTGTGTTGTTAATTCTCAACAGGATGGGTGGGGTAGCCGGACCCATGACTTCCCCTTCATGGTCAATACAAATTCATTTAATTAAATTAAACACGTTTTTATAAACTAAGTAGAAAAATAACCACAGGAAAAAAAATGGAAACAAATTGGTTAATAAAAAGTGTGCACATCAATTTACAAGTCTATAGCTTAAAGCATCGTGTAGTTCAGTGGTTCTTAATATCGGCCATATGACCACCACCCCCCACAGTACGTTTTTTTACAACTAACAGTTACTATGAGGGGGGCCACTGAGTTAAATGAGGCTCAGAAGGTGGGGGAGGGGGGTCCACAAGCTAATACAGGTTGAGAACCCCTGGTGTAGTTCATGGGGTTTCTAACGAGATCAAAGAAAACATGGACTTATTGCTCCCACCCCCAGTCATGTCGTGCTAGTTGACTAATATGAGATTATACCAGCGTCGTCATGTTCAACAAATTGAGAAGAACCGATCACTGCAAGAGTTTGATCTTCGTCCGACCCTTCCTCAAATGGACCACGTAAAGTGGTGTCTCTTTGCTTCGCGGAGGGTGAAAACTATAATTAAACGCAATTAGTCAGGAGCACGCTCAGTGTGTGCCAAGTGTTGTGTTGTTCCGGCGGGATAGGGGGGGAGAGAAAGGGACTGGATCCCTGAGGAGACAAATAAAGAATATAACAACTGTCCCCACGTAAAAGGTGATTAAAATGAGGTTCTCCATGGGGTTGGAAGCCCCATTAAATAAAAGAAATTAGTACAGCACCACCGCTGTAACAGCTTTGGACTGGTTAGTGCAGGTTTCCTGCAAGAGCAGCTGCTGCAGTGTTGGCTCTATGGTCAAAGTGATCACGGTGTTGCTGCTGATAATGGTGATGCTGATAATGATGATGACGATGATGGTGATGCTGATAATGATGATTACGATGATGATAATGATAATGACGACCATGATAATGATGATAATGATACTGATACTGATGATGATGATAACGACGATAATGATGATGATAACAATGATAATATGATAATTATACTGATGATGATGATGTTGATAATGATGATGGTAATGATAATGGTGATAATGATGATAAAGATGATGATAACGATGATAATGATAATGATGATGATGATAATGATTCTAGTAATGAAAATGATGATGATGGTAATAATACTGATGATAATAATAATGATGATGATGATGACGATAATTTTGATGATGATTATTACGACAATGATGATGGTGACAATGATGATGATAATGATGATTGATGATGATAATGATGATGATGATTGATGATGATGATAATGCTGATAATGCTGATAATGATGATTGATGATGATGATGACGATGACGATGATGATGATGATGATGATGATGATGATGATGATGATGATGATGATTGATGATGATAATGATGATTGATGATGATTGATGATGATAATGATGATTGGTGATGATAATGATGATTGATGATGATTGATGATGATAATGATGATAATGATGATGATAACGATGATGATGATGATGATGATGATGATGATTATGATGATTATGATAGTAGTGATAATGATAATGATGATGATGATGATAACGATGATGATAGTGATGATGATAATGATGATAATGATAACGATGATGATGATAATAACGGTGAGGATGATAGTGATGAGGATAATGATGATAATGATAACGATGATGATGATAATCACGGTGAGGATGAT
>JAMPIV010013121.1:27500-162054 GCA_024509875.1 Oreohelix idahoensis
CTAAAGAGGCTGACGTACCACGCGGTGGTAAGATAAATATAATAGCCTTTACTAAGATAACCCCAGGTATCTTGCCCATTGACAGTGAGCTAGCGAGTTTTACTCCGTTATATTTAGCCTGTTTTGATTTTATGCACGTCAGACCTCACAAAGAACCGTTGGAAAAGAGATGAGGGAAAATAGATTGTTCTTATTAATGAAGAACCCAAAGAATATCTAGGACGATCAGAAAATCCATCGAGGAAGATTCCAGAGCAGCAGAAGAAATGAAGTAAAAATCAGGCGGAAATAATCAAATTTATATACGACATTCTATGAAAATTGACAAATGTCAGGATTTGATAACTAACTACTGGTTAAAAAAAGAAGAAACAAACAAACAAAAAATAAGAACTGAAGCAAAATTATGGGTTCAATTCTCTGCACTAGACAACAGGAGGCTGACACTTGGGAGTCATGACCTAAGTGGGCCCGCCCCCCTTAGAGTGTAAAGGCGATTAAGGAGTCGAGACACTTGGTTGAACGGGCTAACTCTTCTGATGATCAGATTGCCTCCTGTTGTATCGCTCTGCATAGAGTTTCCTATCCTGATAACAGGTTGGTTTACAAGAAATCTCGATACGGCTTATTTCAATAGTTTTATAGATTTATGCATTTAGTTTAGTTCGCAATTTTTTTTTCTCTTGTGTTTTCATTTCCATAACAAAGAACTTACGATCGTAACGCTGGTTGTTCCTTTCTTCTTAGTCCTAGGAAGACGACGACTACCGAATTTTGTTCACACTATCTGTAACAACATGTGAATATAGTTCAGAAGTAGAAGAGACAGACACAGGAAAAGAATAAACTGATCAAATGCCACAGCAGCTAATTAGAACTAAAGTTGACTATATACACCAGAGACTGTAGGAACTAAGGTTAAAGTTGATTCAGTGCACCAGAGATGGTAGACAATAAAAACAGAACTTGAATCATTACACTAGAAATAGACTGTGGAAATTAGAACTGAAGTTGAATCAATGCACTAGAGAGTATAAAATACAACTAAAGCTGCAATACACCAGATATTGTAGAAATTACAACTAATGTTTAATCAATATACCAGAGACTATAGAAATTACAATTAAAAAATTAATACACCAGCGACTGTAGAAATTAGAACTAAAGTTGAATCAATACACAAGAGACTGTAAACATTATAACTGAATTGAAATCAATACACAAGAGATTGTAGAAATTACAACTAAAGTTAAATCAAAACACGGCGGACTGTAGAAATTATAACTGAAGCAGAATAAATACGCCGGATACAGTAGATATTCAAACTTAAGCTGAATCAATACACCCTAATTACAACCCGAGTTGAACAAATACACCAGAGACTATGGAAATTACAATTGAAGTTGAATAAATATACAAGATATTGTAGACATTACAACTAAGTGGAATTAATAGGCCCTACACTGCGGACTGTAGACATTATAACTGAAATAGAATAGATACACCAGGTATTGTAGAAATTACAAATAAAGTTGAATCAATACACCGCGGACTGTAGAAATTATAAATTAAGCAGAATAAATACACCAGATATTGTAGAAATTACAACTAAAGTTGAAGCAATACACTGCGCACTGTAGAAATTATAACTGAAGTAGAATAGATAAACCAGATATTGTAGAAATTATAAATAAAGTTGAATCAATACACCGCGGACTGTAGAAATTATAAATTAAGCAGAATAAATACATCAGATATTGTAGAAATTACGACTAAAGTTGAATTAACACACTGCGGACTGGAGAAATTATAACTGAAGTAGAATAGATACACCAGATAGTGTGGAAATTGCAACTAATGTTGAAGCAATACACTGCGGACTGTAGACATTATAACTGAAGCAGAATAAATACACCAGATATTGTAGAAATTACAACTAAAGTTGAATCGATACACCCTAATTACAACCCAAGTTGAACACCAAAGACTGTAGAAATTAGAGTCATGATCACCAAAGTCATTCAGTGTGACGCTCGATAATAATAAGGATGACGGCTACGAAGATGAAATTGATAGGCTGACATACCAGAAGTCATCGGGGTTCATGTTACAACACATACCAGAAGTCATCGGGGTTCATGTTACAACACATACCAGAAGTCATCGGAGTTCATGTTACAACACATACCAGTAAACACAGCAAGTATTACGTGTATATTCCAGGAGATCTCGGCAAGAAATCTGATAAAGTCAGCTCTGTTATATGTCTTCTAAGATGAGTTCACAATTTAAACATCTCACCTGTAGATATGTACTCTATTTGCCAAGTGTTACAACACATACCAGTATACACAGCAAGTATTCCGTGTATATTCCAGGAGATCTCGGCAAGAAATCTGATAAAGTCAGCTCTGTTATATGTCTTCTAAGATGAGTTCACAATTTAAACATCCCACCTGTAGATATGTACTATATTTGTCAAGTGTGGCTAGTTTTCAGTCGGTTTTTTATTTACCAGCTCAATTGAAGTTTGGAAAAGCAGACAATTGGCTGCCATGTTGGCCAAGTATCTATCGACACACAGAGTTTCGCTTCGAGTTAGAGTTTTTTTTTCTTTAGTTTTTGTTTATAAATAGGCCTCAGTGGTTGTCGTTCATCATTATTTTTAACAAAGCTTGAAACAGAGTTGGGGTAAGGTTAACACTGGCTGTTTTACAACGCTCAAACCAGGGTTGGGGTAAGGTTAAGGCTAGCTGTTTTACAACGCTCAAACCAGGGTTGGGGTTAGGTTAACACTGGCTGTTTTACAACGCTCAAACTAGGGTTGGGGTAAGGTTAAGGCTAGCTGTTTTACAACGCTCAAACCAGGGTTTGGGTTAGGTTAACACTGGCTGTTTTACAACGCTCAAACCAGGGTTGGGGTAAGGTTAACACTGGCTGTTTTACAACGCTCAAACCAGGGTTGGGGTAAGGTTAAGGCTAGCTATTTTACAACGCTCAAACCAGTGTTGGGGTAAGGTTAACACTGGCTGTTTTACAACGCTCAAACCAGGGTTGGGGTAAGGTTAAGGCTAGCTGTTTTACAACGCTCAAACCAGGGTTAGGGAAAGGTTAACGCTAGCTGTTTTACAACGCTCAAAACGGGGTTGGGGTGGGTTAAGGCTAGCTGTAGCGTAAATATGGATAGCCACTCAGGCATTATTGCGCAATATGTTGATGTCCTGTCTGCTATTCCAAACTTCTACCATCCAAAGCTGTTTGATACAGTGCAATCGCAATTTATGCAAGAGTTGCGTTATAGCGGCGAGTGCATATTTTGTGATTGGCGTGTGATGAGATAATTTTCTCCATAGAAAATAAATACGTGGCGATTAGGGGAGATGATTCTGCAAAGTAGGTTAAAATAAAAATTAGTAATATTTTTGACAGAGCATTAGAAAACAAGCACGAAACACAAGAAACATAAAATAAAAGATGAAATTATGAACTTGTATACTAGTAACGACATGTTTAGCATTTTTTCCCTTAGCTTGCGTTATCCCAAATTCGTGTAAATTGAAATTAATTAAATTTAGATTGCGTAAATTGCGATTACAGCGTACTTTATTCTGTTACATGTATTTTCAGGTTGTTTCCTCAACCAATGTAGGTTCCATCCTTATATCATAAACAATAATGTGAGGAAAAATCATATAAAAAGGCCACAAAGAGAGACAGTTTAACATCATTGCATGGAACGGTTTCAACAAATGGATTGATATACAGCACTTGGGGCACGAAGTCGTGGAGAGACATGATAACCCACGCCAGCTGCAGTGGTAATTGAACACGTTTCCATAAATCGTATTTGCTGTCATTACGTGATACAACTTTTCTATTTAGTCCCGTATCTCTGTCTGCGCGATATAACGTTTACGTTTTCTCCCGTATCTCTGCGTGATCTAACTTGTCTGTCTTGTCCCGTATCTCTGCGTGATATAACGTTTATGTTTAGTTCGGTATCCCTGTCTGTGTGATGTAACTTCTCGGTTTAGTTCCGTGTCTCCATCTGCGACACATAAATTATTTGTTTAGTCTCGCATCTCTGTCTGCGTGATGAACGTTTCTGTTTAGTCCTGCATCTCTGTTCCCATAAAATGTGTCCCCTTTCACTGCGTCATAAACCTGTTCTATTTATAGACCTCTATGTTGGTTCCCCGACTTTATCAGTCGGATGAGTCACACAATTAAAACGTCAGGTAGATAACGATGTCCAAAAAGAACAATTTTGGTTTTCAACAGAATATCGGAACAAGGGAAGCAATATTTTGCACAAGAATATTAGCAGATAAATAAATAGAGGTCTAAAAATGTATTTACATGGGCTTAATTTACAAAGTCCACCACGAGAAAATAATTTAATGACTCGAAGACAGTATTGATGGAAATGACATGTCTATTTAATATATATACAGAAACATTTTTAAAACAGATATAGGAAATACCAGGACTGAACATCGGTGGAAGATCAGTAAACAACCTTATATATGCGGATGATACAGTTTTATTAGCTGAAAGTGAACAGCAGTTGCAAGAGCTCGTGAAGCAAGTAAACAGCATAAGTCACGAATATGGATTGGACATTAACACTGAGAAAACTAAAGCTATGGTAGTTACAAAACAGACGATAAGGCAACATTAAAGATAAGTATAAATGAAGAAATCCTGAAACAAGCCAAGAGTTTCTCATATCTTGGTCATATAATAATAGAAAGTGGCAGATGTGAAACAGAAGTCAAGAAGAGAATAGGAATGGCGAAAACTGCATTCAACAACATGAGACAAATACTGACATCTAAACAATAAACTCTTAAATTAAAACAGAGAATCATTATGTGTTATATATATATTCTTCACGACTGTGTGCTGTAGAAACATGGACAATGATCAAGCAAGTAAAAGAAAGAATCGAGGCCCTTGCGATGTGGATATATAGAACAATTGGGCGCATCTGATGGAAAAAGAAAAAAAAACAAATAAAAAGGTCCTAGGAATGAAAAGAGAATTAATCAAAGCGATAAAAATTAGATTGTTAAAATAGTTTGAATTTAATGGTCAATTCTTTAACCAAATCAGTGGCGTGGCTATGGGCACTAAAATGGGGCCTAGTTATGCTTGCTTTTTTATTGGCCACTTTGAATATTTGTTCCTTCAAAGTTACGATGGGCCGGTACCTGAGTTTTACCGTCTCTATATTGATGATGGGATTGGAGTTACGGACATTTATGTTGGTAATTTCAATTCTGCCATCAAATTCACTTCTCAAATTTCTACTACTTCACTAAACTTTGTTAAACAAATACCATCACTAACCAAGATCTGCTTACTCGTAGCAAGCAAGAGGACATGCACACCATCATAGCTGGCAGACGCTGGAGCTGGGTTGGTCATGTCCTCAGAAGAGACCCCGATGCCATCACAAGAACAGCTATGCTTTGGACCCCTGAAGGAAAACGAAAGAGAGGCCGACCAAAAACAACCTGGCGGAGGACTGTGGAGGCTGAGATGCAAAGAATGAACCAGAGCTGGGGCACTGTACGAAGGATGGCCACCGACCGAGCAAAGTGGAATCAATTTGTTGTTGCCCTACAAGACGCCACTAGGCGTGATGGCAACTGACTGCTTTGACGGTCGGCGGCTAAGGATCAAAGAAGAAGAAGACTAAACTTTCTTGACCTTACTGTCAAAATTAGTCCTACGTGCCTTAAAACTTCAATCTTTTATAAACCTACTGACGCTCATGGTTTTCTTCTTTACACTTCTTCTCATTCTCTCAGCTGTAAAATTTCCATTCCATTTTCTCAACTTATACGCTTACGTCGGATATGTCACAATGATGATGATTTCCGAGAACGAGCTCAAGAGATGCTAGAGTTTTTTCGCCGACGTCTTTATCCTGAAAGAGTTTTATCTGATGCTCTTAATTGCATCAGACACGTTACTCGCCAGGTGGCACTTACTGCCAAACCTACTACTACATCTGACAGACTCAAACTTGTCTTAACTTTCCATCCCCACTGTTTGGCGGTGAAAAAAATTATGTTTCGCCATCTGCCTATTCTCCACTCTGATCCTGCTACCAGAGAGTTGTTTCGAGATACGCCTTTAGTGGCATATGGTAGGGATCAGAATTTTAGGGATATTATTGTTCACTGTCGCTTGAGACATACTAGTTTTTCACACTTTGGTACTAAACCATGCCAACGCCGTATATGTAAGAGCTGTCCGTTTGTACTCCAAACTCATACAGTTACTTTTCCGAAAGTAACAAAGAGTCTTTCGCGTGCGAATCCAGAAACCTGATTTATGCTATAATCTTCTGCACGAGGTGTGGCATAACCTATATTGGTGAAACTGGCAGACGTTTGGCGGACAGGTTTCGTGAGCACTTAAATGACATTTATCATGGCAAACCTGCACTCGTGGCTTTTCATTTTAATAGACCTGACCATTCAGGTAATTCTGATATTAATATTACTGCCCTCCGTTCTTGCGTTGGGGATGACCGAACTTGCTTTTATTTGAAGAATCGTCTCATTCTTCAAATGGGTTGTCTATCTCCCAATGGCCTAAATGTCCAGCATCATTTTGCATGAAATCTAGTGGCTCTTCTTTATTTCTTCCGTCGTTGATTTTGCGTGCTATCTTTTTGTAGTTTTTATAGTATTGTTTCATTTCGTATCCTTGTGTGTCTTTTTAATTGCCGCTATACTATACGTGTCTTCCATGGACGTTACTATACTAGCACTCTTCTCTTATATTCCACGGATATAGCTACTTAGATCAGGACTGGTTTTAGCAGTTTTTTAAATTCCTTTTGCGTTTCGTTGATTATTTACTTTCTTTTGTTTCGATATTTCTGTCTGGTTTTGCAATTTTCTTGCGTTATTATTTTTCTTTTTTCGCTCATCGCCTGTGTTGTTTACTTTTTCATCTGCTTGTATTGCTCTGTTTTGTATTTGTTTCTCATCATCGTATGTGTTTGAAGTATATTTCTTAGACCTGTTTGTAACTCTTGTCCTTGTCCCCTGTTTGTAACTGTGACTGACGAAGGGTGAAACCCGAAACGTCCCGTGTTTCCTGTGTACCGTTAACTTGTAAAACTAATTTCATACCATTTTATTTTTTACTTTATACATATGTATCCATTATAAGTATCAGTTTTTATGATTGATCGTGCCTATTATCATTAACGCAAGTGTACTGCGCCCGTGTCATAACATGTTCTTCATTGTTATTTCCTCTTTTGCTATTTCTTTTTTGACTTATTGTTGACTGACGACAACTCTCTTTTGCATGTCCAGAAAATGCCATCTACATACTTACACACGTATTATGGAATTTACTTTAATGCTGTAATATGGTTGATCTCATTTCGTTACTTTGATGCCCTAATCTGGTGGATCTCACTTTTTTACTTTGATGCTATAATCTGGTAAAACTCTCGTCTTTACTTTGATGGTCTAATCTGCTATATCTCACTTCTTTATTTTGATACTCTAATCTGGTGAGTCTCACTTCTTTACTTTGATGCTTAAATCTGGTAAATTTCCCTTTTTTTACTTTGATGCTCTAACCTGGTAAATCTCACGTTTTTACTTGATGCTATAATCTGGTAAATCTTACTTTTTTACTTTGATGTTCTAATCTGGTGAATCTCACTTCTTTACTGTAATGCTCTAATCTGGTTTTTTTTTTAATCGTACGCCCGCTATTACTCGCGAAATTTCCTGTTATGTCTAACCTGTGACTGATTTTACGTGAGTATCCCTTTTTTCCCTGTACAATGACAGGTGTCCTCTTGCCATTCAGGCAGATACTAGCCAATTTCGGAGGTACCCATTAGAACTGGGTCGGCTCAGGAGCTGTTCAGGTTATTCTAGTCTCTGGTCTACCATACTTCTTCAAATATCATCGCCAGGGCTCGAATTAATCCAGTCCAAGTCCCAGTCGACGACACTCTGTCAAATGCCCTCACCAGGGCTCGAACCTGGATCACCCGATCGCCAGTGCAATGTGGTAACCATTACACCAGCGCGGTTCCCTAATCTGGTAAATCTCACTTCTTTACTTTGATGCTCTAATTTGATAAATCTCACTTCTTTACTTCAATGCTCTTATCTAGCGGATCTCACGTCTTTACTTTGATGCTCTAATCTAGCGGATCTCACGTCTTTACTTTGATGCTCTAATCAGATGAATCTCATTTCTTTACTTTGATGCTCTAATCTGGTGAATCACACTTTACTTTGATGCTCTAATCTGGTGAATCTCACTTTTTAACTTTGATGCGTTAACCTGGTAAATTTCACATTTTTACTTTCATGCTCTGATCTGGTAAATCTCACGTCTTTACTTTGATGCAATAATCTGGTAAATCTCACTTTTTTACTTTGATGCTCTAATCTGGCGACTCTCACTTCTTTACTTTAATGCTCTAATCTGGTAAATCTGAAGTCTTTACTCTGATGCTCAAATCTGGTAAATTTCACTTTTTTACTTTGATGCTCTAGCCTGGTAAATCTCACTTCTTTACTTTGATGCTATAATTTGATAATCTCACTTCTTTGCTTTGGTGTTCTAATCTGGTGAATCTCACTTCTTTACTTTGATGCTCTAATCCGGTAAATCTCACTTCTTTACTTTGGTGCTCTAATCTGGTGAATCTCACTTCTTTACTTTGATGCTCTAATCCGGTAAATCTCACTTCTTTACTTTGATGTTCTAATCTGGTGAATCTCACTTCTTTACTTTGATGCTCTAATCCGGTAAATCTCACTTCTTTACTTTTATGCTCTAATCTGGTGAATCTCACTTCTTTACGTTTATGATGCTAATCTGGTGAATCTCACTTCTTTACTTTGATGCTCTAAACTGGTAAATCGCACTTCTTTACTTTGATACTCTAAGCTGGTGACTCTCATTTCTTTACTTTGATGATATAATCTGGTAAATCTCACTTCCTTACTTGGATGCTCTAATGTGGTGAATCTCACTTCTTTACTTTGATGCTCTAATCTGGTGAATCTCACTTCTTTACTTTGATGCTCTAATCCGGTAAATCTCACTTCTTTACTTTGATGTTCTAATCTGGTGAATCTCACTTCTTTACTTTGATGCTCTAATCCGGTAAATCTCACTTCTTTACTTTTATGCTCTAATCTGGTGAATCTCACTTCTTTACGTTTATGATGCTAATCTGGTGAATCTCACTTCTTTACTTTGATGCTCTAAACTGGTAAATCGCACTTCTTTACTTTGATACTCTAAGCTGGTGACTCTCATTTCTTTACTTTGATGATATAATCTGGTAAATCTCACTTCCTTACTTGGATGCTCTAATGTGGTGAATCTCACTTCTTTACTTTAATGCTCTAATCTGGTGAATCTCACTTCTTTACTTTGAAGCTCTAATCCAGTAAATCTCACTTCTTTACTTTGATGCTATAACCTGGTAAATCTCACTTCTTTACTTTGATGCTCTAACATGGTAAATCTCACTTCTTTACTTTGATGATCTAATCCGGTAAATCTCCCTTCTTTACTTTGATGTCATAATCTGGTGAATCTCACTTCTTTACTTTGATGCTCAAATCCAGTAAATCTCATATCTTTACTTTGATGCGCTAATCTAGTAAATCTCACTTCTTTACTTTGGTGCTCTAATGCGGTAAATCTCACTTCATTACTTTGATGCTCTAATCTGGTAAATCTCACTTCTTTACTTTGATGTTCTAATCCCATAAATCTCGCTTCTTTACTTTGATGCTCTAATCTGGTGCATCTTCTTTACTGTGATGCTCTAATCTGGTGAATCTCCCTTCTTTAAAATAGGTATTACTTCTGCATTAATGCGAACCATACTTCAGTGGGTACCATCCCATTGTGGTATACCCGGAAATGAAAAGGCAGATAAACTTGCTAAAATGAGAGGAGAATGTGAACAAGAAGATAATGAAATCACATACTTTGAGAAAAAGAGAGCTATCCAGACTATCAGAAGAGAACAGAATCAACCCAACGACGACTACCACACTCTTAACCGGCAGGGACAGATCACCATTTTTCGCCTCAGGACAGGGCATAACAAACTGAATAAACACATGTACAAACTACGAGTGTCTGCTTCACTGTGCACAAGTGGATTAAACGAACAAACTGCTGAGCAGGTTCTACAGGATTATCCTCTGTACGACTGTCACGGATTTGACTGTTAATTTTATTTTACCAACTCGTCCCATCTTTCTTATCTTTTAATGTTCTGGTTTCCTCGATTTTTTTTTTTTGCACTTTCAGTTTTCTTTTCTTCCGGTTTTTTTCCACGTAGCACATTATTCCACTCTCAGACCCCACCAGCGGTTTGATTTCGTTCCGGCCTTCATTATAAATTCAACACTTGGTCAGTAGTGGTCAATTTATGATAATATTACCTAAGCTGCACCTGGGGGCTGTCTGACTCGGGGAAGCGCGTGTGCGCGTAACGTGTTTGATCACGAGCAAGAAATAGTTCTTTGAAGTCCATAGCGGGAACAAAAGGAGAGACAAACTCACGTTCATTTTGACATTTTGGTTGTGGCACCTGATCGCTCACAGAATAATATTACCGTATATCTATTTGGGAAACTTTCTCGCGGGCTGTTGTCTTCTGATGTAGACTCTAGAATAACATTTGTCTTACTCTTGATTACGTTATACGCCGAACATCTGTGGAAACAGGCGAAGCCAGGTGTCATGGGGTAGCGTCACTTGTAGACTATAAATTTAAATAGGTTACTCAGTCAAACACACTCG
This sequence comes from Oreohelix idahoensis, assembly GCA_024509875.1. NCBI lineage: Eukaryota > Metazoa > Mollusca > Gastropoda > Stylommatophora > Oreohelicidae > Oreohelix > Oreohelix idahoensis. Next base: position 38,331 of record JAMPIV010013121.1, read on the forward strand.
TAACATTTTCCGGCCCGTAGCTGGCCAAATGAGACAGACAGACGTTAACACAAAAAAAAACTGGATTGTGTTGCAATTCTCGTCATCTCGGGGTGAGTAGAGGTCTTTTATTATACATATATATATATATATATATATATATATATATATATATATATATATATATATATATATATATATATATATATATATATATATATATATATATATATATATATATTTTCATGTTAGCTTTTATATATATCTGATAGGAGTGTGACTTGAAGTATTTTAGGTGATTTATCCCGGTAATTAGTTCAGTGATAGCGTAGCGCCGCCTACCGCCTTAGTTAAACGGTTTCTTAAGCAGTACGTTTATCCCTGTGTTATTGTTTACAATGGGTTAATGGTAAACTTACGATAACAGATACTTACTAGACATAGCCTCATAGTCCGTTCAGTGCTTACCATTGGGTTAAGAGTAGCTAAAATAACTGTCATTACTGTAAGGAAATGTCAGCAGTGTAGGTGATTCACTTAAAACTGAATAGTGTTGTGCAGGCACCATAACACTGAATTATAGGAGATAGTCACTTATTACTTTCTGATAGAAACGTCTAGTGGTTGCATGGAATCATTAAATGCCTACTTGGGTAGTTAGACACCAGTTTAGAACTATCTTTGTGCTTAAATGTATCACTCAGTCACAAATAAGAGTTCAAGCCAGCCCAAAAGGATTTAACACCAAGTACGCAGGCCTAATTTCACGCGCCGGGATAATAGCGCAATGGACCATTTGTCCTAAAATGTGTGTCTTGTGTGTGTTTCTGGTCATGTAAAACCCCGCACGTATTAGCGGCCAATCGGATATAGACAGAGTATCTTCAACCTATCTCGTTATTAGGGTGTAACTACCAGTGCATGGATAGTGCCTACAGTGTATTTATTAGGGAAAATTCATCACCTATACGATGTATACATAAAGACACTAACTGGAGTCATTTTAGTTATACAGCGGGTTTTTTTGTGTGTTTTTATTATTTGGTAACGATGTGAATATTGATACATTTATTATGTTGTTGTGCTGAAACACTTATTTTCATATATTTTCTTCTTCAAGAACTTTTAAAATAAATTTTACGCATTTATTAACACGCTGTTCACGACCCTTCATCCATACTTAATATTACAAGCTCTCACTATAGTCTCTATTTTTGACAAGAGAAAAGAGAGAGAGCGGGTGGTGCTTAGACTATTTAAGTGTGTTGAGGCTTGGAGAGAGGGATAAATTTAATGAATCCTCTTCCAGGTGGGTCTCAAGTTCACCCTATTTACACAATATCTATGTGTAATCTATAATTTTGTCAGTTCACTCTCATTGTCGATTTCACTACAATTGTCTAACTCGACAAATACTCTAACACTTTAACTCAACCACGACAACGACCAGTTAAGAAAGAAATACTGGCCCAATGACTCAACACTAAACTCAAAGCTGTATGGAGTTGAAGAGGAACTCCAGACAACGGTCGAATTCATCATGAGAACTCATCTGACGGTGTCAACATCAAAGATGCGTTTGCAAGAAGAAGAAGAATGCATTAATGAACAACAGTAAAAATACTCTACGTCTCTTGTGGGTCTGATGAGGCAAAGAAAGACACCAGGCGTGTCGTGTCGTAAGAGACAACGAAGGAGAAGGGGAGGACGGGGATGGCTGTGGCGAACTTCTAAATACAATAGCTAATTTAGAATATAACAGTATAGTGCATAAAGTCAAAGATAGGATAGTACTACAAATTTTCATTGTTGGCGTCGCCTACGCCTTCAGCTTATTATTTGATAACACATTAGCCGAACAAAAAGGGTACCCAAATTTTCAAATTCGTCCTTGACGACAAACGTAACACTTCCCTAGGTCAACTAAGTATTTGCCTAAAATACATTGTGGACGGGAGGGGCACGGATAGATAACCAACGCAAATCACGTCTCACATTGTTTCTAAAAATAAAACCAACTTGCTAGTATTGCCCTTAGGCGGTTTTCAAAAATACGATGTAACGTTAGAAAATGTGGACACTACGATCAGGAAAACACGCTTAGCTCCTATTGCGAATGACATAAACTCTCGTATTTAGCTTGAAAGTACATGGAAAAAGAATTGAACAGGAGGTAGTTTAAAAATAAACAACTAACATGGAAAAAAAGATAGAATTTTGAACCAAGCCACTTAGCCCCATAAAAATCATATATTCGTGTACCTGAAGACTTGCTGACCAAGAATATGTTGTTAGTTATCTAAATAGTCCATTAGATAATCAAATATTGGTAATAATACATAGAGAATCAGAGATACTGTCAGGTCAAGTCATGTCTGCTTAGATTGGATAGCATATTTTTTCGGAAAAAAAGTAGGTCAAAGAAAGGCTAAGATAGTACGATGAAAGGGATTGGATGAAATTTGAAGGAAGCCGAAATATTATTGGCTAACCTAAATATACAAATCTAGTTGGTAGTAGTAACGCATAGTGGTTTGAGATATTTAAAAAAAAAAAAGAGTTCATTCAATGAAAGAGATGCTTGGTCTCATTGGCCAAAGCCTTTTACTTTAACGAAATAGTAAACTGCTCGCTGCCATTTTTTCAAAAATATTCCGATGATGAGCAGACTTGTGATTTGTTTTAAAATAAATACAACAGAAAGCAGTCTGAACAGAGGCAGTGATGAAAGTGTGCATTATTCTATTGCCTAATTCATCGTTACTTGTTTATATTTCCTTGATATGTGGTAAGATTCATTTTATTGACTTTTTAATTAAAAAAAAGGTGGTGTGAAAAAAAAAGAAAAGGCCATGTAAAAGATTGTAATTAAATGGTTCCATGGCAGATTTAGGCATGACCTAGATGTTGATCCATCATATAAGGGACTATCTAAGAAGTTTAGAACTACAGGACTATATATATGATGGTCATACAAGAACATTACACCTATCTTATTGCATGGAAAAGATTACTGCAGGAATGACAGAGGCGTAGCATCCATTAGGGAAGAGAAAAGAAAACTGGTACCATTTGTTCCATCAAACTAAAGTGGAGAAGCAGGGTTGTCAGAGAGAGCTGACCATGTTCTTTTGTATTGAATATATGTTTACATGTAAATTAGGAGGAATTAGTTTGGTATTAAGACAGAACCATAACTTGCATTGACAGGGGTTCCTGCTGGCACTTGTCTGGTGCTAGTACTCGCTCATTGAAGAAGTCTGCACGATTTCAAAGAGTCACTGGCACCTGCTTGTATTAAAGAAGTTCAAGTCCAGAGGGGACTGAAGTATTTGGCCAAACCGACTACAACTGCTGTGATTCCAGGCAACAGATAAGTGCAATATCTGGCCTGGGACAACTTATCACAAAAGAAATAACAATCTCCTGTGTAGACAAAGTGTTACTCCAAAGAATAAAATAAACAATCATAGTGAAACAAAAGACAGTGGGATGATGACAATCCTCAACCTGCTTCCCTGTACTATTATTTAAAAAGAGTAAATAACATCAGAGTGAACATTTGTAACAATGTACTATGGATATATTGTCTGTTGTGTGTAAATATCTTTATATATATTTGTAAATATATCTATCCATCTAAATTGATTCTCATTGACTGTAGTCCTGACCAAAACAAAATGTAAAACAAATTACTAAAGACACTGAGAATGCAAGAACACATAAGTAAGCAGGTTATTGCAGTTGTAGCTACGTGTTCCAGAAAATGAATAAGAAGAGGGGGGAGGGAAGAAAGTCACGGTAACAAGAGAAATAATATGAAATCGCGTCAATATTCTATTCGACAAAAGGACGTGACAGAAAAAACGGAACACTGCAGTAAAAACGGGACAGCCGGTCACTCGTCTTTAGTTACAATATCTGAATTCTTCTTCCGTCTCAATTACTTCTCAATACACACGCTCAAACAAATGCATGCCGCACTATCTCACACAACTGCATACATCACTAAATCACACAAATGCAAATCGCATTAACTGACACATTTATGTGCTACACCAACTCACATATATAATTGCTACTCTAGCTCACAGAAATACACACTACACTCACTCACACAAACATTTATTTTTCGCAGGCACATGACCCCATATATATATATATATATATATATATATATATATATATATATATATATATATATATATATATATATATATATATATATATATATATCTTCTTCCATCCTTAGCCATCAACCGGCAAAGCAGTATGTGGCCAGTACGCCTAGTGGCGTCTTAGGGCAACAACAAATTGATCAATCTATCGCTGTTTCCACCACGCCTAGTGGCGTCTTTGTGGAACAGAAACAGACCAAACAATCTATCGTTGTTTCCGTAATCAGATTGGTTGGCAAGCAGGTGATCAGCCCACTGTGCGAAGTTTTTACGGGATGGGGTAAACAGCCCCATGCCCAACCCTCCTTAGTCGCTTTTTACGACATGCGTGGTAGGGTGCAGTGTTACTATTCTTTGCTCTCCTTTCGGGCCCCGGCAACACACGGGTATATATATATATATATATATATATATATATATATATATATATATATATATATATATATATATATATATATATCAGTCTTAATTGCTAAATTTTCATCTCCCTATAAATGTTTAAACCCTGACGTACGGAAATTATAACGCATTTTATATAAATCAGCGATACGTTGTAGTTTCATATTTGTTTAAATAACCTAATTTGAAGACGTCCGTTAGGCGGACATGATCTGCCAGCTGTCAAATGTTTGTTTCCCTCGAAAGTCTACTTTGGTGGCATTAATAATGTATTATCCTAATTTAACGCTATCAGAGGGTGTAAAAGCCGCAGGCATCCGTAAACATTGATGATTTTATGACGCTTTTCATTTTTAATAAAAGTGGACTCAGAAATGTTTGAAGCTAAGAATCATTTCCAAGAATAATTGCAGATATTCATACATGTCTTTGCATTTGGAAAGTTTCCCTTGGCTTTGACGTGATTGGTAAACATTACGTCACCTTAAAAATAGTGAGGCTAAAATAAATTACAGAAAAAAATACATAAAAATGTAAGCAAGTGTCAGATGGTGCCACCGTTGCCAGAGTAGTTAACAGTAACTAGGTCGTTAAAACTACTGAAATAAGAACACGGAGCTTAACTAGAGAAATAAATAATGGTACTTTGGAGAGCTAGTTGGATAAGAAGCTCTTTGACGACTGTGTCACAGAATGGATTGGGCGACCCTTTTTTATTCCTAATCCCTGTTTCACTACGGCCGTAATCAGTTACATTAGCGGTACTGATGTTATTGTGCGCTTTCTGTTTGTTACACTTGCTTTCTTTCATTCTCTGCTAAGTAGAAGTTATTTGATTTGGTCAGATATTTGACACTCCTGGCTGAGGAAAAACACATCGTTTTTGCAAGGAGCGGTTGAGATAAGATTAACACTAGTCCCCGCAGTGTATTTGTTATGGGAGGCCAAGCTTCGCTGAGATTATCGCTTATAAGGCCAGATTACGGGACAGATAAGAGATTACTCGTCTGCGCAACACATTCGGACAACAACTTATGACATAATCACTTCCTGTCCGGCTCGTAACGACGACATTACTTTATTTGAAAGTAATAAGTATTGCAACTTACACACATTGTCGTGTGAGGTTACTGGTGCGTTTGTGAGTTGGTACACAGCAATCGGATGTTTACAGCCCATTTTCAGAAAAGTAATGTTTGAAATTTTGCACTAGATGAGTCAGGCAAAATATTCAAATCAGATTGGCTGATTATTTGAGTTCCATAACAAACAGAGCAGGGTAGGACCGTTAATATAACCTTGCGTTTGTTCAGTGTTCCTTCACTGTGAAAATTTACCATGAGGAATCGCTTACCAAGAACAACCAGACTTGCCAGAAGAAAATTCAGGATTTTCATTTATCAGAACGGACTTTTATTGGAACACATTGTAAGACAATACACCCCCGGAAATCCATTTTTATAAGGAACCGGACTCTGAGGAAACTGAACACACACAGTCAAAGAGGAAGTTTTAGTGCTAAATTTACTACCCCAAGTACACGTGTATGAGACCTAACCCAGTGATTTTACTTAGTCATCTGAGCAAAAACGTATGTGAACCAAGATTGGCGTAAGTTGTGATTTTACATTCTATATTTCATTACTAACATGTGAACTAACATATATGTATATATTACCATGTGAATTTTAATGTGTGAAAAGTGCTAGGAATGTTCAAGTCATTTGAGGCTAGCAACCTCAGCATGTAGAATGATGATTTCATGAACCACCACTGCAAGGGATTAGTGACTGCTTTATTGCTAGTTTCTTAAAGAGAATTAAACGCATAAATAGTCCCAGGTTCAATATGGAGCAGGGAGGGAAAGATGAACGAAATGATGTACATTCTAAGTATAATATCTACATTTTCAATCAGTGTAAATGTAAACGAAAACATATTCACTTTAAAATTAAAGGAAGTTTCAAACTTTTCAATCAGTGCAAATATAAATGAAAACATATTCAATTTATATTGTGAACACTTTTCAAATAGTGGAAATGTAAATATAAACACATTCTATCTGTATTATTAACCTTTTCACTTAAATATAAAATCAATATATATATAACTGTTCAATTTAAATGTAATGAAATGTTTCTCTCTAGAGCTTATGTTTAATAATCATCGAGAGTAATTCTGAGTTAAATGGGATGGTGAAATAGTAATTAGGGGGCACATAACTTTGTGTCGAAAAACGCAATGCTTAGGAGAGCGTTTCGCTTCTATTCTTTCATCATAGTTATTGGTGGTACCAACAGAAAGTACTATCTCTGGAACCAAGTGAAGGTAGAAGTGGACTGACGTTGTCCGAAACGCCACCATAAGAGGGTTTTATAGACAGACGCAGTACCAGCTTCGCCGTTACTCCTTGATGTTCTGGGAACGTGTGGCGCCTTTAACCTTGACCATCGACAAGCGTGAGCAGTTTAACAAGAACCAACCCATCAGAAGGAGCAGAACCGTCATTGGCAGCTAAGTTCAATCTATATGCTGCCACTTGAACTTTTCTTTTTTACAATTTACACCCCATCACAACCGTGATGATAACGTTTTCTTGATCCATAACTATTAAAATTTTTAAACTGTTAAACCTAAAGTAATTATTAAATTTTGTAATTTATAATTATACAAATTTAACTTCGATTTAATCATTTCTAAATGTACTACATGTTTGTCTCAGTCAATTTATTACACACACTCTAAACTGAGCTATACCAGAAAAATAAGAATTCCACTGAGTAATCAGAGGTGGGGGCTTAAACGAGCTAACATAAACCATTGCTTAATCCTTCACAAAAGTTGTCGGCAGATTCTAAAATTAACGAGCTCAGCCAAATGCAGCATTGTTTTCGCTTATCTGAATATCTTGTGAACACTCCTTTGTGGTAGACGTGTCATTAACCTTCTATCTACATATCTGCCAAGAGTAATCTTGTGCGAAGGTAGACACCTTTGAAGCCCATATTAGATACTCTTGAGTTTTGGCCACTGTTGGACCACTACTGCAAAGCAGGGGAGGCAATATCGTCACAGACTGAAAAGAGGACCTCAAAATCATAACGCTGTTAATATTGACAATTCCCATGGAAAGTATGGCGTGTTGCATTACTGTGAAATTATTACAGTAAAATTTGTGAGTCTTGTCTATTTACAATTTTCTCGAAGATCGTATCACTAACTTCTGTCACAAGAGGAAGGTCCGTAAAAAAAGAAGATTATTCACCCTGTTGAGGAAATCCCATGACACGTACGAACAACAGACATCATTGCAATTTAATAGAGAAGAATATATCTTACTCGTTGTCTTTTGATTCCTTTGGAGCTAAAATAGTTAAATGCCTGTCGTATAAGATATACTGGGCGGGGCACCAATGGTCGCACCGCTACTGTATGAAAATAATTACCTACCTATTGAATGTTGTCATGAAGGTCTCAAGATATTGGATCCTTAAGAAAGAACGCAATCTATTATAGATAAGGACAAGAAGAAGAGAAGGCTAATGATCTCCATTAGATAATGTTTTCTAATAAATCATGGAAAGATTCTATCCCATATGACATTAGTTTATTTCCCTGATCTCGATAAAGAAAAAGCCAGCACCTTCCTAAATGAAGGTCGTGGAGATCTTCCGTGCAACTTAGGAGATGTATGATGTGCTATTTTGTGAATTCTGCTATCCAGACATACGCTTTGCTATCTTCTTCCCGATTAGATGTCAATCGCGTAATGTGTAGCCTGAGAATTATGTAGGACTGAAGACACAAAGTGGCGTCACAAGTTTCACGTTTAATATCAATAGTTCTTTCTTTTTATTTTATTCTTCACTATTGTTTCGTCCTAACTGAACACTCTAGTTTTAGTTCTCATATATTGATACATGACATGAGGTGCACATGATAAGGGTTAAATATATTGAGCATGAAAGTGTGTGCCCATGTAAGTCTGTAATGATGATCTAATAATCTAGATGAAGGGGAAATATCTAACTATAAATTGCTTCTTTATATTATAAGTCCTAAAGGAAACAATTTTTATCTAATTAACCAATAACAAATAGAATAACGGACAAAGAACAGTCTTTCGCACATTTAGCTACGAGACTAAGTGCAAAAGGCAATCACTAATAATGAAAAAGAAAATTATGAATAATTTTTCAAAAATTTAATAACGTCCTTTCCCCTTCGCAAATTCCTTAAAAATACAACATAAAATTAAATTTCATAAGTATGAATCATAAATCCAAACTGGAATAAAATTATGAAACAGGCTGTGAACAGGATAGGCTCTAAGAAGCTCTTCCACTTATGCACCGCGTATGTTGGCAAAACGTAAAATCGTACTAACTTCAGCGAGCCTCAGGTTATATTTTCGGGTTGCCAATGTGTGATAATGGAGTCACATATATCAGCGTACGTCAACTTTGAATGCAGCTTATGTGTTAAAGAACAAAGTTAAAATAACATGGTAGATTGCCACACACAGGACTATAGCCATTGTTATTTGAGGAAATATGCCTATTTGTGGTAATTCATGTTTTTGCACGATTTTTAACTTGTATTGAACAGTGCATATTTAATACGTCACCGGTTGTCAATGACGTAACGCGTTTTGCGCTAATTTATTCAAACGGCTAATATTCTGGAACTTTCGTATACTTCAGTCGTCTAAGAAAGACGTACTTTTCAAGCTCCCGGAATCGTGGAGGATATTGTATGTTACGTGGCATTTATATAACTTCGAAGGCCGCCACTTGTATTTTCAACGATTGTTAGGATGGTCCCGGACTTATGAAGAAGTTCCGCACCTTATGGAGAAGTATTTATTCAAAAAATATTGTTCACGTTTTCGGTGCACATTACTTGGGTGTCGATGGTTGACACGCACCTTTTAGTACAGCGGCCAGAACTGAATCGATGAGACCATATATGAATGTTATGCCACTATGAATGCTTATATACTTATGGACTGACCATGCACTTTTGTTTTACGGAGAAAGATGTTCAAGACTCTCCATTGTATTCCATTGCCTGAATTATTGTGAAGAAGTAAATAAATATCAAGCGACATGTAACAACAGACGGCTTGTGTTTCTCTTGCCAGTTTTATGTCCTGTGATGCCCTTATGCATTCGCGCTGTCAGCATGATGTGCTCATATCAATAGTCACACAAACAGAACACAGCCAATCCACCTAAACCCAGTAACGTTACAATTATTGGTGGCCTCGTAAGGTTTAGATCGACTATCCAGGACATTTTGAATCCTGACGAAGCCAGTTCGTATTTTTTTACCAGTCTCACCATTTGACCCTCATTTGAATAACAGTTCGTTGGACTGCGCATGTCTGCCGGTTCCGTAACTGTCAAATTTCGTTATTCATTGCTGCATCGTTCGTATGAGTTCAAGTCCATTTCAAGATGTCGTTCAAGTCTACTATCAGCTTTATATGATCTGCATGGCCATTATTTGCTACATCATGGTCTACATGCAACTCTGAAGCCGTTCCCGATCGAGCATCTGGCGGACCGCGGTTTTTAAGATTAGTGGCCTGTTTTGCATGTGTCGTCCATTGCATGTGTGGTGTAAGCTTTTCTTTCCATTTTTCTTCTACATGTTTAATGTTTCTATGTCCTTGCGGGAAGGTTGGTTGGAGATCCAATGTTAGCGAATACATGTCATTGCAAGATGACCGCACAATGGACGTGTCTGTAGGGACAGTTCTTACAGTTCTCAGCCAGTGAAAGTTCCAGTTTGAGTTTTCTCGCCGACGTTTTCTGCTCACTGCTTGTTTCCAGTAATAACATATGTTTAGTTGTGAAGTTTCGTCTATTTCTTTGTAAATGCATTGTTGTCTATTGCCTTTTTCCTTGGCTTTATGATTGTCTTGTTCGTGTTGTTATCCTCACCTTCCTACCGCTTGGTTTATACAATTTACATGTTTATACTCTGTCTGGACCCTGTGTTGTCACTTTTTAGCAGTAAGATTGTTCTATTTGCTGATTTCTCTTCAGTTTACCATTAGTACTTTTTTCCTTGCTGCTAGTGTTTCACTGTGTACCTATATTATTATATTATCTTATTACTATAGAATTTTTTTTCTTGCATTATTTTTCTTTTCTTCTTCACAAATTGATGCTACATGATTTGTATTGTTATTATTACTCAATAATATTGCTGCCTTCCTTACTTTAACCATATTGTAAAGTAACAAGACATTGTTTTACATATTAACTAAGTACGTTTTTTAGGGTCAGACTATAGGTCTATTTTGAACAGTGGGAACGACGACACAAGTTAACTGCAAACGCAGTCGTTCCTGGTACTCGGTTCCATGCCAGTGAATATAATACTTGTAACACTAGTTATTCTGGTTTTGGTCTCTGTAAATTTTTTGAAATCGATGAGATCACTCCTCATGATGATAATCACAGAGATATGATGTCTGGTTTTCCTAAGAACCTCTTCCACTTATGCACCGCGTATGTTGGCAAAACGTAAAATCGTACTGACTTCAGCGAGCCTCATGTTATATTTTCGGGTTGCCAATGTGTGATAATGGAGTCACATATATCAGCGTACGTCAACTTTGAATGCAGCTTATGCTTAAACTCCGCAATATACGCAGTTATATGTTTTGGACTCATTTGCAGCTCTCAGTGCGCGAAAGAAGAACAATCTACGACGCAGTACAGTAATAATTGTGGATCTTGACAGTTTTGTCACAGACAACAACCCATTGAGAACAAAAGACATCAAGCAAAGAAGGATAAGGAGCTGGAAGAGTTAATATGGTGTTGTAAAAAGATCACAGAAGTGACAGACGAAGATATAATTTACAAAATGCTAACATAACAGTTATGGTTAATTTTTCACGATAACGATGGACAACCACCAGTAGAAAAAGAAATAATAGTTTATTCAATAACTCCGATGGGAGAGACTTTCTTCATCAATTTACATGTGCCGAGTCCGATCGCTGACCGTATGACTTATCCATTGCTCATAACAAGTGATGTGGTAACACTTAATATTCCTAACTGAGTTTTGGAACGAAACAAACTTCAGGCATGCCTCTCGAAAGCTAAACATAAAAGTCTGATCTATCAAGATTTTTATCAGAACCCTTAATCTGCAAACAAATAAAAAGGAAAGCTCAAGACAACCAGATTTATTGTTATGATATTGCATCTACATTTTCTTGATGCCGGGCCGTTAACATCGTGAGAAAATAGCATCTTGTTTATTCGGGTTATCTCAGGAGTATCTACATCAACTACAATTTCGACTTGTACAATTTTGATTTATACTTTGTACTGTATTTCACTTCTTCTTCTTAAAGTACCATGTCTAGCGGCGTATGTGATCATGCCTTTCCACAACTTCCTGTCTACAGTACTATTGATCAATTCTACTGTTGACTTATGTCCATGCCATGATGTAAAACTGTCCAGAATCTTCTCTCTTTGTCGTTTTCTTTTTCTTTTCTATCTTTCCTGTTGTTACGACATATTTCAGCTTCTTTCTTCTCATGTCACACCCAAAGAAAGTGGATTGTTTACTTCTAAATTAAGAAATAAACATCTTTTGCGCATTGGCCTCTTTCAAGAAATCTTCTCTACTCATTTTAGTTATCCATGGTGTTTTTAACATTCTTCTATTAAATCACAGCTCTGTGGCTTCTAGTATTTTTCCTATTTGATTACTAATTGTCAATGGCTCACTTCCGTAAGTCAGGGCTGGTTCTATGTAACACTGAAGAACACTCTTTCTTACTTCTTTTGCCAAAGAGTGTTGCAAAAATATCTTTTCATTTTAAAGGATGCTACTTCATTTTGTGCTTTTCTACTCTTCACGCCTGAGATGCATCATTCATCCAATGTTATTGACGTGCCCAGTTATTTGAACCCTACTGACCTGTTTTAAAATTGTTCCATTTACTTTGATAGTGCATTCTGGAGAAGTCATTGTCTTTGAGACGACAATTACTAATGTCTTGTTGAATCTTTACAGATTTCTCTTATACTAGATTTCAAAGTACCAAGCCAGACGAGATGTCGATTTCTCATTTATTGGTGATGCGTGGATGGCAGTGAGGATAGTGTGATTCGCTTGCATAGCTAGGCGGGGTTGTCGCACGGAAGGTCCAGTGTTCAAATCCTGGGTAAGCCACTCATTTCTGTTGTTTTTCTGTTGTCTAGTGTTCTACTTCTTTATTTCTTACGGGTGCCTGAAAACATACCTTTATGTTTGTTTCATATTAATTTACCGTTTACAGTCCTCGGGTTGCCCTTCCTTATATGTCGATTTCTCAGAGTGCCCATCTCATGAGTGGTAAAAAAGGTATATGTAATCCCATAGTAGGTACTGCCGTAGGGGAGTGAAGTGTTAGAGACTTTACCATACTAGGTCCAGCATCGACAGGTGGGGTGATCAGTTCCCATCCTCGCTGCCTTTCTGTCTGGCTCATCACCCAGTCTATGACTGTCAAAAATAAAGTTGTTGATAAGGGGCATCCCTGTCGTACTCCTTTAGTTACCTGGAAAGTTAGGTTGCTCAACCCAACATTGCATGTAAAGTTAGAATAGAGGCTTTTTATAATGGACACAATGCAGCTAGGAATTCCATAAGCCCTCAGTATTTTCCATAGGTTTTCCCTGTGTATACTGTCAAAAGCCTTTTCAAATTCAACAAAGTTAATGTATAGCTGTCTCTGCCATTCTGAGCACTGCTCTATAATGTACCTGAGGGTGAATATATGATCTGCACATCTTCTGTTCTTTCTTAATCCCGCTTGTTCTGTCCTGAGTTTATGATCTACTGCTTTTGAAATTCTCTGGACAATTATCCTGCCTAGTATTTTACTGGGACCTGAGAGAAGAGTGATTCCTCTCCAGTTGTCGCAGTCTGCAAGGGCACCCTTCATGGGCAATTTGACAATTATTCCTTTACTCCACTCCGTTGGTGTTATCTCTGTTTTCCAGACTTGTGCAAATAGTTGTTCTAATAGTTCTGCTGCTAGTTCAGGGTCTGCCTTGAATATCTCAGCATTTAAATTGTCGTGACCAGGCGCTTTTACATTCTTTAATCCTTTAATCACTGTGATGATTTCTTCTTTTCGTGGAATGTCTGTATTTACGGCTAGGTCACTTTCAGCCTCAGGAACATTCAGCTGCGTCTCTGGTGGTTCCTTATTTAGTGTTTTTCTGAAGTGCTCTGCCCATCTTGTTTCCTGCCCCTGTGCTGATGAGATTTCCCTGCTTGTCTCTTACTGACGTTATATTGTTTGCACCTCGTTTTCCACTGATAGTTTTAATTATTTTATAAACTGTGCTTTGTTCATTTCTCAGTGCTGCCTCTTCTGCCTGTCTTGCAAGGTCATCCAGACATTTCCTTTTGCTGGCACGGGTTTGACGTTTTACCTCTTTGTGTTATACTCTAACAATAAAGTACAGGCTCCGAGATGAGTAAATAAGGATACTTGGACTGTTAAATGTTTCGGTAATTGTAATCGTAGTGCTACAAAAAACATAACACCTTACGAATTTTTTATTTTGCCTTTTAAAACTGGAAGAGATACAAAATGCTAATTTAACAATGAATATGTTGCCATAAACGGTTGAAATAATTACTTTACGCCTCCATTCTGATTCTGACCTCAACTTGTTCACCTTTTAACAAACATCTGAGAAGTAGAATTTCTGATAAGTAGAAGTATATTTGATGGTCCCAGCGATATAATTATACAAATCACTTGTATTATCTATTCTCTTGTATGGGTGTGAGGGCTGGACACTCACTGCAGATACGGAGCGAAGGATTCAGGCTTTCGAGCATAAATGTTACAGAAGAATTTTGCGCATTTGCTATAAAGAGCACAAAACAAATGTCTATGTTAGAGAGAAGATAAACACCTATGCAGGCCATCAAGAACCACTTTTGTCAATAGTGAAACGTCGAAAGCTTGCCTGGTTTGGGCATGTAACTCGTCATGACTCCCTTTCGAAAACGATCCTCCAGGGAACAGTCGAAGGTAAACGGAGAAGAGGAAGGCAAAGAAAATCCTGGGCTGATAACATCAAAGAATGGGCAGGACACGGTTTCTCCACACTTGTACGCATTGCTGAGAATAGAGAGCAGTGGAGGACCCTGTCTGCTGATGCTTCCACCATGGCACCCCTACGACCCATGACGGGTTATGGGTTGAGATGATGAGATGAGCGATATCTATTTATCCAGACTGACATATATAATATAGTAATATATATATATATATATATATATACATAACTATATTATATATATATATATAATATATATATATATATATATATATATATATATATACATATATATATATATATATATATATATATATATATATCGTTGTTTGACCCTTTACCTTCTACTAATCTACATTGTTCATCACTAATTTCTGATTTCATTCCATTTTTAACCTTGCTCTTGAAAATTCCTGTCCTGTCTTCATGTCAAAATGGAATCCCTGGCTGCATAAAAAACATTTATGCCAACTTTACATGTAGTGTTGGGCAGAGCAACCTGACTTTTGAGGTGAAGACAGAAGTACGACAAGGATACCCCTTATCAACTACTTTATTTTTGACAGTCAAAGACTGGGTGATGCGCCGGACAACAGAGGGCAGTCCAACAGGAATTAGATGGACAACGTTTTTTACACTGGAAGATCTGGAATATGCAGATGACATTGCACAACTCGCACATTCACATCAGCACATCCAAGAAAAAACAGATAGACTAAATAAGTATAGCCAGCAGGTATGTCTGAACATCAGTCTAAAGAAGGCAGAGGTCATGACACTCAGTGTAGGCAGTCCTGAGCCCATAACAATAACGAACCAGAAGCTGAAACAGACGGACACATTTACAAACCTAGAATGCATAGTAACACCTGATGGCGGAACAAGCAAAGACATCACGAACAGAATAAATAAAGCGAGAACAGCTTTTGCTAGTCTCAACAACATCTGGAAAGTCTTCCCAGTACAGCACAAACACCAAATTAAGATTCTATGAGCTGTGTACTTGCTGTGCGTCTCTATGGTGTAGAATGCTGGATATTAACAGAGAAGAAAATGTCGAAACTGTCAACCTTCCACACAATCTGTGTAAGGAAAATTCTCCGAATATTTTGGCCGACTACTATCACTAACCAAGAACTACTTACTCGGAGTAACCAAGAGGACATGCACACCATCATAGTTGGCAGACGGTGGAGTTGGGTTGGCCACGTCCTCAGAAGAGACCCCGATGCCATCAAAAGAACAGCTACGCTATGGACCCCTGAAGGAAAGCGAAAGAGAGGCCAACTAAAAACAACTTAGCGGAGAACTGTGGAGGCCGAGATGCAAAGAATGAACCAGAGTTGGGGCACTGTAAGAAGGATGGCCGCCGACCAAACAAAGTGGAAGCAGTTTGTTTCTGCTCTACATGACGCCACTAGGCGTGATGGTCGCTGACTGCTTTGACAGTCGGCGGCTAAGGATCAAAGAAGAAGAAGTCATTAAAATTCAGTTCTCGCTTTTCCCCTCTTTTGTTTTCGTTTGCTTATCCCTGACTTAATCCCTGTGGCTGTAACGTAGGTGGGAGTTTGTGTTCTGTGTCCTAATAAGACGTAAACACCTGTTTTTTCGTTCACCCAAATGGGATTATAACCGGAAGGAAGAAAGGAAAATGAGTTTTCATCCCGAGATTTGAACTAACTTGCCGTTTACTTTGAAGCGAAATTTAGTTTTTGTCATCACATTAAACAAATCTTAGGGTCATATTATCAACGCAGCTAGCGTTTTCTCACCGGAAACCATCTTTTTTTTTTTAATGGACACCTTTACGTTACCGTTTTGTCACAGAATCATTGAGTCGATATCTTTTCCTCTCCGGCAGTATTTAGTTACATTTTTTTGTGTACTAAATTTCCGTGGCCGCCCCTTTTTTTCTCTAATATCAAACAGATATTTTGTACTTTCAAATCTTCTTACACTCCTCTCAGTGATAATTCGTCATTAACCCAGATGGGCCGGTCAGCGACCGAGCGTTGGGTTTACCTAAGGCGTGCCAGGCGATAAATAACCCGACTGTGGACAGATTACAGACACGCACTCATGCGTCGGACACACATGAGTGGAAATGTTGTAATAGTCCGGGCAGATGTAATAAGTTGATTGTAAACATTGCCGAGAGAGGATGGAATGTTTTCATTCCATATTTGGGAGACATGACCTCTGCAGTAACGCGCAGAAATTGCCATGAGGAAATAATGTGAATTACCCCACAAAACACTTATGGTTGAAACGATTGGCAGACACTCGGAATGAAGGCACAACACCCCTTCCGATTGGAGCCCTGCTTAACATCGTAACAAACAAATGCGGGGGAGACATGCAATATAACCTGACACTTCAAACAGAGTAGAATACTGTGAAAATCTACCTCGCGCCAAGAAGACAACCAGACCTTGCCAGAGTTAAGACTAAGATCAGCTTTCATTTATCGGACCGGACTTGTTTGAAATTCTTGATAACTTAAGAGCCCAGGAAAACACTAACATTATAAACGAGGAATACCGGAATCTGAGGAAACTGAAACACAAGTCAAAGTGGGAACTTATTACATTTTCACTCTAAATGTAATGAAAGTTTCAACCTTGTCACCCAGTGTAAATGTAAAACATATTCACTCTAACTGTAATGAAAGTTTCAACCTTTTCAATTGATGTAAATGTAAACATTTTCAAACTATATTGTTTACATTTTCTACTAAAGTTAAATATAAAACTATTCATTTTAAATGTAAAGATAGGTTTTCGCCTTCTGGGATTAAGATTAATTCTCAGAGAGGATAAAAATTATGAAGATAGATGGGATGGTGGAATAGGAAGATGGGGACACATAAGAATGTGTCAGGAAACTCAATACTCAGAGGGTATTCGTTTCTCTTCTTTTTCCATACTAGTTGGTGGTACCAGTTGAGGGTACTATTTCTAGAAAAAGTGAGGGTATAAGTGGCCTGACGTCGACGCTAGACACCATCATCAGACGGGTCTTAGAGACGCGGGACCAGCTTTGCAGTTACTCCCTGATTCTACTTGAAACGTGCTGCAACTCTTAATCTTGACCAGGAACGGGAGCAATCCAGTCACCTATCTGCGAAGAACCAAAACACCAGCTGGAGCAGAAACCCCATTGGCAGATAAGTAGTCAAATAAAAGCTGCCAAGTGAAATGTCCACTTATATAATCCCACATTAACATCATATTATGATGATCAATTTTTGTTAAAGAATATTCAGTTTTTAATAACTGTTAAAACCTAAGTGATTATTAAATTTCTTATTTATATCTATCCAAATTTAAAGTTGATTTAATCCTTTTGAATGTGTTGTATCCGCATGTCTCAGACAATTTCTTAAATACACCCAATCAGAGCTACTAAAGAATAATAAGAGGAAACTCGTTGAATTAACTCAGCTGGTGCTTGAACGAGCTATTATAAGATTACATAATCCTTCACAAAAGTTGTCTGCAGATCCTAGAGTTACCGTACTATGCCAATACAGCATTTTTCTCGCTTTTCTGAATATCTTGTGAAACTCCCTTGAGGTAGAAGCATTATTATCCTTCTATCTACAACTCTGACAAGAGTAATCTTGTGCAAAGGTAGACACCTGTGAAGACCCACATAAGTCTTGAGTTTTGGCCACTGTCTGACCACTACTGCAGACCTAAGGGGAGGCAACCCGTGATACGTTTCCTTGTGGAGAGATGGAAAAAGGTTGAACATCTTTATAGCTTATTTCTTTTCTAAACGAGTTCTTTTTTTCGAAATATTCCCGACGAACACACTCGTCTACATTCAATCCTTTCAAAACAGCCAAAATATAATGATCTGGCCATGAAATTGAGAAATGAGGAGGTCCAAACAAAGATTACATCTGTAGAAATGGGGGCAAGAGGTCTAGCGACAGACTCTGTATTAGAAATATTGAAAGAGTGTGGACAATCAAGAGCAACGGTACGCAAAAGACCTGGTGAAATTGAGAAAATACATTATGATGGCTATGGAGCAATCGCGATGGACTATGGCATTCTGAAACGTTAAGTTGACATTTGATAAAACCATTACTTTCAGAGCCCTGAATATTGAGCCTAGGGATCTCTTATAAGACAGGGAAAGAATATGCATACTGCTTCTGTAGGCATGTTGATTTTCCTACCAACTCTGCAGACGTGATTTTTATAAAGGTAGAACTTTAGAGAGCTAAAGTTTGTTTAAGGTGATACCCGCATATCCTGTGTTACCTACCGTTCACCTAGATGAATTACCATCCGGGAAGAAAGGGTAGTCTAAACTCTGATAACACCTTACAAACAAAGCTAATCACCACCTCAGCGAAGGAGAACAAGTAATAATCTTCAGACTCCAGACAAGCCACAACAGATGTTGGAAACAGATGTTGAGCTGGCAACCTCAACATGTAAAACAAATTGATGAAACTACTGCCTCATGAGGATGTGAATGTTTTGTGAAGATTTCCTAAGGGGTGGCAGCTGCAGTAGTAGCTGTATGCTCAGTGGGAGCAAAGAGAAGAGAATGATTATGATGATGATGATGATGATGATTATGATGATGATGATGATGACTACTTTGACAGCAGCCTCAAAGTGGTGTGATGGACCAACACATTAGTAAATAGGTCATTCTGAAATTACCGAGATCGAGTTGGTCTCTAATTCCAGGGCAGGTGGAAGAAAATGAGCTGGAGGGTGATATTTGGGAGTCATGTTTCCATCTAGAGTAAGGAAACTAAATGGCTGGAACTATTGTCCGAAGGTGCAACTCATCTGATGATCAGCTCTTCTTCTTCTTTGTTCCTTAGCCGCCGACCGTCAAAGCAGTCAGTGGCCATCACGCCTAGTGGCGTCTTGTAGGGCAACAACAAATTGATTCCACTTTTCTCGGTCGGTGGCCATTCTTCGTACAGTGCCCCAACTCTGGTTCATTCTTTGCATCTCAGCCTCCACAGTCCTCCGCCAGGTTGTTTTTGGTCGGCCTCTCTTTCGTTTTCTTTCAGGGGTCCAAAGCATAGCTGTTCTTGTGATGGCTTCGGGGTCTCTTCTGAGGACATGGCCAACCCAGCTCCAGCGTCTGCCAGCTATGATGGTGTGCATGTCCTCTTGCTTGCTCCGAGTAAGCAGATCTTGGTTGGTGATGGTATTCGGCCAAAAGATTCGGTGAATTTTTCTTAGGCATGTTGTGTGAAAAGAGGACAATTTCGACATTTCCTTCTCTGTAACTCTCCAGCATTCCGCACCATAGAGAAGCACAAAAAGCACACAGCTCTGATATAATCTTAATTTTGTGCTTGTGCTGTACTGAGAGGACTTCCAGATGTTGTTTAGGCTAAAGAAGGCTGTTCTTGCCTTATTCATTCTGATGTTGATGTCTTTGCCTGCCCCGCCGTCTGGTGTTACTATGCATCCTAGGTATGTGAAGGTGTCTGTCTGTACCAGTTGCTGATTCCTTACTGATATGGGCTCAGAGTTGCTCACATTGAGCGTCATGACCTCTGACTTCTTTAAATTGATGTTCAAGCCCACCTGCTGGCTAAACTTATTGAGTCTATCCGTTTTTTCCTGGATGTGTTGATGTGAATGTGCTAGTAGTGCAATGTCATCTGCATATTCCAGATCTTCCAATGTAGAAAATGTAGTCCATCTTATTCCTCTTGGACTGCTCTCTGTTTTCTGGCGCATCACCCAGTCTATGACTGTTAAAAATAGAGTGGTTGATAAGGGGCATCCCTGTCGTACTCCTGTCTTCACCTCAAAGGTTAGGCTGCTCTGCCCAACACTACACGTAAAGTTGGCATAGAGGCTTTTTTATGATTGACACTATGCAGCTTGGAATTCCATAAGCCATCAGTATTTTCCATAAACTGTCCCTATGTATGCTGTCACAAGCCTTTTCAAAATCAACGAAATTAATGTACAGCTGTCTTTGCCATTCTGAGCACTGCTCTATAATGTTCCTGAGAGTGAATATATGATCTACACATCTTCTGTTCTTTCTAAATCCTGCTTGTTCTTTCCTCAGTTTGTGGTCTACTGCTTTTGAAATTCTCTGTATAATTATCCTGCCTAGTATTTTGCTGGGAACTGAGAGAAGAGTGATTCCTCTCCAATTATTGCAGTCTGCAAGATCTCCCTTCTTGGGCAATTTGACAATTATTCCTTTGTTCCACTCTGATGGTGTTGTCCCCGTTTTCCAGACTTGTGCAAATAGTGGTTCTAATAGTTCTGCTGCTAGCTCAGGGTCTGTCTTAAATAGCTCTGCATTTAAGTTATCATGGCCAGGAGCTTTTCCGTTCTTTAACCCTTTGATTGCTGTGATGATTTCTTCTTTTCGTGGAATGTCTGTATTTACATCTAGATCGTTTTCAGCCTCAGGAACCTTCAATTGTGTCTCTGGTGGTTCCTTGTTCAGAGTTTCTCTGAAGTGCTCTGTCCATCTTGTTTCCTGTCCCTCTGCTGTCGTGATGAGATTTCCTTGCTTATCTCTTACTAATGTAATATTGTTTGCACCTCGTTTTCCGCTGATGAATTTAGTTATTTTGTATACTGTGCTTTGTTCATTTCTCAGTGCTGCCTCTTTTGCCTGTCTTGCAAGATCGTCTAGGAAATTCCTTTTGTTGGCTTGTGTTTGGCGTTTAACTTCCTTGTCCAGCTGACTGTACTGTTCGCTATATAGTTGCTTTAACCTGGGGGACTTTGCTTCTGTGTTCTTTCTTTTCATTTCCTTTCTCAGTGTTATGGTGTTTAATGTTTCTGGTGTTATCCAGTCTTGCTTCTTCCTTTCCTGGAATCCCAAGCATGATTTGCTGCGTTCCTTATATATTGTTGAAATGGTGTTGAATTTCTGGTCTATATCATCAGTCAATGTCTTTTCCTGACTTTTGGCAAATTGATCTCGTTTCTTTATGTCAGTCGCAAAAGCTTTTCTGGTAAGGGTGTCCTTCAATTTGCTGATGTCAAACCTTTTCTGTGTAGTTACAGTTGGTCCAGCCCTTCTTAGTTTCATTTTCAGTTTTGCTACTACTAAATGGTGATCACTTCCCACATCTGCACCTCTTCTTACCTTCACATTTGTAATGCATGTCTCCATCTGCCGTTAATCATGATGTGATCTATTTGGTTTCTGTCCCGACCATTTGGTGATTCCTATGTTAATTTGTGAATTTCTTTATGTGGGAAAAGTGTTCCTTCAATGACCAGGTTGTTAATACTACAGAAACTTATTAATTTATCCCCATTTTGGTTTGCTATTCCGCTGTCGCATTTCCCCATTACTCTTTCATTATATGTATTGTGTGTACCAACTTTCGCATTGAGGTCTCTCATTACTATAATAAGATCATATCTAGGTGTGTCTTCCATTTCTTTCTGCAATTGTTGATAGAATTCACCCTTGACCTCTTCATCGCTGTCATTCGTTGGTGCGTAGCATTGTATTATTGTAGTATTGGTGAATCTACCTCTCAATCTTAATCTTATCAGTCTGTTATTGATGGGTTTCTATGATGATTAGAGCAGCAGTGATAAATGAACCAATCTACCCTTTGATATTTGGGGTGTAGATATGTGTTTTTGGGAAGCCCCAAAATACCAGTGATTATGGCAGCAGCACAGACCAGGTCACAGTCTAGGAAGGAGGAAGAGAACCCTATAAATACCCATCCAGAGGAGATGAGGAAGGCACAGGCTGATGATAGCTCATTAAAGCCTTGTTTTAGAAAACTACCAAAAAGCCATACCCCTCCAAATAAAGGAGAATTTTATATGAAGAACGGATTGCTTTATAGAAAAGCTGGAACAGGATCCAATGGCCATGGAAAACTGATTCTACCCTCTTCATATAGGGAAAAGGTGATGGAGTTAGGACATGCTATACCCTTTAGTGGACATATGGGAATTAGCGCCACGGGACAACGAATAGCGTGTCACTATTTCTGGCCAGGAATTACTGAAGATATAGAAAGATATGTCAAATCCTGCCCATAATGTCGAAGGGTAGCTCCAAAGCATTGGACTGCACCTGCAACTCTTGGAGAAATGCCAATCATGGGAACTCTATTTGAGAGATTTGCAGTGGATATTGTTGGACCTCTCACACGAACCAAGAGGAGAAACAGTTATATTCTTACTCTGGTGGACACTTGCTCTATGTGGGGAGAGGCAGTAGCCATGTCATCAATAGATTCAACACATGTGGCAGAGGCTTTACTTACAATATTCACGAGGTTAGGATTTCCCCACCAAATCTTGACTGAAAATTGCTCTCAGTTTAAGGGGAGACTAACTGAGGAAGTATTCAGGATCTTCCAAGCCAGGCACTTTCACTGTAGTCCCTATCAGGCCCAAAGGAACGGGCAGGTAGAAAGATTTAATGGAACTCTTATTTCTATCCTGCGGAAGATGGCACACGAAAAACCTGATACATGGGATCTCTACTTACCCGCTGCATTATTTGCTTATCAGGAAGTCCCACACAGTTCAACAGTAATGGCACCGGCAACATTGTTATTTGGTCGGCCCATCAAAGGTCCATTAGAAGCCTTAATGAGGACATGGACAGATGAGAAAGCAGAAGAGACTGTAACCTCATCATACCAGTATGTGAACGAGTTGACATCTCGGTTAAAAACTGGCTGGAAATTAGCAAACGATAATCTGAGGAAAGCCAGAAGGAAACATGCTGAGTATTATAATATGAAGGCGAAGGATAGAGAGCTAGCTGTGGGGGAGAAGGTGCTTCTACTATTACCCGGCAGCAGCAATAAACTTCAGATAGGATGGCAGGGCCCATACACAGTTCTAGAAAAGTTATCCACAACTAACTACAAGATAGACACAAAGGGAAAAGAAAAGGTCTATCATGTGAACCTACTCAAGAAATATCATGATAGAAAAGTTTTGGAAGGTGCACATTTAATGACCCTTGCCATAGCTACTGAAATGGAAAATGAACCTCTCAGCTCATATGAATATCCCTTGAGACCCTGCGAAAATCCTGCGCAGGTAAAAGTCAGTAATCACTTGGCAAAAGGGCAGAGGGAGCAGATTCAGAAGTTCTGGAGAATCATACAGACGTGTTAACGGACAAACCGGGGCACACCAACTTGTTGGAGTATGACATGAAATTACTAGACTCAACACCAATCTGTATGAGGGCCTATTCAGTTCCTTTCTCAAAAGAACAAGCTTTAAAGGGAGAGATAGAACACTTATTACACTAAGCTATTATCTCCCATAGTGAATCTCATTATAGCTCCAGTGTGGTTTTGCTGGGGAAACCCTCTGGGGAACATAGACTTTGTATAGATTATAGGAAACTGAATGCTGTCACAGAGTCTCAGGTGGACCCATTACCGGATACCAACCAACTGTTTGCCAGGTTGAATAAGGCAAAATATTTTTCTAAGGTGGATCTCAGTAAGGGATATTACCAGATTCCAGTGAAGCCTGAGATCAGCCCATTTTTGGCTTGTAGCACCTCGGAAGGGCACTATGAATTTAATATGTTGCCTTTTGGATTGAAGAATGCTCCGAGTGTGTTCTCCAGAATGATGAGAAAATTATTGGATCCCCTGAAAAATCCAGCTATTACAAATTTTATGGATGACGTCCTCATCGCCACTGAAACATTTGAGGAACATCTAGCATCTCTAGATATGTTATTTGACAGACTCAGGGAGGCAAATTTAGCTGCTAGGCCTACAAAATGTTGTATTGGCTGCAAAGAATTAGAATTTATGGGACACACAGTATATCAGGGTAATATGACCCCTGATCCTAAGAATTTTGAAAAATTGCAGAGAGCACCAATACCACAAACCAAAAAAGATGTGAGATCCTTTGTCTCAAAATGTATGTGGGTTTTATCAAAAATATATCAAAATTTTTAACACTGTGTGTGCTCCTCTGACGGACTTAACTAAGAAAGGAAAGCCAGACAAAATAGAGTGAACGGCAGAATGTGAGCAGGCATATACAGAGCTAAAGCATAAACTCACCAGTAGACCTATATTGAGACTACCCGATTTGAGTCAGGAATTCGTGGTGAGAACGGATGCTAGTAACGTGGGTTTGGGAGCAACATTATTACAAAGATCACAATTACCATCTGGAGAATTGAACCCCGTTGCTTATACCAGCCGCAAATTGAATAAAGCGGAGAAAAACTACTCCACAGTTGAAAAAGAATGTTTAGCGTTAGTTTGGGCAATCAAGAACTTCCAAATATACCTGTATGGTAGGCATTTTGTGGTCCAAATTGATCACTAGCCCCTGGTTTTTCTCGCTCAAACAAAACATGGTAATGCAAGATTGTTAAGGTGGTCACTTCTCATAAACCTTACTCGTTTAGCATTGAATATATTCCTGGATCGCTGAACGTTGGGGCAGATTTCTTAAGTAGGCACCCACCTGCAGGAAACCAGGATACCAGTAAGGAAGAGTGAACCTCATTTTGGGGTAATGCCGTGATTGTAAATCTAGACAGGAAAGCTCCACCAGGTGGTTCACGATTTTAAATGGGGGAGCTCTGTCGTGTTTTGTTCTGTCTCTCACCACGGTCATATTTACCGCACGCAATATTATGGGAAAACGGACCGATACAATGGCCAATGTAGTGAAATTGACAGAGATACAACGGTAAAATACCTCCAGAGATAACATTTAAGGATAAAAACATAATGCGTAGGCTGCTGATGTACATGATCGCCCAGACCGCGGGTCATCACCCTCCATAAAAATTGACTTGCTAGACAGGAGGGGAACGGCGGATCAAAAAAGAAAAAAAATATGACTGGAAAGATTGCGTGAGACTAGAAAGGCTAAGGAGACGCAATTGGGGGGAAAACGGAGAAAAGTCACGTTTCCCAAGTTGACATAAAAAGTAAGCAACTCGACAGAAGGGACCATAGATATGTTACGCCCCAGTCATTTATTGGACGCTTTTGCAATACCAAGCCCTTGATTTGAATTCAGCGGCTAAAACGCAGATGTTCGAAATATTACAAAATTTAAAAAGTACTTTTTTCTTAATATTAATGTTAGGAATATAAAAATTAGCTGGCCGGATGGCCTATTCTGAGCAGTGAACTAATATGTTCTTAATTTTACAGACGGATAGATAATATTGAAGATAATGACAAAAGACAGTGTTGT
The DNA here is from genome assembly GCA_024509875.1 of Oreohelix idahoensis. Classification (NCBI taxonomy): domain Eukaryota; kingdom Metazoa; phylum Mollusca; class Gastropoda; order Stylommatophora; family Oreohelicidae; genus Oreohelix; species Oreohelix idahoensis. The sequence goes on from JAMPIV010013121.1 coordinate 64,188, forward strand.
TCACATCATCGACAGACTGTATTGAATCTAAAAGTGTCGCTAATTGCACAAAAAAAAAACACGACCTCGAGACGCAGGTGTTCAAATCTACGTAGTATGGAAGAGAAGGGATATTTGTGGTGGCTGTGTCTAAAAATAACTTTTAACGACAAAATTTTGGAGGGGAGAGAAAGGTTGGTTCAAAAATCGAGTACATTTTTGTAGAAACACAAGTAGAGACGGACAGACTAACAGATAACCATCCATACTTGACTGAAGCATGACTGAAATGACTTTAGTGTAGGAAATTTGAAATTCAAATAAACCTAGGCAGTGATTGGCCACAGACAATCATATTATTAGCGCTCAGAGCGATAGTGGGGCCATTCTTCAATAGTTGTTCAGTGATAGACACAGATTTTAAAGTGTGGTGATTTCCATATGAAAGAAAGTGAAAGAAATTTAGGGACGCCATACTATAGCCAGCAGCTCAGCTGAGTTTTGCTAGCAATTCTGTGTTATTTATTCATAATCTGGTAAGATTGAAATTATTTCCTTATATATTTTGAATATTGTTTCATGTTTGAGTGATTTGATACTGCCATATCGAAATCTAGCCTTACAAACAAGTAGGGATTTGCTCTAGACCCCCCGCCCTAGTCAGGGTCTAGGGACCAACAATGTACATAAACTCCAACAAGGGTTAGGCAAGACAGATCAAGTGTTGAGAATAATGAAACATATTACCTATCCTCTTTTAGGGCAGCAAACTAATAAATATTTTTCAGAATCTATAGTCTGGGAGGATCTATCTGATGTAAAACCACCATGGTAAATGTGCTGTTTGGTCAGAGAGATCTGACCTGTCTGTATGATGTGGTTGTTGTGTCAGTGTTGTGTCCAGACGTGGGTAGAGAATAGATTTTGACACATGGCCCATACTTTGATTGCAGAGCTGTGAGTTTCTGTTGTCAACAAAGCAGTGTCTATTCAGTTGGTGACTTTACTCGAGTGTATCTGTGCAGTACTTGTGACAGAGACCACCATTATTGCCCGCCAGCACGGAGAGGTGGGACCACCAGATTTCAGCACCAGAGCTACAACTACAAGATGAGTGAGCCTCTGGTCTGCTGGACATTCACCAACGCAGTTTAGTTAATAATACCCCCATAAAAATTCCCACCAGTTTCTGGACACTGTGTAGTCAATATAGACAGGAGTGATGAGGCCACCCCAACAGCACAAACATTAAGTATCCTCCCAAGTAGATGACTACTAGAACATTTTAATAAAACTAACTAGTATAGTACATATATATGTACACTATTGCATTTATGATATAATATTCCATGCATTTCTTTCATAATCTCTAAATCCTTTTAAGTTCTGGTCAACCTAAAAATTGATCCAGAACAAAATAAATGTAATATAATTCTAACAAAAATTTTACACACGTGAGTTAGTTCAGTGTATTTTAACATTTGTTAATATTATTAGTCTTCTTAATTATCTGTGGGAGTATTTAGAAACTATCACACCACACTACACATCATTACCCTAGACACTTTACGTAGCCACATTCATTAAAAAAAATTAAGTGTGAGGTCGTAGTGGTAGCAAGAAAGGCCTTCTGACAATTCACAACTACATTTTATCTCAGGAGCCTTCACAGCTGGCCTCATACAATTACATTTAGTAATATCACCATCATACAATACCATCAAACACCACTACATATATTGGGGGCTCGTCCGGGATAATTAGCCCAACAGTAATATTAGGATCTCCTGATGGGAGAAATAAAAGTAGGGAAATAAATTGTAAAATTCCCTTTAAAATTAAAAGTGTCCCTACAGATAAAAGTTGGTGAATCTTCACAGCCAGTAATAATTAATTAGTTAACTGGTTAGTTAGAATTGGTTAGACTATAGTCATAAGAAGTACTTAGTGTATTTACTGGTTAGAGATTTATCTTGTATATTATTATATTGTCTAAAAAGTATGGCGGAGCTGGCAAAATTTAGATCAGCTGCTGTGCTCACCGCGAAGGAGATGGGAATGGATGGTCAAATTTTAATTCAATATGTAACGGCTGAATGTGATAAATATATTGAACGGGAAGAAAGGAGATTAGAAAAAGAGGCTGAAAGAAAATTAGAGGCTGAAAGGTTAGCTGAAGAGAAGAGGTTACAAATTGAGGCTGATAGAGAAATTAAGAGGCTGCAGATTGAGGCAGAAGAAAAACGACAGCAAAGGGAGGCAGAAGATAAAAAGGCCGAAAGGGAGGCAGAAGATAAAAAGGCCGAAAGGGAGGCAGAAGATAGAAGGTTGCAAAGGGAGCACGAATTACGACTAAGGGAGCTGGAATTACAAGGCCAGGCTCCTGAAAATGGTGCCAGCCCTTTTGCCTCAGATGCTACGCCCATTCTGGGAGCCTCAAACTCCGCTATGGGGTTTCATTTAGACCATTTTGTTGAAAAAGACGATGACATAGAGGGGTACCTAGGACGTTTTGAGTTATTAGCTACTACATATGGGTTAGAGAGAGAGAGGTGGAGCTTAAAGCTATCACAGGGATTGAGAGGTACTTCTTATGAAGTATTTGCCAAAATGAACAGGGAAGACCAAGACAATTATGACATGTTAAAGCAGGCTTTGTTATTAAGGTACGAGAAGAATGGTGAATTTTATCGTAAGAAATTTAGAAATGCCAAACTGTTGTCTGGGGAGACATACCACCAATTCTCTGCCAGACTAGAAACCTATTTGGAGAAATGGACGGCTCTGGGGAAGACCCAAGATCTTAAAGAAATGATCATGATTGAGCAATTGAGAGAGTCCATGGCTCCAGACATGAGAAAATTTCTCATGGAACAAGGTGCAGAGAAGTTGGGGGATGTTTTAAATGTTGCTGAGAGGTATCAGGCAGCTCAGGCAGAGGTAAGTGGTGCTAAAAAGAAGCACATAGACAATTTTAAAGCTCCACAGCAATTTAATAAATTTGATAATAGAGAGCAGGGAAATAAAGGTAGGACAAACTTTGAGCGGCCAAGAAATGACTATCGCGACAGAAACTCACAGTTCAATGACCAAAAGTTCAATGAAAGAAAACCGTTGAACCAAGGAAAAAGATGGTAACACCGAATTTTGTAGAAGGAAACCTTCAAACATTGCTGCAATGAAGTCGGGGACGCAAAGATTAAAGGTTAATCCTAAGGGACAACAGGAACCTTATCACCCCCCAGTTTGTGAGGATGTTATTTGTAATGGGGTCACCATAAGGTGCCTTTATGATACAGGTTTGGATTATGATTCAGTTGTGAAGTCTAGCCTAGTGGACCCAAGTCAGTATACCACAGAAACAGTGGAAATACAAGGGGCGACTAAGGACATACCACTCATGACACTTCCCATCGCAAGGATAACGGTGAAAACTCGCTATGTGGAAGGAGAAATCAGAGCAGCAGTGATAGATGAACCAATCTACCCTCTGATATTGGGGTGTAGATACGTCTTCTTGGGGAACCCCGAGAAACCTGTGATCATGGCGACAGTGCAGACCAAGTCACAGAAGAAGGAGGAAGAAGGTGAACCTATAAATGCTCATCCAGAGGAGATGAGGAAGGCGCAGGCTGAGGATAGGACACTCAAGCCCTGTTTTAAAAAATTGCCCAAATGCCACACACCTCCGAGCAAGGGGGAATATTTCATGAAGAACAAACTCTTATACAGGAAGGCCGGAACTGGAACAAATGGTCACAACCAGCTGGTTCTTCCCACTTCATATAGAGATAAAGTGATGGAACTCGGGCATGCGATTCCCTTCAGTGGTCACATGGGGATCAGCGCCACAGGACAGCGTATAGCTTGTCATTACTTCTGGCCAGGGATAACGGAGGATATAAAAAGATATGTCAAATCCTGCCCAGAATGTCAAAGGGTAGCTCCAAAGCACTGGACTGCTCCTGCAACTCTAGGGGAAATGCCCATAGTGGGAACACCTTTTGAGAGGGTTGCAGTGGATATTGTAGGACCTCTCACTCGGACCAAGAGGAGGAACAGTTACATCCTTACTCTGGTGGACACTTGCTCTATGTGGGGAGAGGCGGTAGCCCTGCCATCAATTGATTCAAAACATGTAGCAGAGGCACTACTTACAATATTTACCCGATTAGGATTCCCGCATCAAATCTTGACGGATAATGGTTCTCAGTTCAAGGGGAAACTAACGGAAGAAGTTTTTAAGCTATTTCAAGCCAGGCACTTTCATTGTAGTCCGTACCATCCACAAGGGAACGGCCAGGTAGAGAGGTTCAATGGGACTCTCATTTCTATCCTGAGAAAGCTGGCACACGAAAAACCGGATCTGTGGGATCAATTCCTGCCCGCCGCATTGTTTGCGTACCGGGAGGTACCACATAGTTCAACCGGGATGGCTCCCGCAACTCTGCTATTTGGGAGGCCAATAAAAGGTCCATTAGAAGCCCTATTAAGGACCTGGACAGATGAGAAGGCGGAAGAGACTGTTACCTCATCGTATCAATATGTGAACGAACTGACCACTCGTTTGAAAGCTGGATGGAAACTGGCAAATGATAATTTGAAACAAGCCAGGAAGAAACATGCAGCATATTTTAATAGGAAGGCAAAGGACAGGGAACTGGCAGTCGGAGAGAAGGTGCTGCTTCTACTACCCGGAAGCCAGAATAAATTACAAATTGGTTGGCAAGGTCCATATACGGTTCTAGAGAAGGTGTCTAGAACAAACTATAAAATTGACAAAAAGGGGAAGGAGAAAGTTTATCATGTAAACCTGTTAAAGAAGTATCTGGACAGACCACTCCAGGAAAGCACCCCCTTATTGACCTTGGCTATTGCAACCCAGATGCAAAAAGAACCACTCACCTCACATGAATACCCATTACATCCTTGTGAAACAGCAGCACAGGTAAAAGTCAGTAAGCACCTGACTAAAAACCAGAGGGAGAGAGTTCAACAGGTTCTGGAGGAACATACAGATGTATTAACAGATAAACCAGGCCATACAAATTTGCTACAGTATGACATGAAACTGGTAGACTCAAACCCAATCTGTATGAGAGCCTATTCTATTCCGTTCGCGAAGGAGAAGGCATTGAAGGAAGAAATAGAGTATTTGTTGAAGGAGGGGATTATTTCGCACAGTGAATCATCTTTTAGTTCTAGTGTCGTTTTGTTGAGAAAACCGTCTGGGGAACACAGACTGTGCATAGATTACAGGAAACTGAATGCTGTCACAGAAGGACAAGTGGATCCATTACCAGACACAAAACAGTTATTTGCCAGACTGAACAAGGCAAAATACTTTTCAAAGGTGGATCTTAGTAAAGGCTATTACCAGATCCCAGTGAAGCCTGAAGTGAGACCTTATTTGGCTTTTAGCACTTCGGATGGACATTATGAATTCAATATGCTACCATTCGGACTGAAAAATGCTCCGAGTGTGTTTTCAAGGATGATGCGAAAATTGTTGGATCCCCTGAATAACCCATGTATCACGAATTTCATGGATGATATTCTCGTCGCCACAGAGACATTTGAAGAACACATTGAAGCTCTGGAGATGTTGTTTGATAGACTTCGGGAGGCGAACTTAACTGCTAGGCCAACAAAATGTTGTATTGGATGCAAAGAGTTGGAATTCTTGGGACACACTGTATATCAGGGTAATATGACCCCTGATCCTAAGAACTTGGAAAAACTGCAGAGAGCACCTAGGCCACAAACAAAAAAGGACGTGCGATCATTCGTGTCGTTATGCGGATTTTATCAGAAATACATCAAAAATTTTAACGCTATTTGTGCTCCTCTGACTGATCTGACTCGCAAGGGACTTCCAGATAAAATTATTTGGACTGCACAATGTGAACTAGCGTTCCAAGAGTTAAAGGAAAAACTCACTAGCAAGCCTATTCTCAAACTGCCTGATTTGACACAGGACTTTGTCTTAAGAACCGATGCAAGTAATGTAGGACTCGGAGGGGCTTTGTTGCAAAGATCATCTTCACCTGATGGGGAACTTAAACCAGTCGCTTATGCAAGCCGCAAATTGAATAAGGCGGAACAAGGATACTCCACAAGCGAAGGAATGTTTAGCATTAATCTGGGCAATAAAGAAGTTTCAAATCTATCTGTATGGTAGGACTTTTGTGGTGGAGACGGACCATCAGCCTCTCGTGTTCTTGTCTCAGGCTAAGCATGAAAACGCAAGATTGCTGATGTGGTCTTTGTTGCTTCAACCTTATCAGTTTAGTATCCAATATATCCCAGGCAAATTGAATGTCGGTGCAGATTTCCTCAGTCGGCACCCCTGTGATCAAAATTAGAGTAGTGGCAGACGTGAGGAGTAATTTTACCTATGTGTATCGCTGGTTTTGGAACTTGCCATAGGCATGTTTTCAAGTGGGGAGATGTGTAGTGAAATTGACAGAGATACAACGGTAAAATACCTCCAGAGATAACATTTAAGGATAAAAACATAATGCGTAGGCTGCTGATGTACATGATCGCCCAGACCGCGGGTCATCACCCTCCATAAAAATTGACTTGCTAGACAGGAGGGGAACGGCGGATCAAAAAAGAAAAAAAAATGACTGGAAAGATTGCGTGAGACTAGAAAGGCTAAGGAGACGCAATTGGGGGGAAAACGGAGAAAAGTCACGTTTCCCAAGTTGACATAAAAAGTAAGCAACTCGACAGAAGGGACCATAGATATGTTACGCCCCAGTCATTTATTGGACGCTTTTGCAATACCAAGCCCTTGATTTGAATTCAGCGGCTAAAACGCAGATGTTCGAAATATTACAAAATTTAAAAAGTACTTTTTTCTTAATATTAATGTTAGGAATATAAAAATTAGCTGGCCGGATGGCCTATTCTGAGCAGTGAACTAATATGTTCTTAATTTTACAGACGGATAGATAATATTGAAGATAATGACAAAAGACAGTGTTGTTCACATCATCGACAGACTGTATTGAATCTAAAAGTGTCGCTAATTGCACAAAAAAACACGACCTCGAGACGCAGGTGTTCAAATCTACGTAGTATGGAAGAGAAGGGATATTTGTGGTGGCTGTGTCTAAAAATAACTTTTAACGACAAAATTTTGGAGGGGAGAGAAAGGTTGGTTCAAAAATCGAGTACATTTTTGTAGAAACACAAGTAGAGACGGACAGACTAACAGATAACCATCCATACTTGACTGAAGCATGACTGAAATGACTTTAGTGTAGGAAATTTGAAATTCAAATAAACCTAGGCAGTGATTGGCCACAGACAATCATATTATTAGCGCTCAGAGCGATAGTGGGGCCATTCTTCAATAGTTGTTCAGTGATAGACACAGATTTTAAAGTGTGGTGATTTCCATATGAAAGAAAGTGAAAGAAATTTAGGGACGCCATACTATAGCCAGCAGCTCAGCTGAGTTTTGCTAGCAATTCTGTGTTATTTATTCATAATCTGGTAAGATTGAAATTATTTCCTTATATATTTTGAATATTGTTTCATGTTTGAGTGATTTGATACTGCCATATCGAAATCTAGCCTTACAAACAAGTAGGGATTTGCTCTAGACCCCCCCCGCCCTAGTCAGGGTCTAGGGACCAACAATGTACATAAACTCCAACAAGGGTTAGGCAAGACAGATCAAGTGTTGAGAATAATGAAACATATTACCTATCCTCTTTTAGGGCAGCAAACTAATAAATATTTTTCAGAATCTATAGTCTGGGAGGATCTATCTGATGTAAAACCACCATGGTAAATGTGCTGTTTGGTCAGAGAGATCTGACCTGTCTGTATGATGTGGTTGTTGTGTCAGTGTTGTGTCCAGACGTGGGTAGAGAATAGATTTTGACACATGGCCCATACTTTGATTGCAGAGCTGTGAGTTTCTGTTGTCAACAAAGCAGTGTCTATTCAGTTGGTGACTTTACTCGAGTGTATCTGTGCAGTACTTGTGACAGAGACCACCATTATTGCCCGCCAGCACGGAGAGGTGGGACCACCAGATTTCAGCACCAGAGCTACAACTACAAGATGAGTGAGCCTCTGGTCTGCTGGACATTCACCAACGCAGTTTAGTTAATAATACCCCCATAAAAATTCCCACCAGTTTCTGGACACTGTGTAGTCAATATAGACAGGAGTGATGAGGCCACCCCAACAGCACAAACATTAAGTATCCTCCCAAGTAGATGACTACTAGAACATTTTAATAAAACTAACTAGTATAGTACATATATATGTACACTATTGCATTTATGATATAATATTCCATGCATTTCTTTCATAATCTCTAAATCCTTTTAAGTTCTGGTCAACCTAAAAATTGATCCAGAACAAAATAAATGTAATATAATTCTAACAAAAATTTTACACACGTGAGTTAGTTCAGTGTATTTTAACATTTGTTAATATTATTAGTCTTCTTAATTATCTGTGGGAGTATTTAGAAACTATCACACCACACTACACATCATTACCCTAGACACTTTACGTTTTTATCTCAGGAGCCTTCACAGCTGGCCTCATACAATTACATTTAGTAATATCACCATCATACAATACCATCAAACACCACTACAGCCAATGAAAACGCTCCTTTTTCTGGTGTGTATAATGAAACCTTTTATGCTTAACATACAGGCCCATTTTGTGTAAATGATAGTAAGTTATTTAATTTCTTAAGGACTAAAGATGTGTAAACGGAAAGGTATAGGTATTTTAACAGCGGGAATGGTACTTAAGAGATAGGTGCTAAGACTTCCTCGAATAGTAGTTCAATTATAGAGAAAAATCGTTTAAAATGACATCTATACATCAGGGTAGTCCCCAATTTAGTTAGTTAAAGTCTGCATGGATTTAAATGCATTTTGCTAACTAAGCAGTTATCATATAGAAAGGTAGAGCTTAATTCACAGTATAATTCTAGCTTTAAATGATCAAAATCGGCCCAGAATTAAGAGAGATAATAAATATTAAAACTTTTGCACATTGAACAAGAAGGCAGAAAGACGCCTCGTTTTTAGATTTCTAACACCGGTTTTGGCCGTGTTCTCCGAGACGGGGGAGCGGTAGTATAAAAGTCCTTGAACTTGGCTGATTTGAGGCCACAACTTTTTCAAACACAAGCTGAACAGAAGAGAGCGCCAAAAGTGTGCTCTCAAATACTTTGCCACTGCATCTGCATAGCAGACCTAGATACCTATTAACAGCCTGTTACAGCTTATGTGTATTGCCTGAGGGTTTTATCCTGCACCTACCAAGATTGTACGAGACATCCACTGCTGTGGGACTCTGTGCTGCAAACGTTCTCAAGGTTCATAGAACTAGACACCCTGTTTTCACCGGCCTGGAGATTCAGACATTGTGTGATCCTGGCTACAGTTGGGTGCTTCTCATTTTAACAGATAAGCCAAAACGCAATTCCACTGGTCAGCCTATCCAGAAATATTGCAGAAGAAATAAAATACAAATAACAAAAACAGTTTGAGTGATGACTCATGAAGGACTTTATTAAACTAAGTACTAACTTCACTGTCCAGCGAAAGTTAAGACTATATGTGAAATAAATAAATGATAGTTGAAATAAAACTTTATCTGATTGAACTATTATGGAAATTGACATTCCATGATTATTTATTTTATTTTGTAAAAACATTTGAATTCTTTATCATTTTCCTAACCGAAAAGAGAAACGGTATAGGATCAATAAATTGTGTGTGTGTGTATATATATATATATATATATATATATATATATATATATATATATATATATATATATATATATATATATATATATATATATATATATATATATATATATATATATATAATCAGGCTTGCTTAATTATTTAAATTGAGTTAAGGTTCTGTTATATATATATAACAATAACTTGCGATGAATTCACGCTGGACGAGATCAAACAAGCCATTAAAAGATTAAAAAATTTTAAAGCTGCTGGAGTTGACGAAATTTCAGGGGAAATGATTAAAGCAGTTAATGACAACAACCTCTTGAGAATTTTAGATATTATAAATGAAGTATGGAGAGAAGAACAACCACCACAACAATGGAAAGACAGTATTATTGTAAAGTTACCGAAGAAAGGTGATCTATCAGACTGTAATAACTGGCGTGGTATATATATATTATCAGTACCTGGAAAATTATTATGTTGCATGATGTTAGAAAGACTTAAATTGCATGCTGACGAAAAGATCAGAGAAGAACAAGCGGGTTTCAGGCCGAAACGATCATGTATTGATCAAATATTCACACTAAGAACAATTTCATAGAAGAATTTAAATCGCCACTTATTATCACCTTCGTCGATTCAAAAATCCCCTAGCCCATCAGAAGTCAATATAAATATAATCAAACTATTGACAATCAAGGGAACAAATAAAGGGAATCAGAATGGTTTTACAGAGAGGTGAAACAAGGCTGCACTACTAGAATACCTTCAGGAAACTATACCCACAATGAACAATTGGGTATATAAATCATGGACATGGAAAACTGGGGGACCTGAAGATGATGTAGCATTCTTAAGCTTTCAACACCAAGACAACCCAAGAAGCCTTGTGTCATCTCTCGTAAAATTGGTACAAATAAATGCCTCCTTAAAGCTATGAACTTTCTAACGAGACCTTTGATATCAACGGGGGGGTATTTTCAATTATTTAGGCAGCATAAAAGACTCAGGAGTCTCATACTAGAATTGCTTTGCTAGCGCCTTCAATAGATTATCTAACATTTGGAAATCATCATTGATATATATTTCGTCTGTTTAATTCCAGGTTAACATACGGCTGTGAGAGTTGGAAAATAACAAAATCATTGGAGAACAAGCTGAATACATTCGAGAACAAATGTCTTAGAAAACTCATGAACATCAGTTGGAAAGAATTCAGACTAATCGACAAATAAGAGAAGACTCTAGGCAGAAATATGTCTCCGACTATATAAGGAAAAGACGATGGTCATATATCGGTCATGTCCTACGATGCCCTTAATCGCAGTAGTCACGGAAAAAACAGTACAAGTCACTTGGGTTCCTACTCAGAAGAACAATAATAAGAGAAGGAAGAACGTTGGGCCTAAATAATGTGCAAGAGCTAAGAGGAGTGGCGTCACAACGAACAACCTGCACTGGTTTACTACTTATCGTGTTTGGCGCATTTATTATTATTTATTATATATATATATATATATATATATATATATATATATATATATATATATAATATATATATATATATATATATATATATACTCAAATATATATTTCATATTTTAAATAATTAAATTAATCACAGAGTCCTCACTGATCTTGGAGCACTTAGACCTTCAGAACAAACACTATCATCAAAAATTATGCTTTACCTTTGATTGTCGATACACCCTTGCTTTTTTCAGAGAAGGGGGTATTCTTCCACTCTTATCTGGATCCTGGTATCACTGATACATTTTTGAGATATCTTGCATTTTAATAACATCGTCTCGCGACATATCTGATGCCCTTAATCGCAGTAGTCATGTTACTCGTCAGGTTGCACTTACTGCTAAACCTGCTACTACATCTGGCAGACTCAAACTTGTCTTAACTGTTCACCCTCACTGTTTGGAGGAGAAAAAAAATTATGTTTCGTCATCTGCCTATTCTTCACTCCGATCCTGATACCAGAGAGTTGTTTCGTGATACCCCTTCAGTGGCATATCGCTTGTGCATTGTCGCTTGAGACAAACTAGTCCTTCTCACTTTGGTACTAAACCGTGCCAACGCCGCATATGTAAGACCTGTCCTTTTGTACTCCAAACACAGTCAGTCTCCTTTCCGAACGATAAATTTGCCATTGGGGAGTCTTTCACGTGCGAATCCAGAAACCTGATTTATGCTATTATCTGCAAGAGGTGTGACATGACCTATATTGGTGAAACTGGCAGACGTCTGGCAGACAGGTTTGGTGAGCACTTGAATGACATCTATCATGGCAATCATTTACCGGTGGCCCGTCACTTCAATAGCCCTGACCATTCAGGTAACTCTGACATTCATGTCACTGCCCTCCTGTCATGTGTCGGCGACGACCGAACTCGCTTCTCGTTGGAGAATCGTCTCATTTTTCAAATGGGCGTTTTATCTCCTGCTGACTTGAATGTTCAGCATCATTTTGCATAATTCTGGTGGCTTCTGTCTCTGTTTCATACTTTATTTCTTCTGTCGTTATTTTCCTTTCTATCCATGTTTTGGCTTTGGTTCGTTTCGTTTCCTCAATTATCTTTTCTCAGCCGTCACTAGCTTATACGTCACTTCCGCGTGACGCCTCATTTGTTTCCTCTTGGATCCACCTAAGTGATTTTTTACTTGTTTTAATAGTGTTGTTCATTTGTCTTCGCTTCGTCGATTATTTACTTTCTTGTTTCGACATGTCTTTCTGGTTTTACGATTTTCTTACATTATTACTGTTTCGCTCATCACCGTTGTTTCATCTGCTTGTATTGCTCATGTGGCGTTTTCCTCATCATCATAGATTTTTGTAGCACCTATATGTAGTTCGTGTCCTTGTCACCTGTTCATAACTGTTGCTGACGAAGGGTAAAACCCGAAACGTCCCTTGTTTCATGTGTACCGTTTACTTGTAAAAACTGATTTCATACCATATTATATTTTTAATTTATATATTTATTCGGCCAAAAGATTCGGAAAATTAAAGCAAGAAATAGATTGACGACAAAGACACACTCAAGTAAACAAGAACTACACATCAAAACTCAACTCCGACAACTGACTATACACCTGACAGTTATATAAATATATAGGCAGTAAAAGAAAGCACTCTGTCATCCACCAACGAAACAAAAGCGTAAAGCAAGAGAGACAGATCATCACTGACACATCAATAAAACAGGACAATGGAAGAATGTAATGAGCGAATAACTCATTACAGTTTTAGAGGTCCTACGACCAATCATCATCAACAAAGTCATAAATCAGCAAGAGTTAAGAAAGATGACACTATCGGCGGACACAATCGGTAAAAACACAAACTGAACCAACTAAAAACACACATGCATCTAAATTTCTGCTAGTTGACCTTTTAAGGACGTGTCCTTTTCAGAGCTGCCGTCGAATTTGTAGTAATAGTTATAGAAATAAAAGTAACACACTTGCAAAAATAAATAAATGCACACATTTAATACTCAACTTTGCTAGAATAAACGCACGACGTGACGACTATAGGCAACCAGCTCACGGTCCTTTACGCGATTAGCCCTTTTCAGGGCTTACAACAATTCTAACAAATGATTAAAACAAGTAAAAACACGACTGAGATAACAGTCCAGCGGTCAAAACGTAATAGCAATTAGAAAAAAATACGCCCATTATAAGATCACACATCTGGTCAGATTGGACGGGACATCGGAAATAAAGTAAAAAGATACTTAACCACATGATGCTGTAAGCAGCGGCTGAGTCCGTCACTAGAGCGACAAAGAAATATTACAAACACCTCTGGACTGTATAACTACAACGCCTTCAGGGTATAATAAATGATAGAAACACTGGGGCGAGTGAAGAAACAATTGACACTTGTCAGGGAGGACATAAATATTTTACATAATTATCTCCCTGTCATAAATGACTTGTTAGGGGAGGTAGCTTATTTGCTTTCCAAGGGAAACAATTAGATTATGAACAAAATATCAAACTGAGTAGAAGATATTCATATTTTGTAACTTGTATAAATTTATTCTAAACAATTGCTTTAGTCATAACATATTGTTTCAGGTTCAATATTTGTAAATGTTCCTTTTCCAAAGTTTCTCTTTTTTCTATGCACAAATTCAAAAAATTTAAAAGATTTTCAACTTAATGCACATTTTAAAGTATTGAGCACTAAACTGTTCTACCACACTTAATGATACTGTACTGTCGATAACTATGTCTAGGTCTGTTTGATCGAAGCTCGGTCATTTGGCTAAGATCAAAGTGTCTTAGCCAGGACCGGGATCACACACATTCTACTAAATAAAGTCAATAGACCTCACTTTGAGCCCCAGAAGGGGTAAAAAAAAAAAAATGCACAACAACATGTTTCATCAGCACTAACTAGTGCTGTTCATTAATCTGAAAATTGCCCTTTTTGTATTTCTATCAATAGTTTTCTGCTTCCGTGTTAACTTAGTATACGAGCGGCCTTTCATGACTACCATTACAGATTTTGCAATAAATAATTTATTTATAAAGATAACATAAGTGTTATATATCAAAATGTGAAGAAATGAAACTCCTATATCATGCACGTAACTAAATTGTTCAGTGGTTTTAAACATGCATTCAGCTATAAATTTTCGCTATTGACGGGGATCGATCATCGGCCTCTCTAGAAGTAAATTAATATTAGACAAACATAAAGGTATGTTTTCAGGCACTCGTAAGAAATAAAGAAGTAGAACACTTGGACAACAGAAAAACAACAGACGTGAGTGGCTTACCCAGGGTTCGAACCCCGTACCTTCCGTACGACAACTCCGCCTAGCTATCAAGCGAATCACACTGACCCCATGGCCAGCTAGGCATCCCCAAAAAAAGATGCTTTGCTGGCTATTTATCAGTACGAAACACACAAGATAACACCGGAAGTATACAGTGGGCAACTCAGCCCTTAAATGACGCAATCACTTCTGTTGTTCTCCTATTAACAGTATGTGTCAGTCCAAACAAGACAAAGACCTTGATACTGGGTCCAGTAAATAGTAGAAGACTTAAGGACATTAGTATAGAACAGAGGGTAGGTTTCTGGTATTGTATAAACATAAATAACACATAAGGAAGGGAAACCCGAGGCCTGTAAACAGTAAATTAATATTAGACAAACATAAAGGTATGTTTTCAGGCACTCGTAAGAAATAAAGAAGTAGATTGCGTCATTTAAGGGCTGAGTTGCCCACTGTATACTTCCGGTGTTATCTTGTGTGTTTCGTACTGATAAATAGCCAGCAAAGCCTCTTTTTTTGGGGGATGCCTAGCTGGCCGTGGGGTCAGTGTGATTCGCTTGATAGCTAGGCGGAGTTGTCGTACGGAAGGTACGGGGTTCGAACCCTGGGTAAGCCACTCACGTCTGTTGTTTTTCTGTTGTCCAAGTGTTCTAATTCTTTATTTCTTACGAGTGCCTGAAAACATACCTTTATGTTTGTCTAATATTAATTTACTGTTTACAGGCCTCGGGTTTCCCTTCCTTATGTGTTATTTATGTTTATACAATACCAGAAACCTACCCTCTGTTCTATACTAATGTCCTTAAGTCTTCTACTATTTACTAGACCCAGTATCAAGGTCTTTGTCTTGTTTGGACTGACACATACTGTTAATAGGAGAACAACAGAAGTGATTGCGTCATTTAAGGGCTGAGTTGCCCACTGTATACTTCCGGTGTTATCTTGTGTGTTTCGTACTGATAAATAGCCAGCAAAGCATCTTTTTTTGGGGATGCCTAGCTGGCCGTGGGGTCAGTGTGATTCGCTTGATAGCTAGGCGGAGTTGTCGTACGGAAGGTACGGGGTTCGAACCCTGGGTAAGCCACTCACGTCTGTTGTTTTTTCTGTTGTCCAAGTGTTCTACTTCTTTATTTCTTACGAGTGCCTGAAAACATACCTTTATGTTTGTCTAATATTAATTTACTGTTTACAGGCCTCGGGTTTCCCTTCCTTATGTGTTATTTATGCCTCTCTAGAAGGCCGCTCGTATAGGCTACTAAGAGTTAATAAAAGAAAAATACATGTTTGTATATTGCTTCGTATTTATGGTCAAGTGTTATCTCTTAACGAGGAGTTTGGAGTTGCTTAAACCAAATAAAAAAATAAGTACACAAATTAAGAAAAAAAAAAAACTGAATACTGGGATGTGAAAGTGTCCAATGGCTAGAATTCTTGCTGCCCGTGGCAAGGTGATTGGTATCAAAATCTTAAAAAAAAATATGTCATTACTTTTACGTCGTGTTATTTGGTTCGGTGTTTGCAACGGTTCAAAGCAGGGCATCAATTTCAAATATTAACCATGTGCCTGGATCAGTCGGTTATATCAGTAGGCTATTTTGTAATGTGTGATATATTTCCTGATTTGTAAGAGTTAAGTAATATGTGATATATTTCCTGATTATGTAAGAGTTATGTAATGTGTGATATATTTATTGATTATGTAAGAGTTATGTAATGGGTGATATATTTCCTGATTGTGTAAGAGTTAAGTAATGTGTGATATATTTCCTTATTATGTAAGAGTTAAGTAATGTGTGATATACAGTATTTCCTGATTATGTCGGCGTCTGTGGCCTAATGGATATGAACGCAGTTTCATAATCCAGATATACCAGGTTCGAAACCAGCTGCAGGCGGTTTGGTAGCAGATCGCTTTGTGTGGATTTTTAACAATGGTATAAGCGCCGTACCGTTCAGAAAACAATGGCAAACTACTGAATGAAAAAATTGCCTAGAAAAATCAAAAACAGCCAATAAAAGCTGGGGTTGATTGCCACGTCCTGTAAAGGATAAGCAACTAACTTTTATGTAATTTATGATATATTTCATGATTGTGTACGAGTTGTGTAATGGGTGATATATTTCCTGATTGTGTAAGAGTTAAGTAATATGTGATATATTTCCTGATTATGTAAGAAATAAGTAATGTGTGATATATTTCCTGATTATGTAAGAAATAAGTAATGTGTGATATATTTCCTGATTATGTAAGAAATAAGTAATGTGTGATATATTTCCTGATTATGTAAGAAATAAGTAATGTGTGATATATTTCCTGATTATGTAAGAAATAAGTAATGTGTGATATATTTCCTGATTATGTAAGAGTTATGATTTCATGTTCCTAAAGCGCCCAATGGAGGATGGATTCACAACTACAGCTGGTCCCCTTGCAGACATTCATTCATAACCCTTCACTCCCAAAGGAGCATAGGCCTTCAACAAACACATGCCAAGTCCTCTTGTCACGTGCTATCATCTCAAGTTCTTTCCACGTTCTCCTTATCATTTTCACCTCTGTTTCCAGCTCTCTTCTCCATGTGCTTCTTGGTCTACCTCTGCTTCTCTTGCCCTGGCGATTCCAGAACAAGGACTGCCTTGTAATGCTATCAACACGTTTCCTCAGTGTGTGTCCTATCCATCGCCATCGTCTTCTTCTCATCTTTTGTTCCACTGGCACCCGTCTAGTTCTTGTCATCAGTTCCACGTTGGTAACCTTGTCATACCATTTTAATCCCTCTATTCTACGCAAGCACCCATTTATGAAAGTCTGCAGCCTCTTGGCAGTTGTCTTTGTTGTTCTCCATGTCCCAGAGCCATATAATAGGACTGACTTATGTCGCAGAGAGATTTATGATTAATAAATTGTCTATATTCTTTTCTTTTCTACCCGTGTCCTCTACTTTATTATCGCTCTTTTATCCTTTTCCTGTTTTTCGCATTCGTTCGTTTGCGACAAAATATTACTTTCCCATTCAAACTTTCGATTGTTTATTTTCTCATTTAGAAACGCATTTTATTGCATAATATATCAGTCCCTGGATTGTGAACAAAATAGTGTGAGAATTCGCCTCGTCAGACATAGAGAGCAGACATTTGTCTACATTTTCAAGCTGACACGAGTTTTTCTTCGGAGTTTCTCGGCGTGAGGTACTAACGGCGCCCTCATGCATAGCTCAGAAATGAGACATGTCGTAGAGGTGTGAAGACGCGTTTTGGCAGTTATGGCCAGCGTCTAAGTATGTAAAGTGTGAAGAGGGAGAGAGGGGAGACGGGGGTTTTTTGGAAATAGCGCGCATCCTTTGTCTGTTTAAGATATAAACCAGAGTTTTAGACTTCATTCACTCAGTACTCCGCAGTCAAGACGAGAACGATCTAGCGTTCGATTCCTAAAGATCTCTGTTGATAGAAGCATCAGTTAGTTGG
This sequence comes from Oreohelix idahoensis, assembly GCA_024509875.1. Lineage (NCBI taxonomy): Eukaryota > Metazoa > Mollusca > Gastropoda > Stylommatophora > Oreohelicidae > Oreohelix > Oreohelix idahoensis. The sequence goes on from JAMPIV010013121.1 coordinate 82,185, forward strand.
TCGATTGCCACCTAGCTTTCGATTCCTAAAGATCTCTGTTAATAGAAGCATCATTTAGTTGGTCGAAGTGGATTTAGTTCTTAGTAGTTCTGTGTTGAGGTAAATATTATTATATATCTAGTAGTATTGAGTGATTCAGTGATAACCGCTTATTTCATTTTACTAGTTAGATTTCTGTGCAGAAGAAATTAATTTATAAGTCTGTTATATTCGCTAGTCGACATGTTACAGTGAAAAGCAGAATAAACTATAATTTCTAGCTTAAACTCATGCAGCTATTATAAATTTAATTAAACTGCTAATAATCAGTCGAGAATATTTTAAACTAACTTATAACTGCACTGATTCATCATTGAGTATTGACGAAATACGTATGCATTTCTAATTCATGATGATTGATTTTATGAATATAACTTATTTCACGGGAATTTAAACGATAACACCAGCTCTACGCTTGCAGTTCATAATGTAAGTTATAACCGAGGAATAGTATGTACAAGTATTTTATATGTTGGTTTTTCTTTATTCATTAAAACTGGGGTAGCCCAACTTTGCCAGCGTTTAAGTGCTGAGAAATATCTGTGAAGAACTAAAACATTTTTTTCTTAAAGACTTGGGTGTATAAAGTAAAACCTGTTTGGTATTGCGTTGGCATTCAGAACGACAGAGTACCCATTACATGAACTTTAAGATTTAATGAAGTAACGGGCCTATCGAGCCAGACTTAATTCTTCCTGAGAAAAACCTCAAGTACATTTCAGCCCGTGTGGCAAGTAAAATATTACAATCAATAACCTTACCGACATTGTTGACAAATTGTGGTGTGACCAAGAATTTTACCTTTGATCGAAGTTACAAACCTGACATTTTTCCTAAGTAGTGGAAACCTCGTGATTCTGACACTGTGAGCCCACTTAAACTAATTCTTACCTCGTGATTCAAGTGACACTAACCTTAGTCTGAAAAACATTCGCATGAAGAGGACGCTCCCGGGAACCATTGGATGAACCCAAAATCTGCAGAGCTGGGATCCGCTTCATTAAAATAAAGACAGATTAAAGTGTGTGGGTGTCTTACAGTTTGCGCCAGACGGCGAACAACAGCACGATTGTAGGTAAGAATGTATGTCAGGGCCCTGATGAATGAACAGAGAGAAAGCAGGAACGAGTGACTCTTTTATGGTATACCAAATTTCACCCACTTTGTATTTCTTTATGCAAGTTTTTTGTTGCTAACAATATTTTCCTTAGGATAGATTAGAGTATCAAAGTCTGTTCATACCTTTAAAGGGAAATCATTAGACTACAGCATATGTATCCGTGACTCTTTGGGTCTATCACTTTTCTTCTAACAGGACTGTGGGCTATACATCGAGGGAAAAGATCATACCAATGGGTCTATCATTCTTGTAGCAATTCATTGACTTTATGACTATTTCTATGTTTGATGTACTTTTATGTGTGGTGATGGAATTTTATTATAATAATTAAAATTCACATAAACTTATTCCAGTGTGTTGGTCAGCTCGTTCCAAATTATCTATATTTTTTAATTGTCATAGTTTCATGTCTGTGCGTCTATTGTAGTCACTTATGTGTGTGTGTATGTGAGGTATATATAAATTAATATATATTATACTAGACGGTCTGACAAATCTTAATCTGTTGTAGATGATACGCTGACTGAGAGAAATCATCTCGAGGGTCAGAGACTGACTCTAATATATTTCCTCCATCTCACTCGTGAAATCTATTTCTACCTATATCTCACTGAGATATCACCTGTTTCTATTGCTATTCAGAAGGGACCAAACTTAAGTCTTAATTCACTTATCACAAATCTACGACAAGCGTGGGCTCGTTTCCGGAAATTGAACTTAAAATCCTGAGCAAGTACGATAAATGAGGTCTCGTCTATCGGGATTTTGAACTTAGAATAGGAAGACGAGACGACAAATAGTGCGTGATTTTCTGGGAATTGAACTCTTAGTCCTGAGCTAGCACGACAATATCAGCTCGTCTGTAAGATTCTATATTCTGATATAGAGAAAGAGTGTGATTGTCTCGTGGATTTTAGTATCTTTTAAAAAAATAACCATTCCCCTAGACTAACGATCTCTTTATGGGCGTGCTGACCACACAATTAATAATTGTTTTCCCACAGCATTTTGAGTAATATACATTTGAGTTACAGGTTGATTTTGTCGGAATATATGTTAATTATTGATTTTGTAATACTAAAAGCTGGTAAAGTTTGTGATTGTCTAACAGTCACAGGGTTCTGAAGAAGTAGGTGTTTGAGCTAAGCTAAGGAGTGCGTTCAGACAATTACGTCCTGTTAATTGCCTCCCTTACCCTAACTGACTTCAGGGGTGAACCTGTAGTGGACTTAAAATTAAGGGAATTTTTTTTTTCCTTAAATTTTTTTTGTAATAATTATTTTGTTTCCACTGTAGCAACTTATTTTTCAGTGAGTAATCTTAAATTACCATTTATTTTTCGTAGTCGTCTGCATTAGGTGCTTTATTGCCGATTAATAGCAGCGATAGTTAGATACTATACTATAGGAGGAGGTATCCCAGGTTAAAGTATATCATCTTTTGTTTTGGTATTTTCTCGCAAGTGGTAGGAACCAGTGTATCCTTTTTCTTACTTCTTCCTTGAGTAGTCTCAGTCACTGATGTATTATGGCCGAGAGGGCGAAACTGAGGCAGATGCTCAGACATAAAGCAACGGAAGAGGGACTGGACGGCGACGAAGCGAAAGCTTTCGTCAGGGACGAACTTGAGAGATATGATGCGGAGCAGAAGGAAAAAGCAGCGGAGAAGAAAGAAGCAGAAGCTAGGAGGAAGGAAGAAGCAGCCGAAGCTTTAGAACAGAAGAAAATTGAGGCAGAAATGGAAGCTCGCAGGGCGCAGCATGAGGAAAGAGAGAAGGAGAGACAGAGGGAAGAAAAAGATAAGGAGAGACAGCGTGAGGAAAGAGAGAAGGAGAGACAGCATGAGAAGGAGAGGGAGGAGAGACAGCATGAGCTGGCGCTTAAAGCTCTAGAAGTTCAAAGTCGTGGTGCTGCCTCTACCTCCAGCAATGGAGAGTCTTCTCCTCATTCTTCCTTAACTGATCCTTCTAGCACTTAGTCTCTTCAACTAAACGCTATGTCTTTCACTCTAGAATCTTTCATTTTGTCCTAATGAGAAGATTGACACATGGCTAGTAAAATTTGAGAAAATTGCAACTCTGTACAGTTTAGAGAGGTCGCTTTGGAATATGAAGCTTTCTCAGGCTTTGAAAAGCAGTGCGTATGATGTTTACGCCAAACTGGAAAGCAGCCATTAAGACACCTACGATGTGTTGAAGAAAGTTTTACTTGAACGCTTTGAAATGAATGCGCGAAAGTTTTTGCAACTGTTTCACAACAGCAGGAAGGAGAGCTCTGAAACTTTTCAGCAGTTCTCGTCTCGTTTGAAGGGATACTTGACAAAGTGCCTTGACCTTTCTCAGCTCCCCTCTACCTATGAAGGTCTGGAGGAATTTGTTATAACAGAACAAATAAAAAACACTTTGTCTGCTGATACCCGGAGATTTCTAGCTGAGCAGGAGGCAGAAAAGCTTGAAGACATTTTGGAAAAGTCTGAGCGATATCACAATGCGCTGGCGGAACTGCCGGTCACAAAACGTAAACCGACAGAAGAGCCTTTTCGAAAAAAACAATCTAGACCTATCTTCTCGTGCTTCTAACCAGAATAACCACAGAGAAACTGGACCCCATAACCCCCCTCCTGAAAAATCCAAGTTCTACAAAAACAAGTACCCCAACCACAGTAAACAGTCTGATCAACCTGACCGCCCTACATGGCACCGCAGCCAGCGAGGACAAGGTGACAAAGGGAAAACCCCTGCGCACGGGACTAATGATCAGAGCGAGCACACTGAGCCTAAACGCATCGGATGCTTGCTAACAGTCTCGCAAGGCGGAATTATAAGTGATTCCAAACCTGAGAGAGAGAGACCCTCAACGCGAGGTACTGTTATTTTGAACGGTTCTCAAACTTTTTGTTTATTTGACACGGGGATTTCTTTTGATTGCATTGTTGCCAGGCACCTGGTTAAACCCGGTCAAGAGACAGGAGAGACCGTCGAATTTTGTGGAGTTTCTAAGGGTGATGCACCTACAGCGCTTCCCATCGCATTGGTAGAGATCCACTCTGATTTTGTCAGAGGTGTGATCAAAGCGGCTGTTATGGATGACCCGATCTACCCAGTCATACTTGGCGGTAGATATGTGTCTATTGTGAAACCGGAAGAGCCGATTGTGGCAGCAGCAACTACAAGAGGGCAAACCAAGAAGGAACGGGAGCCTGCGCCTAATTAGTTACCTATGGAACTTAAAAGAAGCGCAACAGAAGGACCCTACTTTGGCACCCTGCTTTAGGAAACTGCCAATGGCTAAGGAACCCAGACAGCACGGGGACATTTTTTCTAAGGATGGCGTACTTTATCGCAGAACGGGCAAGCCTGACCAAGGTTAAAACCAGCTCCTAGTACCGAAACAGTACAGAAGCCAAATCCTAGAAATGGGGCACTCTCTTCCCTTCAGCGGACATATGGGACAGAACGCCACAAACCAACGGATAACTACTCATTATTGGTAGCCAGGAGTAAATACTGATATTATCAGGTATGTCAAATCCTGTGCCCAGTGCCAACGTGTACCACCCAAGCAACGGACACCCCCAGTCCACATGGGTGAAATGCCAATAATGGGAACACCATTCGAACGGGTTGTGATCGACATTTTAGGACCCCTAGAAAGGACTAAAAGAAGGAACAGGTTTATCCTCACCCTAGTCGACACATGCCCTTTATGGGCAGAAGCTATCCCGCTAACATGCGCAGATGCCAAGCATGTCGCAGAATCCCCAGTGAAGATTTTTACTCGGTTGGGATTCCCTCAACAAGTGTTGACGGATAACGGATCTCCATACCGAAACCTGTTGATGGAGGAGATCGTTAAGATCTTGATTGACCAGCATATCTACACTAAGCCTTACACTCTGGCCAGAAGTGGGTTAGTAGAATGTGTTAACGGAAACCTCAACATGATGCTAAGTAAACTGGCACATGTGAAACCTGACGATTGGGATCTTTCTATCCCTGCAGCTCTATTTGGCTACAGAGAAACCCCACATACGTCCACAGGATTTCCGCCAGCCACGCTTTTATTCGGCAGACCCATTAAGGGCCCGCTTGAAGCCTTACTTTGGTCGCTGACAGAACAGAAGGCTTATGAGACAGTTGTCTCAGCTAGTAAATATGTGTCGGAGTTAAAGGAAAGGTTGAAACTAGGATGGGATCTAGCAACGACTAACTTTAAGCGAGCACGCGCAAAACACGCTAACCGATACAGGAAAGTCGCGAAAGAGAGAGAGAACTACAAGCAGGAAAGAAGGTTTTGGTGTTACTCCCTACTGGGAACAACAAACTGAGGATCGGATGGCAAAGGCCGTTTACCGTCTGTTACGGTATATGATATTAACGCCGTCTGCTAAAGGTTAGCGGACGTGCAAATGTAAAGGTTAAGACATTTAATATATTGCGATAGATGTTTCAATTATTGAACGCTTCATACACGATCGATTATGACGTGTCTAGCGTTGTTTGGGTCACAGTCGGTAACTAGGAGACGCTACTCTTTGTTACTTGACCGCCAAGCTGAATAGCTGCGTTTTGTTAACCTTCCAATTCAATGGCATGATATAGCCATTTATATGTGCATTATGATGGACCAGGGTCAGTCCTAGAACTCTACATGAGAGGAAACTTATGGAGGTTAGTGATTAACTAAATCCTTGGAAGGAGAAAGATAATCGTCTACTTTATACGAAGTAATTAGACTCACAGTCTCACTGTCGGCAGGTAGCCATTCTATCTGCGCGTGCATATAGCTGTGATGTTCTGACGACAATTACTGCATTGTATCCTTAAACGGACATTGACATGTAAAACAGCAGTCTACGCTATTGATTGATTGATGCATGTACCTCATGTGTGAATTGAACTGTTTATGTATGTGTGTAATCCATATTAAATTGTGAAGGACTCGAACCGGAGGCATTATTCGTTAAATCACGTTACACCATTCAACCATTATGAATTATGTATTTTATATCAAGTTGCTGAGTTAATAAGATGAACAGTTGTTTACATCTTGATGCCAAGTTCAGGCATTACGATAACCCAACGGTGAGGTTCACCCCATTCGCGTACGAATATTAGCACGATCAGAATTCAAGCAACACAACCAGTAACCACACACGAAAGTCCTTCAACAAAAGTGGCGGCCGAATGCGGGGAACGACAGAAAAAAAGAAACAAACTTCTGTTCCTTACGCACATGTTAACCACAAATATTTACGATCAATTTTCGATCACATGATCCAGTCGAAGATGACGCAGTACTCATTATAATGCCTAACAACGTGACGTCACCGAAAGTCGTGTAGGTGAACTGTCGGAGAAAACCAAAGCCGTTTCTAAGTCTAACCAGGGGAAACATGAGCCATTGAAGCAAACACACGATATGGACTACAGGAGCAGACAGTCAAAGGCACAGGCCTAGCAGTCGACGACAACGAGCATCAAGTGAAGCAGCAAATAAAGATAAGTTTAGCTCAATAACTATTGTCGTTAACGTGACAGTGCTAACTGAGTCCATGCCCTCTGCCTACATCGGCATGTTTTTACCTATGTTTAATGTACTTTTTGTTGTCTTAATGTGTTGTTAATTAGTGGGTGGTAGGGAGGATGAACCGAAATTAGATTCTGTGGCTCTCACGATGCCTGAATTGATTTCGGTCGTTTCTTAGGGCAGTTAAACGATTGCACTTTTGGAAGCCCCATTGAGGTTTGCCATTGGACTGTCTGTCCAAATCTGCTGTCGTTTGACGATTTGTGTTAGCTGTACCGTTCCGTAGATAACTGGTGTATTTTATTCGTACTCAGTTCACAATTTTATTCAGTTTTGTATCATGTTCGTTAACTATTTCGTCCAGTCTACTCTTACTATCAATTTATTTTATGATTGTTAAATTTTCGTCCGTTATGAGTCCTGTGATGTCATCATTTTTTGCAGTCATTTTTTTTTTGTGTACTTTGCATATTAAGTTGACCTCGGGTCAATCTTTGACCCTTCGTTTTCCGTGTGACACTTCCGCTTGTTTTATTTAGTTCATAAATTCATTTTTAATTGTGAAAATGTCTTGTTTGCGTCTTGACATTGTTTGTACCCTTTAGTTGCATCATTGTTTTGTTTGTCCTCATGATATATATTAAATGCTACATTAATAATATATACATTATATTCAATAATACACTTGTAATTTAATTTAATTAATTTTTTCTGACATTTAAGGTTAATATGGGACATTGCATAATTATGCAGTGATAGTCCAAGAAATTAGCACTGCAATTTATAAGAGATGCCTAGGGCATAATAATATAATATATATATTGACCAAATAAAATAATCTTATAGTCTACCTTTGAGGTAATAGACCCATTGTATATTATTTAATATACTTTTCTGGTACTAAGAGAGTGACTTAGTACATTGAACAATATAATTACTAGGAATCATACCCAACATCATTGGATATTGAGATTAATTGTGTGATGTAATTACATTATAGTTAACAGATATCATAACTATTTATGATATAGTTAGTACTTAGATACAATATTGTTACAAAATATTGTCTATTAGTTGAACTTAGACATTAGAGTTCAGTACTATTGTGATTATTTATATTGAATATTCCTAAGTTGAGTAAGTATAATAATTACTCTGAAGCTACTATTGACTATTTTAATCAGTAATTACCAATAATTACTTACCAGATAAAAGTCAAAATGCTTACTATAGACCATTTCGTTAAAATTGGTAAAGAATATGGTTATAAATCTCAAGAACTTCGTCAGTTTGCTGAGGCAGAACTGGAAAAACATAAAGCAGAAATAGAGGAACAAAAGATTGCATTAAAGAAAGAGGAGGAGGAACGTGAAAGAAAGGAAGCAGAACGTGAGATGAAGCAAATTGCCAAGGAAAATAGATTAAGAGAAATTGCTCAACAGGAAGAAGAGAATAAATTGAAACGAGAGGAAATTATTTTACAACAAGAAATGGAATTGGCGCGTATTAAATTGGAGACAGCAAGATTACAAGCACAAAGTGCTGATGCAAACCAGAATAATAACGCACAAAATGGATCGTCATCCAGCCAAACTAAACATTTCTACAACTTTAAATTACCCACTCTCAACTTAAACGTGGACGACCTTTCATCGTTCCTGTCACGTTTTGAACAGACTTGCAAAACAAATCATTTGCCTGAAGAGTCATGGGTACTCAAGTTAAATGAATTCTTGGTTGGAGAACCATTGACGGCTTCTCAAAATGCTAACCCATCAATAGCAAATAACTACGGTGCTATTAAGTCCTTGCTTTTACGAAGGTTTCACCTGGACGAGGAACACTGTAGGTTGAAATTTAAGGGAATTTTACCTGAATCTCCAAAAGATTTTGCAGGATTCATTGCGAACATACGCAATACATTTAATAGATGGGTTGAACTGGCAGAAGTCAACAAATCATACGACAAATTAGTTGATTTACTACTACGGGATAAGGTATTATCTTCGGTTAGCCAGCCATTTTTTGCATATTTGCAGGAGCGTAAACCAGGTACTATCGACGAGTTAGAAAAAATTTCTTTAAACTACTGTTCGGCACATCCGAATGCAACCATTTCTAACTCCTCATTAAGAGAACCTCTACCTGTGGCGTCTAATATGGCCTCCAATCATAATAACAAACAAAGACATCACAGTGTAGACAGAAGTAGGTTCCAAAGAAATCACAATGTTAACTTTCAGAAGGGACATAATAATGATTTCAACAATAAAAATGAGTTCAACAGAAGTAGATCACGAGATAGAAATTATTCACCTCAAACAAACTACCACAATGGTCAACATAACACTAATTATAATCGATCACATACTCCCAATAATAACAATAACTGGAATGGTAATAATCATGGCTCGAGACATCGAGATAATAGTTACTATAGAGGACGACGAGATAATTCTAACAATTATACTCGGAATCGATCTCATTCTCGGGGATCATCTCATTACAACCATAATACAGGGGCGGCAGTTACAAATAATACTACCCCTATAGCTCAGGTCCCACTTGACAATAATACAACACAGTCTTCTGCTGCATGTTTTGCTATTAATTATAATGTGGCAAATAGTTGCCAACAATGCAATCTTATTTTTCAGAAGGCGAAAGAAACAGTGCTTAACTGCGGACATATTACACCAGAGGTAGGTCTTGCAGTCAACGATGGAACAGGCTTACTAATTTTTAACAGGGGATTAGTTAATGGATCCGTCGTCTCAGTGCTGAGGGATTCAGGATCCACGACGATTGGTATACGTCAGTCGCTGGTACATCCTAGCTGTGCGACAGGAGAATATGTACGCTGCATGACATTTGGTGGAACTATTGAGTTTTACCCCACAGCTATTGTTCATATTAGAACACCCTTTTTCACAGGGAATGTAAAAGTATGTATGCTAAAAAAGCCTATAGCTGATCTGATGGTTGGTCGTATACACGGTAGTAAAGATTGTACTCCAGATGAGATCATAGAATGGGAGAAACATAACCTATGCACTGGAAACGCCGTGACGACTAGAGCGCAGACTCAACTCATTGAGAAATTTAGTGATAATAAGATGGATGCAGACAACCAAGAGGAGTTTGTAGTCAATTCACCTATTGACAGGGAAACATTTGCAACCAAACAAAAAGAGGATAAATCTTTAAAAAAATTTTTTAAGCTGGTTGATAAAGTTGACAATCTATCCTCAGGTAATAATAACAAACATTGGTTTTTTATTAAAAATGACATATTGATTAGATGTTTTAATGACAAATCACAAATGAAACAACAAGTTATGGTCCCGTATACTTTTAGACGGTACATTCTTCAACATGCACATGACTCACATTGTGCTGGACATATGGGATATACTCGAACACGATCTCGAGTACTGTCTTCATTCTTTTGGCCAGGAGTGTCAAGAGATATTTCGCAATATGTACGTTCCTGTACTACATGCCAAGAAGTGAAAGCACGTGGAGCTTTTCACACGGCGCCTATTCAGGCTTGCGATATCTCAGTAAGACCGTTTGACAAGATGGCCATAGATATTATTGGTCCATTGCTACCATCGGCCAGAGGACATAGATTCGTCCTTACGTGCATTGATTTGTGCACACGATGGCCAGAAGCTATCCCATTAAAAACCACCACTACCACAGATGTAGCTGATGCACTACATCTCATCTTTTCTAGAATAGGGTTTCCTAGAAAACTTTTATCAGACCATGGGTCACAGTTCATATCTGACACCATGAAGGAAGTCATGAAAACTTGGAACATTGATAGGAATTTAAGTAGTATTTATCATCCTATGAGTAATGGTGCGGTTGAAAGACTTAACCGTACACTTAAACAACTACTACATAAGGTTACTGCTAAGCACCCTCATGACTGGGACAGAGCACTCCCAGCTGTTCTATTTGCTTATCGGGAGGTACCGCATGAACAAACTGGCTTCTCTCCCTTTGAATTAGTTTTTGGTGCTCCCCCAAGAGGTCCTATGGGACTAATAAAAGACTTATTAATTGACGAGGAGATGACTCAGGACACTCAGTCATCTTACGAGTATGTGATTAATCTTCGGAAGAACATTATTGAGTCTTGCCAGTTGGCAACAGCTTCTTCTGAGGCTGCAAAAGCTAAGGCTCGATCTCTACAAAATAGGTCTCGACGATTACGCCAATTATTCCCAGGCGATGAGGCTTATGTGTTACTTCCTCACAATAACAATAAATTATTGATATCTTGGAATGGTCCTTACAAAGTCATTGATAAAATTTCCGACGTTGATTACGTCTTAGATATCAAGGGACACAAAAAGATATTTCATATTAACATGCTCAAGCAATTTCATACACGTCCTGAACACTTACAGTCAATTTTTCATGAACTAGATGACAACACAGTATCTACTTGTTATTATTCCAACTTATCTGTCATCCAGGAAGAAGAATCTTCTTTTCCTGAGGTACAGTTACCGTTACCGGTACCAGTAGTTCAACCTACTGAATCTTGGCGGGATGTAACCATCTCTTCAACGGTTACACCGCAACAGCGTCTACAGATTGCTAATCTATTACAATCTTATCCAGATGTGTTGACCGACGTCCCGGGTCGCACATCGGCTATTAGTCATGACATTACTCTCAATGATGATACACCTATTCGTGTACATCCCTATTCGGTTCCTTTACATTTCCTTGCTAAAACTACTAAGGAACTTGAACAGATGTTGTCTCTGGGAATCATTGAGACTAGTAATTCGCCATTCTCTTCTCCATTAGTGATTGTCCGGAAGAAGGACAATAACATCAGACTATGTGTTGACTATAGAAAATTAAATGCTAAGACTATAGTTGACAGCGAACCACATCCACTTATCGACGACTTACTGCCACGTCTATCCAACGCAACTATATTTAGTAAGATAGACTTAACTAAAGGTTATTGGCAGATACCACTGACCGAAAAGGCTAAGTACTACACCGCATTTTCCACTCCACAATGTGATGCCTTTTGGGCTTGTTAATGCGCCAGCTACCTTCATTCGCCTGATGCGACAAATTTTATCAGGTAGACCAGACGTTATTACATATATTGACGACATATGCTTGTTTAGTTCGTCGTTTGAGGAACATGTTTCGGGACTTAGATATGTTTTCGACACTCTAAGGAATTATAATCTAACTGCTAAACCTACAAAGGTTCAAATCGCGTGTAATGAGATAACCTTTTTGGGACATATCATTGGATCGGGATATATCCGAACGTTACCTAGTACGGTCTCCAAAATTCTAAACATAGCAGTTCCTCAGACGAAGAAACAGGTCAGGAGTTTGTTAGGACTTGTTCAATATTACAGTAGATTCATACCAAACTTGTCATCCATCACGGCTGTATTGTCTTCATTGTTAAAAAAAGACATGCCGGTGAAGGTGACATGGACTGGTATATGCAATGAAACTTTCAACAAAATTATAAATTTGTTCTCGCATGAACCAATTTTAAGACTTCCCGATGCTTCCAAAAGATTTTTCTTACGAACAGATGCTAGTAACTACGGCATTGGTGCATGCCTGCTCCAGAACCATGATGGCGTTCTACATCCTACCTTATATATTTCAAGAAAGCTAAAGCCGGCAGAAACAAAGTATTCCACAGTGGACAAGGAACTTTTATCAGTGATATGGGCAATAACTAAACTTGAAAAGTTTTTGCTTGGTGCTCCATTCACCATACAAACCGACCAACGTGCTGTAGCATCTTTGCGTCGAGCTAACCACAATAGCCCAAAACTCGCCAGATATGCTATCATCCTACAGCCATTTGAATTCTCCATTGAACATATTCCTGGCACTGAAAATATTGTGGCGGATGCGTTGTCACGTAATCCTATTGACGACGAATGATCAACATTGACATTCCTAAACTACGTCAATCATCACTACATTGGATATAACGAAGTATCAACTATAAGGGAACTAACCTTGCCTTCAATTTAATCTTTATAAACACTATATGCATCACAGAATTGAACTAAAGACAATCAAGGTATACATATTGACATTGAAACTTCGTCTAACGTCCATACACAATATATGAATATTCGTTGAACAATCATGGAACAATATCTGACGACAAGTCGAACTTATTATCCTATGTGCACTTAATTCTTGGATGCTGGGATAAATGACATTTCTTTCCAACGTAAACGTTTGAACATTTTTGCCTAAAAGAATTCATCAGGATCAAGACTACGGATGGATCATCATATCCTATACTAATTAATTAGTTAACTTAACTTCTTAATTGAATTATTATCAATAAAATGAAATGTGAGAAAAAAAATGAAATGAAAGAACAAAAAAAGAGAACGAAATATAAAAAGAAGAAATTATGAAAAGAGAAAATAAATCTCACACAAGTATTAGATTAATATTTTTTTTTAATGTACCTATACGTTATTTAGTTAGTTAAATTAGATAGTTATTATTCACTAACACTTAACACACCCAATTAAGTTAAACTTATATTCGAATTTCTTTCTATTTCTTCTCACTTATTTTGTCTTTTCTTCTCTCATAACATCGCGTTATATTAGAATCTTAATAATTTAACTCTTAGTTTTAATTAATTAATTTAATTTTAATTAGTCAAATTAATTCCTATATGACATACTAATACGACAGACCTTACTTTAATTTAATTCTATCATTCACTATTAACATTGGACATTTTATTTAGTTGATATAATAATATGTATAATATTGATATATAATGTGATTAATGTTAGATGACTATGACAAATAGTTAGTTGACATGACCGCGACACGGTTCTACTCAGAACATCGTCGGCCATATGTCACGATTGTATTAAATTTTTTTTTGAAAAATTGTTAAGTCGAATAGATCTTGAAAAAAAATCTATCGATTTTTTTTTTCCCCGGTGTACAGGGAATTGTTACGGTATATGATATTAACGCCGTCTGCTAAAGGTTAGCGGACGTGCAAATGTAAAGGTTAAGACATTTAATATATTGCGATAGATGTTTCAATTATTGAACGCTTCATACACGATCGATTATGACGTGTCTAGCGTTGTTTGGGTCACAGTCGGTAACTAGGAGACGCTACTCTTTGTTACTTGACCGCCAAGCTGAATAGCTGCGTTTTGTTAACCTTCCAATTCAATGGCATGATATAGCCATTTATATGTGCATTATGATGGACCAGGGTCAGTCCTAGAACTCTACATGAGAGGAAACTTATGGAGGTTAGTGATTAACTAAATCCTTGGAAGGAGAAAGATAATCGTCTACTTTATACGAAGTAATTAGACTCACAGTCTCACTGTCGGCAGGTAGCCATTCTATCTGCGCGTGCATATAGCTGTGATGTTCTGACGACAATTACTGCATTGTATCCTTAAACGGACATTGACATGTAAAAACAGCAGTCTACGCTATTGATTGATTGATGCATGTACCTCATGTGTGAATTGAACTGTTTATGTATGTGTGTAATCCATATTAAATTGTGAAGGACTCGAACCGGAGGCATTATTCGTTGAATCACGTTACACCATTCAACCATTATGAATTATGTATTTTATATCAAGTTGCTGAGTTAATAAGATGAACAGTTGTTTACATCTTGATGCCAAGTTCAGGCATTACGACAACCCAACGGTGAGGTTCACCCCATTCGCGTACGAATATTAGCACGATCAGAATTCAAGCAACACAACCAGTAACCACACACGAAAGTCCTTCAACACCGTCCTGAAAAAGATTTCTAAGGCTAACTACCAGATCTCTATTAAAGGAAAGGAGAAGGTTTTCCATTTAAATCTGTTAAAGAAATTTTTGGAAATACCAGTGCCGACCTCCGAAAATCTCCTGACGATCGCCAAAATTGACGAAGATGACGATAGTGGCAGGGAAATTCCACTGCAATCACACGAAATCTTTCAAAAATGTCAAAAGCGGCGACGCTCTTTCAAGCGTGCACGGAAGACATTCCAGAGAAAGGAAACTTTGGTAGTAGACTTGAGTAGGAATTGGAGAGAGACGGAGGGGGGAGATGAGAGGGAAGAGGACAGACACCCTGAAGCTACGGATATAGGAAATTTATTTCCATAACGTAGACACGGAGTGGTTCCATATCTTAAAGGGGGGACGTCTGTCGCAGAGAGATTTATGATTAATAAATTGTCTATATTCTTTTCTTTTCTACCCGTGTCCTCTACTTTATTCTTCTTCCGTCCTTAGCCACCGACCGTCAAAGCAGTCAGTGGCCATTACGCCTAGTGGCGTCTTAGGGCAACAGCAGATAGGTTTTCTTTGCCATTGTTTCCCATCACGCCTATTGGCGTCTTTAGGGCAACGGAAAATCAATCCATTTGCTGTTGTTTCCGTAATCGAAGTGACTTCTACTTTATTATCGCTCTTTTATCCTTTTCCTGTTTTTCGCATTCGTTCGTTTGCGACAAAATATTACTTTCCCATTCAAACTTTCGCCTGTTTATTTTCTCATTTAGAAACGCATTTTATTGCATAATATATCAGTCCCTGGATTGTGAACAAAATAGTGTGAGAATTCGCCTCGTCAGACATAGAGAGCAGACATTTGTCTACATTTTCAAGCTGACACGAGTTTTTCTTCGGAGTTTCTCGGCGTGAGGTTGTTAACGGCGCCCTCATGCATAGCTCAGAAATGAGACATGTCGTAGAGGTGTGAAGACGCGTTTTGGCAGTTATGGCCAGCGTCTAAGTATGTGAAGTGTGAAGAGGGAGAGAGGGGGAGACGGGGTTTTTTTGGAAATAGCGCGCACCCTTTGTCTGTTTAAGATATAAACCAGAGTTTTAGACTTCATTCACTCAGTACTCCGCAGTCAAGACGAGAACGATCTAGCGTTCGATTCCTAAAGATCTCTGTTGATAGAAGCATCAGTTAGTTGGTCGATTGCCACCTAGCTTTCGATTCCTAAAGATCTCTGTTAATAGAAGCATCATTTAGTTGGTCGAAGTGGATTTAGTTCTTAGTAGTTCTGTGGTGAGGTAAATATTATTATATATCTAGTAGTATTGAGTGATTCAGTGATAACCGCTTATTTCATTTTACTAGTTAGATTTCTGTGCAGAAGAAATTAATTTATAAGTCTGTTATATTCGCTAGTCGACATGTTACAGTGGAAAGCAGAATAAACTATAATTTCTAGCTTAAACTCATGCAGCTATTATAAATTTAATTAAACTGCTAATAATCAGTCGAGAATATTTTAAACTAACTTATAACTGCACTGATTCATCATTGAGTATTGACGAAATACGTATGTATTTCTAATTCATGATGATTGATTTTATGAATATAACTTATTTCACGGGAATTTAAACGATAACACCAGCTCTACGCTTGCAGTTCATAATGTAAGTTATAACCGAGGAATAGTATGTATAAGTTTTTTATATGTTGGTTTCTCTTTATTCAGTGAAACTGGGGTAGCCCAACTTTGCCAGCGTTTAAGTGCTGAGAAATATCTGTGAAGAACTAAAACATTTTTTTCTTAAAGACTTGGGTGTATAAAGTAAAACCTGTCTGGCATTGCGTTGGCATCCAGAACGACAGAGTACCCATTACATGAACTTTAAGATTTAATGAAGTAACGGGCCTATCGAGCCAGACTTAATTCTTCCTGAGAAAAACCTCAAGTACATTTCAGCCCGTGTGGCAAGTAAAATATTACAATCAATAACCTTACCGACATTGTTGACAAATTGTGGTGTGACCAAGAATTTTACCTTTGATCGAAGTTACAAACCTGACATTTTTCCTAAGTAGTGGAAACCTCGTGATTCTAACACTGTGAGCCCGCTTAAACTAATTCTTACCTCGTGATTCAAGTGACACTAACCTTAGTCTGAAAAACATTCGCATGAAGAGGACGCTCCCCGGAACCATTGGATGAACCCAAAATCTGCAGAGCTGGGATCCGCTTCATTAAAATAAAGACAGATTAAAGTGTGTGGGTGTCCTACAGTTTGCGCCAGACGGCGAACAACAGCACGATTGTAGGTAAGAATGTATGTCAGGGCCCTGATGAATGAACAGAGAGAAAGCAGGAACGAGTGACTCTTTTATGGTATACCAAATTTCACCCACTTTGTATTTCTTTATGCAAGTTTTTTGTTGCTAACAATATTTTCCTTAGGATAGATTAGAGTATCAAAGTCTGTTCATACCTTTAAAGGGAAATCATTAGACTACAGCATATGTATCCGTGACTCTTTGGGTCTATCACTTTTCTTCTAACAGGACTGTGGGCTATACATCGAGGGAAAAGATCATACCAATGGGTCTATCATTCTTGTAGCAATTCATTGACTTTATGACTATTTGTATATGTTTGATGTACTTTTATGTGTGGTGATGGAATTTTATTATGATAATTAAAATTCACATAAACTTATTCCAGTGTGTTGGTCAGCTCGTTCCAAATTATCTATATTTTTTAATTGTTATAGTTTCATGTCTGTGCGTCTATTGTAGTCACTTATGTGTGTGTGTATGTGAGGTATATATAAATTAATATATATTATACTAGACGGTCTGACAAATCTTAATCTGTTGTAGATGATAGGCTGACTGAGAGAAATCATCTCGAGGGTCAGAGACTGACTCTAATATATTTCCTCCATCTCACTCGTGAAATCTATTTCTACCTATATCTCACTGAGATATCACCTGTTTCTATTGCTATTCAGAAGGGACCAAACTTAAGTCTTAATTCACTTATCACAAATCTACGACAAACGTGGGCTCGTTTCCGGAAATTGAACTGAAAATCCTGAGCAAGTACGATAAATGAGGTCTCGTCTATCGGGATTTTGAACTTAGAATAGGAAGACGAGACGACAAATAGTGCGTGATTTTCTGGGAATTGAACTCTTAGTCCTGAGCTAGCACGACAATATCAGCTCGTCTGTAAGATTCTATATTCTGATATAGAGAAAGAGTGTGATTGTCTCGTGGATTTTAGTATCTTTTAAAAAAATAACCATTCCCCTAGACTAACGATCTCTTTATGGGCGTGCTGACCACACAATTAATAATTGTTTTCCCACAGCATTTTGAGTAATATACATTTGAGTTACAGGTTGATTTTGTCGGAATATATGTTAATTATTGATTTTGTAATACTAAAAGCTGGTAAAGTTTGTGATTGTCTAACAGTCACAGGGTTCTGAAGAAGTAGGTGTTTGAGCTAAGCTAAGGAGTGCGTTCAGACAATTACGTCCTGTTAATTGCCTCCCTTACCCTAACTGACTTCAGGGGTGAACTTGTAGTGGACTTAAAAATTAAGGGATTTTTTTTTCTCCTTAAAAATTTTTTGTAATAATTATTTTGTTTCCACTGTAGCAACTTATTTTTCAGTGAGTAATCTTAAATTACCATTTATTTTTCGTAGTCGTCTGCATTAGGTGCTTTATTGCCGATTAATAGCAGCGATAGTTAGATACTATACTATAGGAGGAGGTATCCCAGGTTAAAGTATATCATCTTTTGTTTTGGTATTTTCTCGCAAGTGGTAGGAACCAGTGTATCCTTTTTCTTACTTCTTCCTTGAGTAGTCTCAGTCACTGATGTATTATGGCCGAGAGGGCGAAACTGAGGCAGATGCTCAGATATAAAGCAACGGAAGAGGGACTGGACGGCGACGAAGCGAAAGCTTTCGTCAGGGACGAACTTGAGAGATATGATGCGGAGCAGAAGGAAAAAGCAGCGGAGAAGAAAGAAGCAGAAGCTAGGAGGAAGGAAGAAGCAGCCGAAGCTTTAGAACAGAAGAAAATTGAGGCAGAAATGGAAGCTCGCAGGGCGCAGCATGAGGAAAGAGAGAAGGAGAGACAGAGGGAAGAAAAAGATAAGGAGAGACAGCGTGAGGAAAGAGAGAAGGAGAGACAGCATGAGAAGGAGAGGGAGGAGAGACAGCATGAGCTGGCGCTTAAAGCTCTAGAAGTTCAAAGTCGTGGTGCTGCCTCTACCTCCAGCAATGGAGAGTCTTCTCCTCATTCTTCCTTAACTGATCCTTCTAGCACTTAGTCTCTTCAACTAAACGCTATGTCTTTCACTCTAGAATCTTTCATTTGTCCTAATGAGAAGATTGACACATGGCTAGTAAAATTTGAGAAAATTGCAACTCTGTACAGTTTAGAGAGGTCGCTTTGGAATATGAAGCTTTCTCAGGCTTTGAAAAGCAGTGCGTATGATGTTTACGCCAAACTGGAAAGCAGCCATTAAGACACCTACGATGTGTTGAAGAAAGTTTTACTTGAACGCTTTGAAATGAATGCGCGAAAGTTTTTGCAACTGTTTCACAACAGCAGGAAGGAGAGCTCTGAAACTTTTCAGCAGTTCTCGTCTCGTTTGAAGGGATACTTGACAAAGTGCCTTGACCTTTCTCAGCTCCCCTCTACCTATGAAGGTCTGGAGGAATTTGTTATAACAGAACAAATAAAAAACACTTTGTCTGCTGATACCCGGAGATTTCTAGCTGAGCAGGAGGCAGAAAAGCTTGAAGACATTTTGGAAAAGTCTGAGCGATATCACAATGCGCTGGCGGAACTGCCGGTCACAAAACGTAAACCGACAGAAGAGCCTTTTCGAAAAAAACAATCTAGACCTATCTTCTCATGCTTCTAACCAGAATAACCACAGAGAAACTGGACCCCAAAACCCCCCTCCTGAAAAATCCAAGTTCTACAAAAACAAGTACCCCAACCACAGTAAACAGTCTGATCAACCTGACCGCCCTACATGGCACCGCAGCCAGCGAGGACAAGGTGACAAAGGGAAAACCCCTGCGCACGGGACTAATGATCAGAGCGAGCACACTGAGCCTAAACGCATCGGATGCTTGCTAACAGTCTCGCAAGGCGGAATTATAAGTGATTCCAAACCTGAGAGAGAGAGACCCTCAACGCGAGGTACTGTTATTTTGAACGGTTCTCAAACTTTTTGTTTATTTGACACGGGGATTTCTTTTGATTGCATTGTTGCCAGGCACCTGGTTAAACCCGGTCAAGAGACAGGAGAGACCGTCGAATTTTGTGGAGTTTCTAAGGGTGATGCACCTACAGCGCTTCCCATCGCATTGGTAGAGATCCACTCTGATTTTGTCAGAGGTGTGATCAAAGCGGCTGTTATGGATGACCCGATCTACCCAGTCATACTTGGCGGTAGATATGTGTCTATTGTGAAACCGGAAGAGCCGATTGTGGCAGCAGCAACTACAAGAGGGCAAACCAAGAAGGAACGGGAGCCTGCGCCTAATTTGTTACCTATGGAACTTAAAAGAAGCGCAACAGAAGGACCCTACTTTGGCACCCTGCTTTAGGAAACTGCCAATGGCTAAGGAACCCAGACAGCACGGGGACATTTTTTCTAAGGATGGCGTACTTTATCGCAGAACGGGCAAGCCTGACCAAGGTTACAACCAGCTCCTAGTACCGAAACAGTACAGAAGCCAAATCCTAGAAATGGGGCACTCTCTTCCCTTCAGCGGACATATGGGACAGAACGCCACAAACCAACGGATAACTACTCATTATTGGTAGCCAGGAGTAAATACTGATATTATCAGGTATGTCAAATCCTGTGCCCAGTGCCAACGTGTACCACCCAAGCAACGGACACCCCCAGTCCACATGGGTGAAATGCCAATAATGGGAACACCATTCGAACGGGTTGTGATCGACATTTTAGGACCCCTAGAAAGGACTAAAAGAAGGAACAGGTTTATCCTGACCCTAGTCGACACATGCCCTTTATGGGCAGAAGCTATCCCGCTAACATGCGCAGATGCCAAGCATGTAGCAGAATCCCCAGTGAAGATTTTTACTCGGTTGGGATTCCCTCAACAAGTGTTGACGGATAACGGATCTCCATACCGAAACCTGTTGATGGAGGAGATCGTTAAGATCTTGATTGACCAGCACATCTACACTAAGCCTTACACTCTGGCCAGAAGTGGGTTAGTAGAACGTGTTAACGGAAACCTCAACATGATGCTAAGTAAACTGGCACAAGTGAAACCTGACGATTGGGATCTTTCTATCCCTGCAGCTCTATTTGGCTACAGAGAAACCCCACATACGTCCACAGGATTTCCGCCAGCCACGCTTTTATTCGGCAGACCCATTAAGGGCCCGCTTGAAGCCTTACTTTGGTCGCTGACAGAACAGAAGGCTTATGAGACAGTTGTCTCAGCTAGTAAATATGTGTCGGAGTTAAAGAAAAGGTTGAAACTAGGATGGGATCTAGCAACGACTAACTTTAAGCGAGCACGCGCAAAACACGCTAACCGATACAGGAAAGTCGCGAAAGAGAGAGAGAACTACAAGCAGGAAAGAAGGTTTTGGTGTTACTCCCTACTGGGAACAACAAACTGAGGATCGGATGGCAAAAGCCGTTTACCGTTCTGAAAAAGATTTCTAAGGCTAACTACCAGATCTCTACTAAAGGAAAGGAGAAGGTTTTCCATTTAAATCTGTTAAAGAAATTTTTGGAAATACCAGTGCCGACCTCCGAAAATCTCCTGACGATCGCCAAAATTGACGAAGATGACGATAGTGGCAGGGAAATTCCACTGCAATCACACGAAATCTTTCAAAAATGTCAAAAGCGGCGACGCTCTTTCAAGCGTGCACGGAAGACATTCCAGAGAAAGGAAACTTTGGTAGTAGACTTGAGTAGGAATTGGAGAGAGACGGAGGGGGGAGATGAGAGGGAAGAGGACAGACACCCTGAAGCTACGGATATAGGAAATTTATTTCCATAACGTAGACACGGAGTGGTTCCATATCTTAAAGGGGGGACGTCTGTCGCAGAGAGATTTATATTCTTTTCTTTTCTACCCGTGTCCTCTACTTTATTATCGCTCTTTTATCCTTTTCCTGTTTTTCGCATTCGTTCGTTTGCGACAAAATATTACTTTCCCATTCAAACTTTCGCCTGTTTATTTTCTCATTTAGAAACGCATTTTATTGCATAATATATCAGTCCCTGGATTGTGAACAAAATAGTGTGAGAATTCGCCTCGTCAGACATAGAGAGCAGACATTTGTCTACATTTTCAAGCTGACACGAGTTTTTCTTCGGAGTTTCTCGGCGTGAGGTGTTAACGGCGCCCTCATGCATAGCTCAGAAATGAGACATGTCGTAGAGGTGTGAAGACGCGTTTTGGCAGTTATGGCCAGCGTCTAAGTATGTGAAGTGTGAAGAGCGAGAGAGGGGGAGACGGGGTTTTTTGGAAATAGCGCGCACCCTTTGTCGGTTTAAGATATAAACCAGAGTTTTAGACTTCATTCACTCAGTACTCCGCAGTCAAGACGAGAACGATCTAGCGTTCGATTCCTAAAGATCTCTGTTGATAGAAGCATCAGTTAGTTGGTCGATTGCCACCTAGCTTTCGATTCCTAAAGATCTCTGTTAATAGAAGCATCATTTAGTTGGTCGAAGTGGATTTAGTTCTTAGTAGTTCTGTGGTGAGGTAAATATTATTATATATCTAGTAGTATTGAGTGATTCAGTGATAACCGCTTATTTCATTTTACTAGTTAGATTTCTGTGCAGAAGAAATTAATTTATAAGTCTGTTATATTCGCTAGTCGACATGTTACAGTGGAAAGCAGAATAAACTATAATTTCTAGCTTAAACTCATGCAGCTATTATAAATTTAATTAAACTGCTAATAATCAGTCGAGAATATTTTAAACTAACTTATAACTGCACTGATTCATCATTGAGTATTGACGAAATACGTATGTATTTCTAATTCATGATGATTGATTTTATGAATATAACTTATTTCACGGGAATTTAAACGATAACACCAGCTCTACGCTTGCAGTTCATAATGTAAGTTATAACCGAGGAATAGTATGTATAAGTATTTTATATGTTGGTTTCTCTTTATTCAGTGAAACTGGGGTAGCCCAACTTTGCCAGCGTTTAAGTGCTGAGAAATATCTGTGAAGAACTAAAACATTTTTTATTTAAAGACTTGGGTGTATAAAGTAAAACCTGTCTGGCACTGCGTTGGCATCCAGAACGACAGAGTACCCATTACATGAACTTTAAGATTTAATGAAGTAACGGGCCTATCGAGCCAGACTTAATTCTTCCTGAGAAAAACCTCAAGTACATTTCAGCCCGTGTGGCAAGTAAAATATTACAATCAATAACCTTACCGACATTGTTGACAAATTGTGGTGTGACCAAGAATTTTACCTTTGATCGAAGTTACAAACCTGACATTTTTTCTAAGTAGTGGAAACCTCGTGATTCTGACACTGTGAGCCCGCTTAAACTAATTCTTACCTCGTGATTCAAGTGACACTAACCTTAGTCTGAAAAACATTCGCATGAAGAGGACGCTCCCCGGAACCATTGGATGAACCCAAAATCTGCAGAGCTGGGATCCGCTTCATTAAAATAAAGACAGATTAAAGTGTGTGGGTGTCCTACAGTTTGCGCCAGACGGCGAACAACAGCACGATTGTAGGTAAGAATGTATGTCAGGGCCCTGATGAATGAACAGAGAGAAAGCAGGAACGAGTGACTCTTTTATGGTATACCAAATTTCACCCACTTTGTATTTCTTTATGCAAGTTTTTTGTTGCTAACAATATTTTCCTTAGGATAGATTAGAGTATCAAAGTCTGTTCATACCTTTAAAGGGAAATCATTAGACTACAGCATATGTATCCGTGACTCTTTGGGTCTATCACTTTTCTTCTAACAGGACTGTGGGCTATACATCGAGGGAAAAGATCATACCAATGGGTCTATCATTCTTGTAGCAATTCATTGACTTTATGACTATTTGTATATGTTTGATGTACTTTTATGTGTGGTGATGGAATTTTATTATGATAATTAAAATTCACATAAACTTATTCCAGTGTGTTGGTCAGCTCGTTCCAAATTATCTATATTTTTTCATTGTCATAGTTTCATGTCTGTGCGTCTATTGTATAGGCTGACTGAGAGAAATCATCTCGAGGGTCAGAGACCGACTCTAATATATTTCCTCCATCTCACTCGTGAAATCTATTTCTACCTATATCTCACTGAGATATCACCTGTTTCTATTGCTATTCAGGAGGGACCAAACTTAAGTCTTAATTCACCTATCACAAATCTACGACAACTTAACATTTGAATTGAAGATTCCCATTTTCGTGTTGGATCCGATTTCTCTTGATCCCCATATATTTCCCAATGCAATGAAAGCTCCTCTTGCCTTCTGTATTCTCATTTTGACATCACTGTCTGTCCCTCAAACTTTGTCTATATTGCTGCCAAGATATGTGTACGATTCTACATCTTGTATTGGTGCTTCTTCAAGTTCAACCCTGTTATCATTACTTGCATTTATTCTCATTATCTTTGTCTTTTCCCTGTGTATTTTCAGACCCAAATGCTGTGACCTCTCATCGAGTGTTTTCAATTTGTCCTGCATCTGATTACGGTTATGGGACAGAAGAGCTAAGTCATTAGCAAAATCCAGATCATCCAACTGCTTAGTCAGAGTCCACTGGATTCCATTTCTGTTGTGTGTTGTCGATGTTCTCGTAACCCAGTCTATTGCTAGTAAGAAAATAAATGGAGACAAGAGGCATCCCTGTCGCACTCCTGTTCTTATCCCAAACGGTTATGTAAGCTGTCCTTCATGAAGAACTCTGCATGTCATGTCTTCATATGTTTTCTTTATTAAATTAATGATCTTCAGGGGAACTCCATAATGCCTCATCAATTTCCAAAGTGATTCTCTGTCTACACTGTCAAATGCCTTTTCGTAGTCCACAAATCCAATGTATAGTGGTGAATTCTATTCCAGACTTTGTTCAACTATTATTCTCAAAGTGACTATCTGGTCTGTACAGGATCTGTTTTGTCGAAAACCTGCTTGTTCATCTCTCAGTTTCTTGTCTATGGACTCTTTTAATCTTTCAAGGATAATCCTGTTTAATACTTTTCCTGGCACTGAAAGTAACATTATTCCTCTATAATTTGTGCACTCTTGTAAATTTCCCTTCTTAGGCAACTTAACCAGATATCCTTCTTTCCATTCTGCTGGTATCTCTTCCTTTTCCCTGACTTTACCAAGTAATTTATGTAACATCTCTGTAGCCGTGTCGATATCTGCTTTGATGGCCTCTGCTGGAATGCCATCAGGTCCAGACGCTTTTCCATCTCTTAGAAGCTTTATGGCTTTCTTTATTTCTTCCTTCGTTAGTCTTTCACCGTTAATTTGTAGCTCTTCTTCTGCTGGCTGGATGTCCGGGGGGTTATGTGGAGCTGGTCTATTGAGAAGGTCCTCAAAATATTCTGTCCACCTCTTCATTTGCTCTTGTATATTGCTGAGCAGTTTTCCATTCTTGTCTTTTATGAAGCAACTTGTTTGCTTGTATTTCCCCGTTAGCTTCTTTGTACTGTTATACAGTTCTCTCATATTCCCTTTGGCTGCAGCATCTTCTGCCTCTCTTGCCAACTCCTCAATATACTTCCTCTTGTCTCTTTTGATACTTCGTTTTACTTCTTTGTTTGCTTCTGTGTACACTTCTTGAGCATTGACTTTGGAACTTCTGGTTGTGCTTGTGTTTAAATCTGCTTTCTTGTTTTTCCTGTCTTTTTTCTTATTGATGGTTTCTGTTGTTATCCATGCTTTTTGTTGTCGTTCCCTTTTCCCCAGTATTTCTTCACACGTCTCATTCCATACCGTTTTGATTTGCTGCCAATAGTCTTCTGTATTCTCTGCATCTTCCAGCTGTTGGAGCACTTGGAATTTGTTGGATATTGTGACCACAAATTTGTCTCTTGTTTCTTGATTTCTTAGATGTCCTACATTAAATTGTTGTCTATAATTTGGATTGTTGCATATCTCTTGAGTTTCATTTTTACTTTGGCTATCAGAAGGTGGTGATCTGATGCCACATCTGCTCCTCTATATACCTTTACATCCTGCAATGATGATCTAAACTTCTTGTTTATGCATATATGATCAATCTGATTTTCTGTTCTATGGTCTGGTGATATCCATGTTGCCTTGTGTATTCTCTTATGTGGAAACATGCTTCCTCCTATAGCCAGTTGATTTGAAGCACAGAAGTTTGAGAATAGTTCCCCATTTTCATTCATTATTCCTAGCCCATGTTTTCCCATGACTTCTTCAAAGCCGGTGTTGACTGTACCTATCTATGCATTCATATCACCCATCAAAATTGTGATGTCTCTTCTTTTTACTTTTTCCATAATTTTCTGTAGTCTAGTATAAAATGCTTCTTTCACAGACTCTTCTTTGTCATTAGTTGGTGCATAACGTTGGATGACATTTACATTTATTTTCTTTTTAGCTGTTTTAAAAGAAGCTGTTATTATTCTGGATCCAACAGCTTCCCATTCAATGAGTGCTTTCTGTGCTTCTTTAGATAACATAAGAGCTACCCCTTTACTGTGGTGTGAACTTTCGTCTTCGTGTCCTGAGGACAGCACCAATTCACCTGTGATAAGTTTCTTCCTGTATACCCCCTTCCACTTTGTTTCACACAGTCCCAGAACCTCGATTTTATATTCCCTCATCTCTGCTGCTACTTGTGCCACTTTCCCTTGTTCGTTTAATGTCCGAACATTCCAGGTGCCAAATCTTGAAGTTCTCCTAGAAGAAAGAAGGTTAGTCAGTAACACAGACTCCTTTCGGCTTTCTCTGTGTTGCATCATACGCCTCCCTGCGAGAGGATCTTCCCCTGTCTTGGATGGCTGTGTTTTATTTTCTTTAATTGACTTGTCTATGTTTGTTGACGTTTTTTGTGGTTTAAATTTTTTTACGGGATGGGGTAACCGGCCCCATGCCCAACCCTCCATAGTCGCTTTCTACGACATGCTTGGCAGGGAACAGTGTTACTATTCTTTGCTCCCCTTTCGGGCCCCGGTAACGCACGGGTGTCCTTGCAGACATCCTACATTAAGACATGCATGTGATCTTCCAGTGGTGGTTTCTGTACCACTTAAATAAACATGATGTGGTTGCCAGCCACATGTATGTGTGGTCGTGTATTGCTGATGATGTTGTATGGTGGTTGGTATCACTACCCCAACAGTAGGCAGGCCTTGGTTGATGGCATAAAAGTCATTTCTTACTTGATGCAAAACAACAACAGTTCACGCAGACAGCTGACGATTGATATCAACACTAGATGAGAAACTTGACTCCGACAGCAGTGGAAAAAAACATGATGACGTTTATTTACATGTAACAAACTTCCCTTGAGGTTGGTCAACATTGTACAGCATAAATTTAGACTCAATTATTATATCAATGTCTTGCTTTCTCATTCTTCCTTACTGCCTCAGTGTTTACTAGCTGTCTCTAGATGTTAGTTCGTTCACGACTGGAAAACGACTACTGCTGTCGAGATTTATCTCCCTTCAAAATTCTTCATGTATGTGAAATTCAACTGTCACTCAAACATTTTGATTCTAATTCTTCTGTCTCTGTCTCTTATTTTTTTTCTTCTGTGCTCTGCTTATCGTGTCTTGGTAAAGACTAGCCTAACCACCAGGGGTGATAATTTCATAATATACATCTTTTCTTTCATCTTTCCCTTCCTGCTCGGTATGGAACCTGCAACTACTTTATGCTTTTAGTTCTATTTACGAAATTATCAATAAAGCAATCACCAGCCCGTGCACTGTGGGTTCATGAATCGTCATTCTATACGCTGAGGTTGCCAGCCTCAAATGACTTTGCTATCTACAAGCGAGTTCCACATATTAAATTCACATGGTAATATATGCATCTGCCATCACCGGTGTCAATACCTTGTCGAGGTATGGCGGCTTGCGTACCCTGATTACCCCCAGAGCTAAGCCAGCCGGAGTTTTACTCCTGGAATGTTCTACCAAGCTGGACAGGTTTGCGCGCGCAGGGGTCAGACCAAAGCAGACACCCTGGTCCTCCAGGTTGGGGGTTTTAGCATAGGGCTGACACCCCTGTCTATGTAAAAAAAATTGAAGTTACGGAAACAACAGTGAATAAACAAACGTTGCTGCGGGACGGACATCCGGAGTCTGAGGCTCGTATGACTGTCAGTGGTGAAAGCCGAAAGGAAGCCACTGACATGAGAACGGACGTCCTGATCGCAAAACATGACACAAGAATAGGTTTTTGGAATGTCAGGACAATGAATGAGACGGGTAAACTAAAACAGGTCACGGCAGAAATGAGAAACTACAGGTTACACATTCTAGGGATAAGCGAGAACAGATGGACAGGGGCAGGAAAAGTTAAAACAGCAACAGGAGAAACAGTACTTTACTCTGGAAGAGAGGATGGACAGCACAATGAAAGTGTAGCCATTATTCTACAGAAAGGAATATAAAGGACATTACTGGAATGGAAACCCATCAACAACAGACTGATAAGATTAAGATTGAGAGGTAGATTCACCAATACTACAATAATACAATGCTACGCACCAATGAATGACAGCGATGAAGAGGCCAAGGATGAATTCTATCAACAACTGCAGAAAAAAATGGAAGACACACCTAGATATGATCTTATTATAGTAATGGGAGACCTCAATGCGAAAGTTGGTACACACAATACATATAATGAAAGAGTAATGGGGAAATGCGGCAGCAGAACAGCAAACGAAAATGGGGATAAATTAATAAGTTTCTGCAGTATTAACAACCTGGTCATTGGAGGAACACTTTTCTCACATAAAGAAATTCACAAATTAACATGAGAATCACCAAATGGTCGAGAAAGAAACCAGATAGACCACATCATGATTAACGGTAGATGGAGATATGCATTACAAGATGTGAAGGTAAGAAGAAGCGCAGATGTGGGAAGTGATCACCATTTAGTAGTAGCAAAACTGAAAGTGAAACTAAGAAGGGCTGGACCAACTGTAACTACACAGAAAAGGTTTGACGTCAGCAAATTGAAGGACCCCCTTACCAGAAAAGCTTTTGCGGCTGACATAAAGAAACGATATCAATTTGCCAAAAGTCAGGAAAAGACACCGACTGATGATATAGACCAGAAATTCAACACCATTTCAACAATATATAAGGAAAGCAGCAAACCATGCTTGGGATTCCAGGAAAGGAAGAAACAAAACTGGATAACACCAGAAACATTAAACACCATAACACTGAGAAAGGAAATGAAAAGAAAGAAAACAGAAGCAAAGTCCCCCAGGTTAAAGCAACTATATAGCGAACAGTACAGTCAGCTGGACAAGGAAGTTAAACGACAAACCCGAGCCAACAAAAGGAATTTCCTAGACGATCTTGCAAGACAGGCAGAAGAGGCAGCACTGAGAAATGAACAAAGCACAGTATACAAAATAACTAAATTCATCAGCGGAAAACGAGGTGCAAACAATATTACATTAGTAAGAGATAAGCAAGGAAATCTCATCACGACAGCAGAGGGACAGGAAACAAGATGGGCAGAGCACTTCAGAGAAACTCTGAACAAGGAACCACCAGAGACACAATTGAATGTTCCTGAGGCTAAAAACGATCTAGATGTAAATACAGACATTCCACGAAAAGAAGAAATCATCACAGCAATCAAAGGGTTAAAGAACGGAAAAGCACCTGGCCATGATAACTTAAATGCAGAGCTATTTAAGACAGACCCTGAGCTTGGAGCAGAACTATTAGAACCACTATTTGCACAAGTATGGAAAACGGGGACAACACCATCAGAGTGGAACAAAGGAATAATTGTCAAATTGCGCAAGAAGGGAGATCTTGCAGACTGCAATAATTGGAGAGGAATCACTCTTCTTTCAGTTCCCAGCAAAATACTAGGCAGGATAATCATACAGAGAATTTCAAAAGCAGTAGACTGTCGTAAATTTATTTGAGAGAGTTCTTAGAAAATAGTGGTCCCGTTTAGAGGGAAGAATGATGGTGAATGCGCAGTGAAAGAAATGGTTAGAAAGTAAATAGTTGATTCACAGAGTGCTGGGGAGAGTAAGGACAGACTCTATACGACAATCGTTTTCTCTCACTCTACTCCTTAAACTCTCCTGGACAAACAATTATTTGCCAGCTTCCAGACCCACATACGCTCACACCAATTTGGTGCTTCAAACATACGGACGTACGTGAATACAAACTACGAATATAACAAGTATGGGGTAAGTTTTGGGCTCCAGTTTTATCTTTAACAGACAATGTTTATTTTAAAACGTTCTTGGGGGTGCTTTGTTTCTGGAAAAATTCAGTTAGCTGGATCCCAACAGAGGATCGCCACAAGAGTTAATTTAAAATGTTTATGTAATGACTGAAGGTAGAACCGAGTCTGGACTCTCTATATAATTTATTCTTTGCTGGGAACGCAAAGGTTGTATGATCATTCTATAGGAAAAGATAGAAAAACATGACAACATAATTTCCAATATTAATTCTATACTGGCAAGTGATAAATTTACAGTCAAAACTATTTTAAGCACTCGCGTCTTTAATTATATAAATTCAAGAAAAACTCCCCGCGAGTCTAATAGTTAAAACACACACACCTATATATATATATATATATATATATATATATATATATATATATATATATAATATATATATATATATATAATATATATATATATATATATATATATATATATATATATATATATATATATATATATATATATATATATATATATATATATATATATATATATATATATATATATATATATATATATATATATATAACTAAACTGTATTAAATAGTTAAAAATCCCTTAACGGCTTCCAAAATTAATTTAAGCATCTAGTTGTATTGTGAATTAACTTATAGCTATATCATTTAGTTTACAACTGGAACTTTGAAATGGGTTTATTTAATAAGTTTAAATTAACACACAAATCCAGTGAACTAAAATGAAAGCACTTGACCACTAATCACTTTAACAAATATATTATACCGTCTGCACAGAACAGAATAGCCCTCCAATATAGCCGACAATTCAGATGAAATCTAGCAGGATTCAACTATACGCTAGTGTATTTTAAAATCTCTGGCAAACTAATGATAAAATGCATTTCTTCAGGGTCTCTATATATAGTAAGTGGAATGTAAGATTAGTGGGACATGTTAGAATCTAACACCTTTCTTGAACTCAGGGGGAAATCGAGATTCTTGCCGCCCGTTCCTCGTCCGATTACTCACTTCCTGACCGGCTCGTTTCTCCAGTTCGTCTTAGTCTTCGAGCGCTTCAGCGCTCTCCTCTGTTTAACACGGAGATGCGAAATGCCGCTGAGACGCTGCTTCGTCTTCTTCTGTGGACCATCACTGCTTTGATCGTAGCCACTTCTCTTGTTGACTTTGGCAACGCCCCACTGGGAGGCGTACTGACCATGGTAATGAAAAAATAACTGCATATAATTGCTCTAGAGATATCCGTGGGCGTGATTTAACCTCTCCTTAAATCAATGCGATTCTCTGAATGCACGGAAGATAGCAGTCTACATATTAAGTAGCAAACGTGTTGACAATCTACGTGGAAAGGTTGCATGCTAATGAGTCCACGTTTCTGTTGTGCATTGCTAATGAGCCCAGGTGGTGAGAATTCCCCGTTGACAAAAAGTTCCAACAATACTGATGTTATACAAGGGACGTATCATCCTCTAACAATTCAGGGGTACTGATGTTATGAGAGGGTTCTTACCATCATCTAACTATTCAGGGACAGCTGAGTTGTCCGTCACATAGACCACAAACTGAGGAAAGAACATGCAGGATTTAGAAAGAACAGAAGATGTGTAGATCATATATTCACTCTCAGGAACATTATAGAGCAGTGCTCAGAATGGCAAAGACAGCTGTACATTAATTTCGTTGATTTTGAAAAGGCTTTTGACAGCATACATAGGGACAGTTTATGGAAAATACTGAGGGCTTATGGAATTCCAAGCTGGATAGTGTCAATCATAAAAAGCCTCTATGCCAACTTTACGTGTAGTGTTGGGCAGAGCAACCTAACCTTTGAGGTGAAGACAGGAATACGACAGGGATGCCCCTTATCAACCACTATTTGTAACAGTCATAGACTGGGTGATGCGTCAGACAACAGAGGGCAGTCCAAGAGGAATAAGATGGACTACATTTTCTACAATGGAAGATCTGGAATATGCAGATGACATTGCACTACTAGCACATTCACATCAACACATCCACGAAAAAACGGATAGACTCAATAAGTTTAGCCAGCAGGTGGGCTTAAACATCAATTTAAAGAAGTCAGAGGTCATGACGCTCAATGTGAGCAACCCTGAGCCCATATCAGTAAGGAATCAGCAACTGGTACAGACAGACACCTTCACATACCTAGGATGCATAGTAACACCAGACGGCGGGGCAGGCAAAGACATCAACATCAGAATGAATAAGGCAAGAACAGCCTTTTATAGCTTAAACAACATCTGGAAGTACTCTCAATACAGCACAAGCACAAAATTAAGATTATATCAGAGCTGTGTGCTTTCTGTGCTTCTCTATGGTGCGGAATGCTGGAGAGTTACAGAGAAGGAAATGTCGAAATTGTCCTCTTTTCACACAACACGCCTAAGAAAAATGCACCGAATCTTTTGGCCGAATACCATCCTTTCTATTCCTTTCTGTAGAATAATGGCTACACCTTCATTGTGCTGTCCATCCTCTCTTCCAGAGTAAAGTACTGTTTCTCCTGATGCTGTTTTAACTTTTCCTGCCCCTGTCCATCTGCTCTCGCTTATCCCTAGAATGTGTAACCTGTAGTTTCTCATTTCTGCCGTGACCTGTTTTAGTTTACCCGTCTCATTCATTGTCCTGACATTCCAAAATCTTATTCTTGTATCATGTTTTGCGGTCAGGACGTCCGTTCTCATGTCAGTGGCTTCCTTTCGGCTTTCACCACTGACAGTCATACGAGCCTCAGACTCCGGATGTCCGTCCCGCAGCAAAGTTTGTTTATTCGTTGTTGTTTCCGTAACTTCAATTTTTTTTTTACATAAACAGGAGTGTCAGCCCTATGCTAAAACCCCCAACCTGGAGGACCAGAGTGTCTGCTTTGGTCTGACCCCTGCCCACGCAAACCTGTCCAGCTTGGTAGAACCTTCCAGGAGTAAAACTCCCGCTGGCATATCTCTGGGGGTAATCAGGGTACGCAAGCCGCCATACCTCGACAAGGTATTGACACCGGTGATGGCAGGATGATCAGCTCTGTATAGTTTCAAATATTCGTTCTGTACAAACAATGCTTTTTGTAACAATGAGTGGTTAAATAAATGTACTGCTATGTAAACTTTCTGCATGCAACATCCACAGGCAACAGTTTTCGTTGTTAATCCATCAATCAATCAATACCCTTTAGCTCCGCAAGGAGCAGAGGCCTCTAACAAACACATGCCACGTCCTCCTGTTGCATACCAGCAGCTCAAGCTCTTTCCACGTTATCCTTATTTTTTTTCATTTCTGCCACCAGTTCTCTTCTCTATGTGTGTTTTTTTTCTTCTCTATTTATCTCTTTCCATTGTTAACTTCAGCTAAAAATAGAACGAAAACAATAGTGCGAGTATGTAACAAAAGTTGGAAAAGAAAAATCAGTGACAGTGTTTCATTTATATTTACTCACATCTGCCAAGAGTAGACATGCTCAGCAGCTATGGGGTATTGACAACAACAACATTTACTCAAACAAAACTCTACCTCGTCGTACGAAGGATGGTGTACAAAGTTTATCAAACACAACGACAGACACCGATGATCTCTCATAAAATTAAATTAAACAAATATCTTTTGGATTCAAAACTGAGGACATCAAGAACAGACCTAATTCAATAATAAATATATAATGGGAACTACGGTTAGATAGGAGATTTCTCTACAAAAATGATTAATTTCTCTATGAAAGAAGGTCACAAAATAGCTTCTATGGATTCTATTTCCGTGTCGCGCGGTCTCGAATTTCCTGTCTACTGATATCTGTTTATTATTATTATTCAAATCTCTTGTTTCACTTTCCATTCTTATCTCGTTTTTTTGAGTAATAAAGAAGGTTCACAGCTGAGCTATAGTTAGTTCGCTGTTGAATCAAGATAATATTAAGTCTTGTCTTTATATTTATTATTAAGAGACTAGAATGGAGGGGGGGGGGGGAAGAGAGGGGGAGAAGGCAAAACAAAGATGGGAGAACAAAGCAGCTAACGAAAATAGAGCTGACAAAAGTTTCAACTCAGGTAAAATAGAACTATGTTACCGTCGTTGTCTATAATACAGATCTCTGGTAACACTAAACACGAGCAGTGCTGTGTACAAAATAAATATTTCAGGACAAACATATCTTACTGTATTACCAGTATAATACATCACACGTTAAGAGTACAAGGTCTTTGTCGGAGACAGGTGGCTTGGAAACTTAAATGCACTTGAAACAAGAAGCGGTCTGTCTCAGCTTGCTAAAAACTCCATATAGTTTGTCCTGGACTTGTATTGGCAACGGTCATATGTGCTGTCTCTATTCTTTCTATGCCAGCCACTCCTGCAACATATTTCGAGTAGTCATTTTGTCAGTGTCATGGGCACATTATTCAATAGTTCCCGTCTTTACTTTACTGAACAAAATGGTGTTTCCATCTGTTGTGGCTTGTCTGGAGTCTGAAGATTATTACTTGTTCTCCTTCGCTGAGGTGGTGATAAGCTTTGTTTGTAAGGTGTTATCAGTTCATAGACTCCCCCTTGTTCCCGGATGGTAATTCATCTAGGTCAACGGTAGGTAACACAGGATATGCGGGTATCACCTTAAGAAACCTTTAGCTCTCTAAAGATCTACCGTTATTTAAAATCATGTCTGCAGAGTTGATAGGAAAATCAGTTTCAGTTTTAAAATAGACAGTTTAACAATGTCTCTCAGCATTGCCGTTCTTGAAAAAAGAAGTGGCTACCAGATTTTTCTTTGTGATCTACCGTAGATTGCGATCCACTAGTTGCTGACCCACCGATCCAGGAGAAGGAAAACTGAATTCAGACAACTACATGCTTTCTTGGAGGTAGACCGAAGACAGCCAAAGGCTGATAAAAGGTAATTCGAAAATAAAAAATGGTTGTTGAAAGCGGATGTTCAGGGCCGAAGGGCATGGATATCGCATCCCAACGATAAATACGGCACAGTGTGTTTTACGCTTAAAAATATCGTGTCCTCTTCAAATGTTTGGATTATATCTGTGTGAGGTCGTTTTCCGACATCTGCTGCCACGCTGTCGGCCTCTCCCTTCCCAGCGATAGTGCAGTGAGACTGGATCCACTGTTTCGCAACCACCTTGAACTGCGACACGATTTGCAGTGTTGCTCTTAGGACACCTAAGAATGTACTTCTTTGATTCACATGCTCTTTTATTATCGACATATTACTATTATTATGTTTTTTTCTAGGAGTAAAACTACTTGCTTTTCAGTGCTTCCTTCTGTCAGTAGGACTTCTGCTACAGCTTTCTAATCAATCGAAATGCATAAAATAAGATTGAACATTTTAAAATAATTGCCTACCATTGTGTCGTACAGATATGTTGTGAGTTATTTTTTTTGGCCCCGTCTGAGTAGAGTGGATGGTGATAAGTACGCGAGAAAGGCGTGATAAATAGATTTCACTGGTGGTAGCTTAAGGAAAAGATATGTCTCTGGGATGAGTAAGTTTATCTATTCCAGCCTATCTATACGACTGTAATTTAGTACAAGACACCCTTGCCCTCCTCATACATATAAATATAAGTTTAACTACACATGCACACAGCTATGTGACAACAAGACACACAAACATGAAAACAATTACGGTTAATTGGGTATGGGTCTGACCAACACACAAAGTTAAGTTTCTTTGTCGTTTATTATCAATAAACTTGACAATACCAATTATCTAAAGAAAAGATCCAACAAATCAGATTTACATACATATGAAATAACAAAAATAGATGCGCCCTTTCCCTACGGAGACAAGAACCCAAAGTTAGTAACCCAAAGGTCGAAGGTTAGCACTATGATACAGAGTAGACAGTAAAGTAAACAAAGTCTGACTCTATAAGTACAGTAAAGTAAACAAATTAGGCAAATCCTGAGTTGGTAAAATCTCTGGAACAAAGAAAAATATTCACTCTCTCTTGCAAACAGTGGCCACTCTCTCACTCTTATCTCCTAGGAGATATTCCTCGGCGTACAACTATCCAGTTCACTTCCCACATTGGCGCCAGTTCATCCTCTAATAACAACTTTTGAGGGGAACGCCAAATCTGGTAGTTTTTTTTTTCTAGCTCACAAATGTTACTGTGAATAGTCGATGTTGGAACGTGCTCTTGTGGTTCACAATTTAACGAGGAAAATAATTCCTGTATTGGAATACGTCTGGTTGCCAAAATGTTACAATGATAAATTATGATAATCCTATCGGCTGACTCTATGTTAGAGCACAGATTCTGAACAGCGTCAATTTCTGAATGCGTCGCTTGAATACGACTGCTAGAAGTTGGGAATAAATGTTATTTTTGCTCACCCCAGTGAGCTGATAACATTGAAAAAATATTGCTGGGTTTGGTAAGTTCAGTTAAATTACTTTTAGTGTCAGAACTGTTCTCATGTGTCTTTGGCGAGTACACGCTTATAATGAAGATCGGCACCACTGTCGTAGATTTTTAATTGGGGAATTAAGACTTGGGTTGGTCCCTTCTGATTAGATTAGAATGAGTGATAGCCACAGTGAGAGATGATAGTAGAAATAGATTTCCCCGAATGAGATGGTAGAAATTTATAGAGGCTGTCCCGGAAAGCGAGAATCTTCTCTCTCTCCGCCTATCTTCTACAACAGATCCAGAGGAGTCAGACAGTCTATAAACTATATATATTAATATATATATATATTACCACTCACGTGCACACACACACACAATTGACGACATGTAGACACACACACATGGGGAAAACTATAACAATGGTTATATAGATATTTGGGAACGAGCTGACCAGACACACTGATTAAGTTCAAGGGAATTTTTAATTATCAGAAAATTCCATCACAACACATAAATTTATATCAAATAATATACAAATAGTCAAAAAAAAAACAATAAAAATGCTACAAGAATGATAGACCCACAGTATGATCTTATCCCTCAAGGTATGCCCACAGTCCTGTTAGAAGAAAATGATAGCCCCAAGGAATCAAGGATACATTAGCAGTAATCTAATGATTTTCCCCTTTTAAAGGTATGAACGGACTTAGATATTAGTATGATCTATCCTAAGGAAAAGTATCTTGTTGCAACAAAAAAACTTGCATTAAGAAAGTACAAAGTGGGTGAAATTTTGTATACCATAAAAGAGTCACTCGTTCCTGCTTTCTCTCGGTTCATTCATCAGGGCCCTGTCTCACACAACCTTACCTACAATCGTGCTGCTGTTCGCCGTCTGGCGCACGTTATGACACAATCTGTTTATCGTTTGATGAAGCGGATACCCAGCTCTGCAGATCTTGGTTTCATCCAATTTGTCCGGGAGCGTCCTCTTCAGGCGATAAT
This sequence comes from Oreohelix idahoensis, assembly GCA_024509875.1. Classification (NCBI taxonomy): domain Eukaryota; kingdom Metazoa; phylum Mollusca; class Gastropoda; order Stylommatophora; family Oreohelicidae; genus Oreohelix; species Oreohelix idahoensis. The sequence goes on from JAMPIV010013121.1 coordinate 119,549, forward strand.
TTTGTTCAGATTTTAAGTTAGTGTCACTGTATCAGTTCAGGTAAGAATTAGTTTTCAAGCGGGCTCACAGGATCAGAATCACGAGGTTTCCACTACTTAGGAACAATGTCAGGTTTGTAACTTCGATCAAAAGGTAAACAAATTCTTGGTCACACCACAAGTTGACATAATTTGCGGAACGTTACTGTTTGTAATAGTTTGCTTGCCACAAGGGCTGAACTGTTAACTTAAGTTTTTCTCAGAAGAATAAAAATCTGGCGCAATAGGCCCGTTATGTCATTTCACCTTTAAAATTCTTGTAAAGATTTTACACCAAGTCTTTTAAGGAAAATGTTTTAGTTCTTCTCAGATATTACTCATCAGTACTTAACGCTGGCAAAGTTTGGGTTAACCCCAGTTTTCTTCACTAAATAGAGGAAAAAACACATATAAAATAATTATACATACTATGTACTTGTTATAACTTACATTTTAAACTGCAAGCGTACAGCTTGACTTGTCATTTAAAACTTCCCGTGAAATAAGTAATATTCATAAATAAATCATCATGAATTAGGAATACATACGTATTCCGTCAATACTCAAGATGTAGCAGTGCAGTTATGAGTTAATTTTAAAATATATTCTCGTCTGATTATTTAGCAGTAAAATCAAATTCATTTATAGCTGCATGATTTTAAGCTGGAAATATAATTTGTTCTGCTTTCCACTGAAACACGTCACTAGAAAATAATACAGACTATATTTTAATTCTCTCTGCACAAAGAACTAGTTAAATATAGGCGATTTAACACTTAATCACTCACAAAATATTAGATACTTAATATAATAATTACCTCAACACAGAACTACGGTATCACATCGAAACTAAGAGTTTCACTTATAAGTTTAAGTATCTAGAACGAAGTTACCACGTCTACTGCAAATGGAGAATTAGTGAAATCAAGTTTAAAACTCTGATGATATCTATCAAACAGACAAAAATCCCACTATTTCCAAAAACCCGATCTCTCCCCTTTCCTAACACCTACGTACCTTAGACGCTGGACATAACATGCCAAACGCGTCTTAGACACCTCACTGCTAACGAAGCTGGCCGAGAGTGCCATGACAGAGGAAATTACCAGACAAATGTCTCATTCTGCGCCGTGCAGATGTCGGTTATCACACCTCACGCCAGAGAAACGTTCGTGTCATGTAAAAATGCTAGCCAAAAGTCTGCTCCTATGTCTGAGTATGAAACATAATCACACATGTCGTCTGACTGCAGCGACTGACACGTTATATAATAACATGCGTGTGCGTTTCTAAATGAGAAAAGAAACAGGCGAAAGTTTGAATGGGAAAATAGTAATGTTTATAGTCGCAAACGTACGAATGCGAAAAAAACACAGGAAAAGGATAAAAGAGCGATAATAAAGTAAAGGACACGGGTAGAAAAAGAAGAGAATATAGAAAATTTATTGATCATAATCTCTATGCGACAACCGCTCAAACCAATTTGAGGCACAAGTAACTAACAAAGTAAAATTTCACAGACCAAAAAACAAGCAAAAGAAAAGACCGCTGGACGCTCTTGATCAGGTCTGCTAGGAATATAAGAAAAACATTTATGGAAAAATGCTACTATTGTATATAGCTATATATATGCATACAGACGGGGACAAGACGATCTCTTATCCACTCCGTCAGTCCTGATTAAAGTTAAATGGCACAGGTGTTTTCTTTAGCCTACCCTATTGCGCGTCGCTTAGCGAGTGTAGGTTGGATTGAGTTATGCGACTCTTCCCCCCCCCCCCGCTCGCGGTTAACGATCAGCGTACAGTGTCAATTATCACAAACTATCGCCGGTCGTTAAGTAGCTATTAATTTGGTCGGCGTCTGATAGTTTAGTCGTATGATATTAAATAATAGGCACTTATAATAAATACGCACAATGAAATAAAGCGTGAATTCTTTTCTGTCACTATCAGTCGCGCCTAGCATGTAAACCAGTCAGCTAAAACTGTCTCTTCTTGTGTGAGAAAGCGTGTAGTGAAAATTAACATTATAACTAAACATCTGGTGTGAAATAGCTACGCGTTATTTTAATTCACTAGTTTTAAAAGCTAGAAAATCTAAGTGAATTATAATGGTAAAAGCTAACACTTTTAATTGGTGAAGCTAACACTTTTAAACACGTAAGCGCTAATTTCTATTACCAGAAATCAGAATGAAAAATCCCCACGAATTGCTAATAACACATTTAACAAAATGGTTCTAGAACTGCGTGCTTAGACTATCCAAAAGTTCTGAGTGACACTGATGAAAGGTTTAAGAAAACACAGTTTATATCATTATATTTCTCTGATCTATAGATGTTGTTAATTTTCACGCTACTGTGTGTAACGGAGAATAAGAAACAGAGCTACCAGATAAAGGCTTACAGGTCGCTCTGTTGGCGTTGCTAACCGACATCAGATGAATTCTTACGTCTAATGGGTCTCTCGAAGATTTTCCCGTGAGTCTACTTTAAAGTGTACTCGGGGAATTTTGGATTTCCCTTCGTAGAATTCAAAAGATTCTGTGTTTCTCACGTGCGGTCTGTCAGGTATAGTATGATTGACAGATTAGCTCGCATGAGAAGACGAGGTAGACAAACCTGATTCGCTACCTGTTATGACGGGCAGGTCACGAAAGTTTGTAAACACTTCGTTTGCTTGAGTCCGAAGAGAAGAGGCGGAGGATGAAAAACGTAAGCTGTGTGAGTAACGTCAGGCAGTAAATGCATAGTTTTAGCTAACAAATCATAGAGCGCTACGAGGTCACAAAGACTGTCAGATTACTGTAGGCTCTCTTTCCATTATACGTCACACATTGGAGCAATATACTGCTCCCTATTAGTAGTAACAAGTTAAAAACACAGGTAAGAAGTAAAATATGTCACACAGTTTGATGTTGTGCCACGTGGGCAGATACACTCTGTTTCTTCTTCTTCCTCGTTCGTCCTGAAAAGGACGTTGGTTGCGATGTGTCGCCGTTTACAGCGAAGCTGCGATATTTGCGCCTTTCGGCCCGACACATCCGACTTCTGCACGGCATTTTTTGGGACCAGGTTTGCCTTCCCTCTTCGATCCCTACTCTCTCGGCCAGACTGCAGTGAAGCAGCCTGTTTCCAGGACCACCACTTGGAGGTGGAGTATGGTCTCGGTCAGCTCTGACTCGCTGACCCTGACGCAAGCAGTCAAGCTATGGGTCGCTAACTGCATTCATCTCTTTTGTTGTGTCTTCGGTCCCACACTATGTTTCACTTTAAAAGATTTAAATTTAAAAAATGCCAACTAGTCAGGTCCATCACAACTAGATTCCTCGCCGTGACTGAACACGAAATCCCCACGCCGAAAAGGAAGCATGTCTGTAATACCGAGCAACCTAGTTTTAAATATTGACACCATATCCGGAAGAAGAAGAAGACTTTACACTGCTCAAGCAAACTCCTTCCGCATCGAATTCTAGAGGTACCAGGTTCGATTCCCAGTAGATGGTATATAATTTATGGAATTTTTTTTTCTTCAGAACCAGTGGTTCTAATGAGGTCATACATCCCCATGGTCTCCTTGGTAGTGAGATCGGATGCTTAGCCTTCTCGAAAAGGGCGAAAAAAAAAGAAGCCTCGTGTGCAAGTTGCACATGTTAAAAATCCCACGGCAGTTGGAAATCGTAAAGAGTAGGCCATAAAGCCGCTGCCCTTTCTTCTTCTTCTTCTTCCTCGCTCGTCCTGAAAAGGACGGTGGTTGCGTTGTGTCTGTTTGCGCCTAAGCTGTGATATCTGCACCTTTCGGTCGACACATCCGACTTCTGCACGGCATTTTTTAGGACCGGGTTTGCCTTCCCATTGCGATCCTAACTCGCTCAGCCAGACTGCACTGCTGCAGACTGTTTCCAGGACCACCACGTGGAGGTGGAGTGCGGTCTTGACCAGCTCTGATTCGCTGGTCCTGACGCAGGCAGTCAAGGTATGAGTCGCTGACTGCGGTCTCTATTGCTGCGTCTTTGGGTCCCGCTGCCCTTTCAAAAGATAGTCCTTAAAACCAAACCAAATCAGGCTTACTACTACTAGCTACCGCTGCAAGCACACGCGAAAGCTCCATGCCCGAAAAGAGTGACAAGGTGAAAGACGAAAATGATGAAAACTCCTACAACCTACGAGCAATTTGTCCATTACAGACAACGTATATGCCTAAATCTGTCACGAGCATGTTCTTCTGGTATTCACTGATCACGAAAGCTACAGCGAAAGACCAAAGCCTTGGCAAAGTTTATTTCACAACGACTACTCATGACCTAACAGAACGATTGTAAACATTTAAGTCCATAGAAATAAATTGTGTAACGCGTTAAATCTTAACTCGTTGGTTTTGGTAATGCGTCTTACAAGGACAAAACACAACGAAAATTGACTATCATGTAGTCACATGGCCTTCGTCAGTGTCGTAGATTTTCGATAGGGGAATTAAGACATAGTTTGGTCACTTCTGAATAGAACTAGAACAGGTGGTGACTCAGTCAGAGATAAGATAAGAAATAGATTTTCACGAGTGAGATGGTGGAAAACATAGGTAGAATCTTTCCCTGGACTCGAGAAGATTCTCTAGCTCAGCTACAACAGAACTGTGTTTGTCAGACAGATTACCAAAATATATATTAATATATATATATATATATATATATATATATATATATATATATAAATATATATATATATATATATATATATATATATATATATATATATATCAACCACTAACATACTCACACACATAAGTGACGACAGTTAGACGCACAAACGTGAAAACTATATCAATGGAATAGGGATATTATGGGACGAGCTGACCAACACATGTAAATAAAGTTTATGTAAATTTTATTTACCATAAAGAAACTTCACAACAGCAATATTTTGAATATCAATCAAATACAAATACACATAGGTTAATGCATTAATCAAGAAAATAGACTCATAGGTGTAATCCTCATTCCATCTGTTGAGACAAGATCCCGTTAGAAGAAAGTTATTAACCCCCAAACAGTCAAAGATTTTTACGCTATGGTCTATGATTTCCTTCTGCAGTAAAGAACAGAGTTTATACGTTAATCTATTCTGAAAGGGACAGTGTTAACAAAACGTACACATTTAAAATAACTAACGTGAGTACATGGATTCTGCAAGATATATATGTGGATTATTCATTCATCCTTCCTCTCTTCTCAGACAACCGTGGCCACGTACATCCGTTCTTACCTAATACTTGAGTTGCACATCTGGAACAATCTTAAGGACACACGCACACAGCAAATCCAGTGTTATTTTTGCAAAGAAAACCCCAGCTCCTCAGAGACAGATTAAATCCACTTCTCCGGGGAACGTTCTCTTTGTTATTTTTATTTAGGACTACTGTTCATGTCACATTTAATTAGACCAGGTAAGAAATTGAACAGTGCTCACAGTGTCAGAAACTTTGGATTTCCAGTACATAGGAAGGTCAGGTCGGTAACTTCTCTCAGTATAATAATTCCTTGTCACACCACAAATGGTCAAACGTCGAAAAATGTTAATGTTTGTGATTTCGCCACTACGGGCTGAATCAAAATGCAATTTGGGAAAGAAATATAAATCTGGATTTGTAGGCCCAGTTACAATATTTATTCTTAATGTTCTTTGGGTTGGTACTCTGTCTCTTTCAGGGTGCAACCACGATGCCAGACAGGTTTACCTTGAAGACCCAGGTATTAAGTACAAAAAATGTTCTTTCGTATGGTTATTCTCCGATATATATGGAAGCCGCTGGTAGATTTGGGTTTGACCCAATACTGTGTAAAGGAGAAAAAATACAAATACATAACCATAATATAGTATTCTCAATCCTATCCTTAACCCGCGTAAAAATATAATATATTTATCCATTTCGGTTATTTAACTTAAATTGAAACGCCATGCTTAGAACTTGTCTTATCGTTTAAAAACTCCCGTGAACTAAATTCTAGTCATTTAAAAAAATTAATCACCATGAATTAGAAATAAATACATATTTCGTCAATACTCACGATGAACAGTGCATTTACTAGTCGGTTAGAATATTCTCTAACCGGTTACTAGCAGTTTATTAAATTTATTTTATAGCTGGAAGAGTTTAGCTAGAAATTATTATTTATTCTGCTAGCCGATGTACCAATGTAAATCCTAGAGAAATATAAATGACGGACATGTCTAGTAAATCACTGCACAAAAATCTTAGAGAAATATAATATGGACTTAACCATTAATTACTCAAACTACTAGTAAATATAATTACCTCCACACAAAACTTCTAAGACTATCTCCAACGAAAAACTAAGAAACTCCACTAATACAAGTGATCTAGAAATCGAAGTTCGATGTCTTTAAAATCTGAGGAGTACTGAATAATGGATTTTAAAAGCTGGAGAATATATATTAAATCTCCAGAAAATCGCTCGTACTTGCTAGATATGACACCTTCACTCAGACCTCGGGCTTGTCCTCGTTCGATCTGCGAATCTGAGGAAATTTTCGCACTTTTGCCGCTTGCAGACTCTGCAATCCAGCGAAGCCCGTCCTTTGATCTGGCGATTCTCACCGTGTTTAATTACCTATCAAACGAACGGATTCAGGGGAAGGTAATAGAAATTGTCTCCCCTTTGTTCCAAATTATCTGCTCCTCCTACTCAATATATTTCCCCTGATCACTGTCTAACGAAAAATACGTTTCAACTATCATTAGCTTATCTACCTTTGAGTCAAAATTTACGACTCTATGAAGTAGTCGCCCCTTTCCTACGCGTTCCGTCTCACTCTGTTTGATCTGATTACGACGATTTTCAATCGCTGGCGTTTAATTACAAGTAACCGGCTCAACGTTAGCTAAATAGGTCTGCTGGTAAACATTCCTAAGGAAATGGAGAATAGAAAATAAAATAGACGTGCTAAATTAGAAAAAGATGCAGATCTCTGAGTGTAGGAGTGTTTTTATGTTAACAAAATGGGCGTAGGTGAAAGCCAGGTAAAAGAAAAATGAAGATAATGAAATAGATATATGAAAGCTATTATCATAATATGGTGTTATTTTTTATTTAGAAAACAATAAGTAAACATAAATATTTATTTTAACAATATCTCCGTTAAGCATTATAAATTCCCTGCAGATTATTTGAATCAGTTGTAAACCGTATATTCAAAAATAAGTTTATGTTTCGTGTTAAAGAGCAGACGCAACAAAATCTGACTAATCCAAACTAGTGTACGCAGCGGATCTTGGGACAATTATGTACCATATCGTGACGCGCCATATAGCTCCTGGGGCGAAAAGAGTTAACCATCAAAGCACTCAAGTTTCACTCCAGCTGCACCATCCGTACAGCTGTGCACTCAGTCGCACTTGACACTGAAAATAACGCAATAGTACAAGTTTTAAAGTTTGTATTCTTGTACCATCAACATCAAACATTCGCATAAATGAGACCAAACGAAGGTGATAGCATGCACGCGACAGAAATAACATTTTTTAAATGTCCCTGTTTATCACAAAAAATGGTGATCTGTGAAAAAAGCATTATATTACATATAGTACCATAGAAATATAAATATAAAGTAATATATAGAAATAAGCCTTTAGTCGTTAAGAAATAAATTATATAATCATAATACATATTTCATATTGAACAAAGAATCCCAACTAACATAATTACGGATGTATGTTACGTCGGTCGGTCTAACTCAAAATAGTAACTCGCGCCAGAAAAAAAAAGTGCGCAACGCACGATGTGCAACTTGCGCGGCGTCGGTGTTATATAAAACAAATACTTTGGTTTTATTTTTATTTTTTTTATTCTTTCACGAAATTAGTATTGCTCGACAAAGAAAAAGTGCGTAAAAATTGGTGTGCAATGAGCCCTCACCCGATGTACAAGTCATGAAAACTTGAAAGTTTTTGTTAAAACCACTTATTATCAGGAAACACTCTTTGAAAACAATCCACGGACTTTCACACGAAATGTTGTCATCAAAGAACTTTTAAATTGAATCTAAAATAACGTAATTCTCGCCGTGCGTACGTTAGTCACCGCTGAGGAATGCAACCGTGTTGAAAAATTGTATTTTTTCCATTATATATACTCTTCCGAAAATAGTTACAATCAACAAAGAAAAGCTTTCAAATGACGGTGTTCATGAACAGTTTGATTACACTGTATAATGGAAAGAAACCAAAAACACTCTAAGAATGTATTTCTATCTGCTCATCTGGGAACGGAAACAGCACACTATAATTAAAAACCAGTCAAATTTGACGGGTTATTGCTAGTATGTAAATAAATAATGGAACCTCACAAGTGAAAGCAAAATACTACTTTGTACCAACTGAAATTATGAAATTTACTTGTAAATATTAATAGGTATCTAGAGTTTATTCTAAACCCCCTAGCCACCTGTAGTTCGCTGGGGTCTATGTTATGACTAAGAAATAGAAGGACTATTGCACCGTCTGGTATGTCGCACAAGCCGACTAATAAGAGGCTATGCATGGAACTGGCAACCTCAACATTTAAAACACATTGTTACATAAACCACAGCTGCAAGAACATGTGACTGGTTGGTGAAGCTTTCTTGCAAGGTGATCACCTGTGCCGTTGTGGATCCATGCTCTGTTGGGGAGGATAAGCATGCTGATGAGACCTTAATAGAAACCCATTAGGCGTTCAATTCATTTCAATACCCATTAGCTCCCCGAGGAGCATAGGCCTTCAACTAACACATGCCGAGTCTTCCTGTCCTGTGCCATCCGCTCAAGTTCTTTCCATGTTTTCCTCATCATTTTCACCTCTGTTTCCAGTTCTCTTCATGTAGGGTGCGAACATTCCAGGTGCCAATCCTGGAGATTTTCCTAGACGAAAAAAGGAAGTCGGCAACCTTTCGGCATTCTCTGGATTGCTTCATGCGCCTCCTTTCCAGAGGGCCTTCTTCTGTCTTGGGCGGCTGAGTTGATTTATGTTCTGTATTTGACTTGTCCATGTTTGTTGAAGTTTTTTGATAAAACGTTTTTTTACGGGATGGGGTAACTAGCCCCATGCCCAACCCTCCTTAGCCGCTTTTTACGACATACATGGTAGGGTACAGTGTTACTATTCTTTTCTACCCTTTCGAGTCTCGGTAACAATCATTAGTGGTTGAAGAAGATATTTTTATCCAGTAATTTAAACGACAACTCGCAGCACATTATTGCTACTTCTACCTTTTCAGGTGTCGTGCCAAACAAACAAGGTGATCATGTCTTTATACAGCATAAGTTCTCTATTTCTATTTATTTCTTCTTTTATTAGTTTGATGTTTACTCTCTTCCTTGCTTCCATCTTTATTTCCATGCTATTTAGGCCTGTTCTATCCGTGCGTTTTTTTAATCATATTCTTATGACATGGCTAATACATGGGGATGGCTTCTGTGGTATGTTTATATAAAGTTTCAGCTGTACACTTTCGTTCAGATCATCATCGTTAATTATTTCTTACTAAACATGGTGTTCTTAAAATTGTTCTGAAGCAGCCGTACCTCAAGTGCCACTATATATCTTATATGTTTATTAGTTGTCATTGATTCACTTCCACATGTGAGAATTGGCTATATGTTACACTGATGAACTTTGGTAGAGATTTAATGCACATGAAACTTATTTTTCCATTTTCTAGAACTCTGATTTTGCTTGGACGGGGTATTTATTTTTGACTTTGGCTGTAAAATTTTCAGAATTTTGGTAAGAATTAAAAAAAAATGGTACAGCACATTTTTTATTTTTTTTAATTAATTTTTTTTTTTCTACCGGGAATTTTTATTATTATTTCCAATCTTTATTCGTATTCTGTTTGAATTTACACAACATGTTCATTTTACATATTTCAATAAAAAATTGGCAATGAAAATACAATGAGCAACTGCATAGAAAATCTTTCACTCCCTCGCACACACTTATTTACACTCTGAAGTTGTACATTGCACATTTTTTGTGATGATACTATTGATTGAAAAGAGTAGGAAAAAAAAGGATAACGAATTCATACATCCTTGTTCTTGAAATTTTAAAGCGCACTCTTTATTATAGTGATAATAGTAAAAACAATAGGATGAGGAAAAACAAAAACACCTGAACGGACTAAGAAGTTTCAGCGAAGGGACAATTTTGTGTTTTAAAAAATAACTCTGTCTTTCTTATGTGCGATTCCATTTTATTTTCACAGTTGTCCTCTCCTTGTTTAGAGCTGGATATACTATAAATAACTCGTCTTTGTTCGACCTTGATGATGAAGATCCAGAATATGACTACATGATGAGAGCGTTAGAGCGGATAGAACAGATGTCACAAGATGAAGACAAGATTGAAGCGTTAAAACCGATAAGTCAGATGCTGGAAAGAAGAGAAAAAAGACGACAGGAGCCTAAAACCCAGGGGCCACCACCACACGTACCCGGATCGTCAGCAGAAACCCTGTCTACCCCAGAGAAGCTACGCCAAGCACAGAAGACACCACCACACGATGCCGGTGACACAGATGCAATAGAGAGGTGCGTTAAGATCACGCAGATGTCGGGAGGTGAGGCTTCACTCAGGGCCTTACCAGATGACAAAGTGATCTGCATTCTCGAGTCAATAACTGGCAGGAGAGGCGTCTCTAAAGTACGGAGGCACGAAAAGGGAGTCGTGCTTTCGCTCAACAGCACTACAACAACCACTTCTTTCACTGATGACCGAACTGGAATTCTAGCCCAAAAGAAGTCCAGTTTTGCCCCAATCAAATACAAGTGAAGGTGGAAATGTACAAACCCACACCGCAGTTGGTTATCCGAGGGGTGGATACCAGATGTTCCGAAGCCGAGGTCCACAGACGCCTTCAAACTGAAAACGCAGACGTCAAAATCACACGGGTAGAAAGGCTAAAAACATGGGACAAGAAAAAACACCAACCTGATGATAGTGACGTTTGAAGGATCGACAAGACCCGAGAGACTGACGCTCGAAACCACAACAAAAAAAGACAGAGGCATATATATCCCTCCGGTGATGCAGTGCTCTAACTGCCCATAAAATAGGGGGGTGGGGGGGGGGGGGGGGGGGGGGGTTCACACCACCAAGAAAACGTACAGGAGAGATGCAGTTTGGCCGGTATTGTGCGGGTAGCCACCCATATCGCGAATGTACCAAAGCGAAGGAGGATAACAATTACAAGGCCATAAATCCAAACCGAACCTGTGGCAAACTGCCTCGGAAACCACGGGGCTAGGTACCGAGGCTGCCCGATGTTCCAGGAAACAAAGAGCATCTGGAAAGAGGCCGTGTCCAAAAACATACATTTCAAAGAGGCAAAAAACAGAGTGGCTGCGGATGTTGCAGAAAAAAACAAAGCACGATCGACAGAAGTACAGTTACACAAACTAACCGCTGAAAGTCAAAGATATGAAAATGAAACTACAGGTCGTAAACAGAAACAAGCAGGCCCCCGAAGACGACAAAGACAACGGTGATGATGTAATAGAACTACAGAACGTCAGAGAAATGATGAAAGACATGCAAAGCCTTCAGCAGCAGATAGAAGCAGATGTAAAGAGGCTGACAGAACTGACGGAAAAAAACTCAAAAATTCTCAAAGAAAATTGAAGCAGAGCGAAGAGCCATCGAGAGGAAATGACAGCAAACACAATAGCGACCAAAACAAACGAGCAAACAACCGAAGAAGTCATCGAAGAAACACTCGAAAAACTTCTACCAGCAATAATAGAAAAAGCACTACTACAGATACAGGAGAAGAGGAAGCCACCAGACCCAGAAACAAGGAGAGCAAAAACACAAAAATCCAAAGAAGCCAGATAGGGAGGCAGGATATGAACACGCCACTACACCATAAACAGACAAGCAGCGAAGAGGAATCCAGACAGCCAGCTAGTGGTCCTTTTCAGGACCAGTCCTTTTCAGGACTAACATTCGACTAGCACCGAAGAACCTAACGCACAATATACCCCAATTATAACCAACTTTCAGGTTGAACAGGGTATAACAGCAACATAGTAGACGAAAACAACAACAACAACAACAGAATGCATTCAGTCAGATTTGATTTCACGGCCGATCGGGAACCGCTTCCTAATTGGCCTTTTGTTTGTCGGTCTGATGCATTTTACAGTTGTCGTGACTTTGACATGTGATTGTCGATTGTTTTGAAAGAAGTGTAGTTGTTAATTTCGACAGCACTCGAGTGGTTCTTCCGATACTCACATTAAAAGGCAAATTTTTTTTAATTATTGCCCATTCAAAAATCGAAAAAAATATTTTTTTTTTCCAATTATACAAACCCATGTGCAATTAGCAAAATGAAATACAAGGAGAGTACATTGCATAATACCTATAAATACTCAAACTTACATTTTCATTGGCGCACATACACGCAAATACTACTGTATATATTCGTTCACAATACACATTTATACTTGCACCCATATGTTATTAGGCCTACTTATTCAATTTCTCAAGATGACTAGAGCAAATTTAAATTTGGCCTCCTTAATGTTAAAGAATAGGATTTTCCTTGAATTTACAAACATCTTCATTTTACATATTTCAATAAAGAAGTTTCAATGAAAATACAATGAGCAACTGCTTAGAAAAACCCTTTTTTTCAACTCCCCACCCTATACCCCTCCTTCCACTCCCTCGCACAAATAATTTACACATTCTATTTACACATTCTTTCTCTTGCACTAATGAAGTTGTAAACATTGCACGCATTTTAATATGTTGCATGGATTACTAATGATTTGAAAAAGAAGAGTGGGAAAAAACGGAATAAAGAAAATCATTCATCCTCGTTTTCTTGAAATCTTTTAAAAAAAAAGAGGCTAATACGTCTTTTTTTTTTAATAGTTGATAATAGTAAAAAAAAAAAGAAAAAAAAAAAAAGGGAAATGGGTAGAAGAGCAAAAAAAATAAACAACCCATGAATGGACTAAACAGTATTTTTCAGTGAAAGGACCACAATGAAAACGACTTAAATTAAAAAAAAAAAACAGAGCAAAAAAAAAAAACAAAAAACAGAAAACCTCCCCAATAACACACAACCTAACTTCCCGCTAAACGAAGAAGTTGACAGTGTGAAGGGTTTAATCAATGGAAGACCATTTTTTTTTTTTTTCGGCGCATTTTTTTTTTTTTGTTTTATTTTTTACTTTTTGTTTTTTATCCCGGATTTAGTTTTATAAAAAGTTAAAAAACTGTAAAACTGTCTCTCTTATTGTCCTATTTTTATTTCGCCTAATTCCATTTTTAATTTTCCATTTTAATTAAATTTTCTCCCAGTAAGATAGTTGCACTCTTCTTGCTTTTGCAAACTGGGCCGGGGAGGTGGAAAAACCCAACTGTACCTTACTCTACTACACCCAAACTCACTTACTGCGTTTCTCTTGTCCTTCTGTCACGAGGAGGCAAACCACAACCAAGAATAATAATTCGTGCGCGCGTATCGTGTTCGTGGGTGATTTTCGTTTCGTGGGCGGATTAAACCCGCGTGGCGGCGGGCCGTGGAAAGCCAGTATTATAAAATCTGATATCCAAAATCCTTTTTTTAATCTGATTATCCAATCCTCCCGACATTTCTGGACATCAGTAAAATCAAGGGAAATTTGGAACTCTTGACAATGTAAGAAGAGAACGTAAAATTTTAAAATGTAAAATTTCCGTAACGGTGGTTTCCCACGTGAGCTGCTTGGCTGGGTCAGGGGCCTTCCTGAGCCCTTATGCTTAAGCACGTTATACAACTTGCTTTAAGACCCAAGCGCATACCCAAACGTCCCAGCTTTGCGACAGCTTCACAGAGATGAAAGAATTTAGGAAAGCAATTTTTATTTCCCATCTCCTTTTCCCCCCCTCCGAAAATAATAGGAAGCAATTTATCTCCCCATTTCCTTTTTTCCCTCCAATTTTCGACAACACCCCCTCCCCTATTTTTTCCTTTCTCCTTTTTCTTAGGAAGCAGTTTTTTCCTTCTCCCCCCTAAACAATTTTTCAATTTATTTTTCTCCACTTGTTTCCATCTTAGTTCCTTATTGTTCCCCCCTTCCACTTTTTCCTCCTCTATTTCCCCCCATCTATAATTTTCCCTTCCCATGTGTAAAATTCATTTTTATTTATTAAATTTAATAATAGTTAAAAATAAAAGTATCTTAACTATATTCCTTAAATTGTATAACCCCAATATCAACCATTCCCGGTTTTAGCTAAATTTTTATAACCCATATAATTACGGTAACATTCCAAACCCAACGAGATATTAGTATATAATAATGTGGTTTTCCTTCCATGGAGGGTTCCATTAAAAAAAAGTTAATTTTTTTTTTTTTGTTATAAAAAATTTTCCTCGTGTGCTTTTCGCGTTACGGAAATAACGTATTTAACACTTATAGACGTATTTGATTTCCGGATTTTTACGTTTGTTTTTTCGGGCTTACCTGGTAATCTTTTTTTCACGGCAACATGCTTAAATCTTTTTTGTGGTGAACAATAAATCAACCTTTAAAATGCCAGCGATTTTTCCACTTCACAAGGAGGTGCCATCCGATCACCAAATCAGCAAAACAAGACACCATCGAGAAATCACCGGAACCCACAATGACCATTTGTCAGTAGATCTTTCTATGATAGAGTCATTACGCAAATATTGGTTGTATTTTTTTTTTATGATTTTTTAATTTGTATTTTTTTTGTTATTATTGTATTTATAAAGTGCCTATTTTTTTATATGTTTAGATTTTTTAATTCTTTACTTTTTTTTTTTTTTTATGATGTTTTGTTTTAGAATCTTGTGCCCTTGTATTTGATATTTATTACTATTAATTTATGGATTTTAATTTTAGGCATTTCTTATTATTGAGTTTTATAAGATTGTAGAATTTAATTAACATATTTTTTTTAAAATTTATACTTTTAATTTATATTTTTTATTATTTCTAATTTTTTTTTTGCTTTTTTTTTTTTATTTTTAAGCTTCGACTCTTTATTTTTTTTTTTCTTTTTTCTTTTTTTTTCCGAAAGTGTTTTACATTTATTTTTTTATAAATTTTTTATTACATATATTTAAAACGGCACGTAACTAAAAAAAAGCCTGCCCTGCTGCTAAAGGCGCAGCCTCATGTAAGCACTGTTGTTGCCGACAGTTAAGAGCCTCCTTACCTGGTGCCCCTCTGATGGGAGGGGGAAAAAGGCCCCCCCGGGGGTCCCCACTTTATAAGCCGGGCACCATGCGACATTTAGATTCAAAGGGCCCTCAACTTGTAAATGGGACTTACAAAGCTGAAAGTCCAACGCACTAGGGATTTGTTTGGCGGGGGGGCTTCGCAATGCCCAAAAAGGGAAAGATACTATTTAACTTAACATACTTCAAAATTACTCCTGGGGGGTACACAGAAACTGGCCATCCAATATACATCGGGCCAAGTTAACTACCGGAGGGCACCAAGATACTTGGGGGGGGGGTACAAGGGTAGTCATAGAAGGGGGATAGGGGGCGGCTTCAATACTAGGAGGGGGCGGGCTGAAAAACTTGGGGGGAGGCGCCTGGGATTGGGGGTACTGATACCAAGCCAAAAAATGCCTTGGATGAGGGGTTATCGTGGAGCTCAAGAAGTTAATGGAGGGGGACAGTTGAGCGAGGCGCAGTGCCCTTACCAGACCGTGCCGCGGGGGGAACAAGAACCATGAAGGCCCAAGGCCAGGGGTTACCTCCGCTGCCACCCGTAGCCGGTTATGAAGGCTAAGAGGTTGTATGAATCTTCATTACATCGTACGAAGCGCTCAACTTCGCACATGGTGTAGTGAGAAACGAATTCTGATCCAGCGGTTAGGGGGTGCCTAGACGCGAAGTAACCGGCACCCGCGGGCTTGCGAAATCTATAAAACAAGAATGTTTCTTTGGGGTCATCCCTTGGGTAAACAAAAAGAATATTAGGGGACCAGGGGTGAAATGGATGGACAAAATAACAGCGTGATAAAATAACACCCACTCGCGGTGTGATCTGCGTACAACGCCAATGGCACCGAATTCAGGACACTGTAATGGCCAGGTTGGGTATGGACAAGTTAGCAACTACCAAAAAACAAACTTTGCGAAGAATACTGCCGAGCGAGTGAATTAAACCATACGATAGGAGGAGGCCTTCTTGATTGAGCAATCATGAACACAAAGAGCGCCAGAAGCGTGCGGAAATGCAGGGTGAAGCCGTCCGCAAGAATGCATTTGGCTGAATGGGGTGCCAGTTGCCCCGCAAAGCGAACGAATGGGCGGTGCGCAAAGGATAGCAAAGCGAACCAATATGCATAGAATAATATGAGCGAAGCGATGTGGCACATTATGTGTTTCGTCGTTCCGTTCGTGTAAATTGTCCAGTCCATGTAGTAGGTTGTTTCCCCCGGTATAGCAGTTTGTGTTTGTTTTACATGTGTGATGATAATTTACAAAGTTAAATGAAACACATTAACTCATTGAAAGAAAGGGACCCTCCCTCGGCAACGTACCCCATGTACCACTACAGAATACAACGCGTTGGAAAGCAAGTAGAGATACAATGTACTAACCCAATCTCAAACGCTATTGCTCCCATTCATAGACCATACCCCTCGAGATAGCAGGAGATGAGCAAAAGTAGCTTTCCACTTGGTTGATATAGATCTGAAATTTGTGGGATCAAGCGGGAGCATGGACTTATAATGAAACGAGATAAACCTATATGGTACTACCACCACCTATCTAGCTAAACCGACCTCTGTCGTACAGAAGTTCCGACAGTCGTCATATCACATAAAAACTTGACATAAATATTCTAAGCAACTCCGGGCCACGCAAAATTGTACTAGGGCGACAGAGTAATACTCACACATTCAAGGAGAGAATTAATAACAATGGCTTTATAGCAGATAACAAGGATCCCTAGCTGCCAACTCGCACCTGAAATTATTTTGTTACAGTTTTCAAAGAGATATTTTGAAATTAAGAGAAAAATAAAAAATTTTTTCTCCACAACACCAAAAAAAAACATCAAGGGAAAAACAAACTATACAAAATAGTCAACGAAATTCTGGTAAAAAATGCTACGCAGGATGATAAGCCCCTTTATGATCTTAGATCTCTACTAAGGTTTATAGCCCCACAAGGAGACCCCGTTTTTAAGGAGACCAGAAGAAGGCCCAAAGAGTTTTAATTGATACGAAAGGTATATGTAGGCTCAGATTTTATTATTTTTTCTACTTTATTCTCGTAAATTTAAGCACAGAGTTGAACAATCTGATTATAGAGCCTAATAAAGTAAAGAAACTCTAGCAAAATAGTAAAACAAATTCTGCAGGTATTAAACACAAAAGAAGATAGGACAGTAAAATGGATGTACAATATTTTACAGCTGTAAAATATCATCTGATCTGCGGTACACTCAATTACCATTCAGCCATGGCCCATGGTTACCAACAGTTATACTCCAACAACTTGCTCGATGCTGTCTGGGAAACATAATAATTCTAGGACCTTTTCACAAAGAACCCCGTAAAAATGCAGTCATCGACCAAGATAAATTCCTCCCAGTGTATTATTTTCCAAAAAAGACCCCGTACTAAACTCTCAGGGAACGAAATTTCCTTTGGGTGTATTTCTAAGTTTTTTTTTCGAATGTCTGATGTTAAGTTCACATAAAATTATATGTCCCAGGCACAGAAAAGTTAATTAGTAGAGCAAACAAATGTCCCCCCCATTTAGCTTATGGTTTCTAGAATTTTAAGGAATGTCAGATTCCGGTGTCTACTTTCAGGAAGTATACATAAATAATTGGTCACCACAGTACTAGGTTCAAAACTCTGTCCCCCGGAATGTTCATCTGATTCTTTGCTTGCCACAACCCGGGCTGAAATTGTACTGAAGAGTTTTATTCTGGAAGAATTAATTCTCTGGCGCGAAGGCACCTCTTACTTTCCATTTAACTGTTTACAGTTTTCAGGTAATGAAAAAGTGAATTTTTTTTTTTTTTCCTTCCAAAAATAATGTTCACGTACTAGAACCGCTGGTAAAGTTGGGGGTACGCCCACCGTTATTTCACTTTAATATAAAAGAAAGAAAAGGGAAATCAAATAATTTAACATATAAATATACTTCTAATAAAGCCTTACAGCTTTACTCATTATTTTTTAAATAGCAAGTTACGCTTAAAATGAATTAACATCATGAAGGTTAAACAAACAACCGTTTTTTCAATGATGTATCTAATAAGTTTATATTGAAAATTAAATCTCTAACGTTGATTTTTTAGAAAGTAAAATTAGCTACTAAATAAGCTAAAGATAGAAACAGACAAAGGATGAACTATCTCCCCCGCCCCGATCTCTCCCCCTTCTCATAACAGCTACGTTTAACTTAGAGGCGTGTCGTAACTGTCACCAGGGCGATTACGCACCTTCGTTGACACAAAATTTCAAAGGTAGACAACTTTGTCTGAAAGGAAGGCAGCAGTTTTCACACTACAAGCTGACCATGGCCCGTGGAGCATGAGTGTCATATGCGAAAAACCAGACCCTCTGTCTGCCTGCCCGTTCTGGCGGAGTGAATTTTCACACTACGGCCCAGAACTCGGCCGAACAAAACACTGTCCCCGTGGGAACAGCAGACAGCTGTCGGCTCTCCCGGTCTGACGGAATGCATTATAACGCTTCTCGTCTGACTGACATCCACGTAATACCATCTAGTGCGATACTCAGTTTTGAGAAACAAAACCGGTAAAGTTTAAAAATACTGAAGAAAATATTTTTCGCAACCGAGTGATGCGAAAAATACGGGAAAAACAAGTATGGAAAGATAATAAAATAACAGGATGCGCGTGAGAGAATAGGAAGAAGATCTAGGCAATTTAATGACCATAACCTATGTGACACCATTTCTGGAGCACAGGCTGGACGCGCCTCCTACTCGCTAATAGCAAGTATTTTAACGGGCCCGTGCGGCATCATGCCCAATGGTATATCGTCGATATACAGTTTTGAAGACCCACACCGGTGGTATGCCACCTTGACGCCTGTGGCGCAAGCCGCCCAGTACAACTCCCTACATGGGAAACGTTTGGAGTGGCAGACTCCAAAGCTATCCGTTATAGTGGAGCATCTAGAAAAAGAACGGGTGAAAGCCACCCTCCACTGGATGCCTCTAACATTGAAAAAGAAGGCGGCAAGAAAGATAGCTGTGGCTGTCTCAGGAGACGCCGAGGCAGAAACATTCCAGTTAAAAAATGCTATGGACAAGTGGGTCCTGCTTTGCAAACCCAAAGATCCCCTCCCCTACTACGTGGATTTAGAAATCAAAGGGCAGGTGGTACAGCACATGGTTCCATCCGATATTCATCGGGACAGCTGGAGACAACAAAGAAAAACGAGGCGGTCCATTTGTGATAGGAAGGACGAGTGCCGAAAATCTGGTTTAGAAAATTTGCATAACAGAAAGTAACAGACTATTTAATTTAACTAAAATGGAGGTAATCCAGGACTTATGAATTTGTAAGCAAAGGGCGATAATCCACAGTAGAGATCAACGAAGTACGTGTGGCAGCAATTCGTTTTCACAAATTTTCATAAGGTAGTTGAACAGGCTATTGAAGTTAACTTACGGGTAGAACAATACATGACTTACAGATTTATTTCTCAAAGGGCGACTTTTCATTAACAGTAGTGTTTTTATGTACCTTGAGGGATAAAGTACTCAAGTTTGGAGTTTGGTTTTCTGGTAAAGTGAAGGAAGTTAACCTTGCACGGGATTTGGTAGGAGTGAGTGAACTGTTCGTGAGAAAGTCTGATCTAGAAACTTCGTAAATAATTGTAATAGTAAATCGGGGTTCTAGGTTTAGGCAGTGCAGATCTAGACGCGTTAAGCGTAGGTTGAGAAATATGGGTTTTCTCCCAAGTGTATAAGACAGTATTTATTTTATAGGTGACGGGCACAGTCGTGACTTACCATCGCGTGAGAAGGCCACCAGTCTGGCTTGCTTCTGTATTCACAGAAAGACTTAACTACTCACGTAAACGCTTGACCGCCTACATGTCACATTCATACATGTCAGTTTGTTTCATGAGTATTTCTGAGGACCAGAGACAGTATTCCCAACTCAAGATTTATGAAGTATATTCAAGATGACAAGACGACCAGGTATGTCAAGTCTAGACAACCGGATACACTGTTTAGAATAATGAGAAGAACAATAGGCAGCAGCTAGCCATGAGAAGTGTGAAACAATAGACATTTGTAGAGATAGTCATCCCCGGTAGTAGACCAGTCTCTCTAAAAGATACACCAAGTAATCATACTAAGACTCGAAAATTCAAGAAGATAGAAGTACCGCAGAGACAAAGTAGAACAGATATTAGTGTGATGAGGCCGTAAAGTCCCCCCCCCCCCCCCCCCTTCATTGTTCATGGCAGATTTATCACCCATATATTTTCGATGTGCGCGCAGCACTCTGGGATGTAAAAAGTCTTCAAGATTGATGAAAAGGCCATAATAAAGCCTAATAATTAATTTTCGTGCAAAGTCGTGTGCTATATTTGGTAGTCGTGTGATATATTTGATAATTGTGTGCCATATCTGTGTTTTCGTGCCTGATAAAGCAAATATCGCGAGTGTCATTTAAGTGGCTAAATTAATCCGCGCAGCGCGGACTAAGTTGAGTGTTTAGGCTTAGCGGTATATATAAAGAAATAGCGAGCCAGCAGCGACCTTTCCTAGTATCAGCCCAGACGAGAGAGCAAACGACGAGGTGACCGGTGTAGGTAGCAGATGGACCAGAGCACTTGAGCTGTAATTCTTAGCACATTTTGTAGAATTTAGCATTCGTGTTCTATAAGTCTGAAATTATATTCAGCACGAGTCTGTTTTAATGTTTAGTGAATTAGGTCTAAATAGATAGATAGATGTGAAAGTTTAAGAGCGATTATTTTATTTATCAGAAAGGCAAATATGGTACGAAGCAATTTCACGTGCATCAATAAAATATCAACCTGGTAGCAAAAAAATATCAAGATGGCAGCAGGGAGGCCACGTGGGTGATGACTTTAGTTCTAGTTGTTAAGTCAAGAGTAATTTTATCTTATTCTTTTTGATAGAGTAATTAAGCGTATGTCACGATTGTTGATTATTCTACTGTATATATTTATGGGTTACTTTGAAGTGAGAATAGCCATTTAGATTTCTGGGGAGATAAGAGCCACTCCTTGGTGCGTAGGCACGTTGAGACATGTGTTTCTCTGGTTGCTCCCGGCGGAGCATGGAAACACCAATGCAACTGGTGTCCATTACAGGCCCACAATAAGCATTTTGAGGCTATTGCTGTGGTTGTTTCGGTGACGGTAACGATGTGTTTCGTGTGATGAGTTCCCAATCTCATCAGGGGTCATATACGACACGCTTGTTACCAGGCGCACCAGTCGTCACTTACGACATGTTCAGAGGCCAGTGACGAATATTGAGATGGATCAGTTCGAGGTGGTGGTTTACTCTTATTATTGAGAGTATTTGGTGTACATGTAGTTGAAGAATATTATTTTATGTCCATGTTATTATTATTTAATTATGGTTATGTGTAGAATGGTTTGAGAGCACGTGGGCTCACTTGGAGATATATATTTCTCTTCTCCGCTCCTGAGGGAGCATGGGGCCACCAGTGTGGTTTGCATCTGCATGAAGTATTCATATGCTCGTGCAGTAGTGGTTTCAGTAGCAATCTGTGTTACATCTCATGCACAACACCTTACCAGTCGCATTGGACGACACGCATGAGTGTGTGCGTGTGTGATAGTTGAGGGTGTCAGGTGGCATGGAAGGACTGTTTGACAGGTGAGAGTATCGTTATTCAACAATGATTTTAACTAGCCCGTGCTTTGTTTGCGTTTCAGGATTATTAGGAACTGAGCATTAGCTGGGTGTTTTGTTTGTTTAGTGTTTGGTTTGTTTAATGTTTGCTTTTGTGTGCTTGTAGTCACTGACAGGGTTGTAGAAATAAATACAGCCCCTGCCTCAGAATCAAGAGTTTTATTGTTGTTCGGGTCGGTGCGAGTGTGAAAAGAGAGTGATCAAACATCACAACATCAATATCATCATCATCATCTCGCCCACCCTATCACATTATGAACAGCGAGTACTAGGACAAATGCTATGACAAAAAGCTTTAAATGACAACAGTGGTTTCTCAAGTCACAACCACCTTGACTACTAGAGACATAAGCAAATACAGAAACAGTGACAGTGAATAAAGACACTTGAAAATCCAGTGGACACCAGCTCATTGCAACATTCCAGGCAACGAAGAGGCAGGTGAACTCGCTAAAGAAGGGGAAACGCTGCAACAAAACGATATAGCGACAACATGAAAAGGCTAAAACTATACAAACCATATTCAAGTCTAAATGGGACAGAGAACAAACAGGTCACATAAAAGATGATGCGTATCACCAGCTATATAGGCGAGACCAGGTCGTCATTTTCTGCTTACGTAATGGTCACAGTAGGTTGAGGTACCATCTATACCACAAGTACTGGATTGGTGAAACTGATCTCAGCACCTGTGGCATCATCCCCATGACAGCCGAACATCTGCTGCAGTCCTGCTCAACATACAACAATGGAGTGGTATATAGCAACAACCCACCTTTCTTATGAAAAACTGTTTGGAGATGTCAGGAACCTTGAGCTGACTACCACCTTTATTTGTCATTAATGTAGATGCCCGAGGGCGAGGGAGGAAGAAGAAAATATAAAATTTTGACTTAGTAAGCTTCTAGCAGTTGGCATCTTCTGCACAAATGTGTCCATAGCAACACCTTCACACGGTGACCCTGTTCTCACAGAGTTTGCAATGGGGGCGACCGAGTGCCCGGGAGTATAACCGGGTCGGGAGTAGTTTGGGACCCCTAAAGGTGCAGACGCAATACCCACCGGCGAGTGGATCATGCTCTGGCCAGTACCAACCCATACTCTAAACATGGGTTAAATTCCGAGTAAATGAAGCTCGTAAACCTTGGATGGTAGTTCATCTAAGAGAAAGAAAACTCTTGATTTAAAACCACCTGCTGCCTTATAGGTAGGCTGGAAAAGTCAAGGGCTAAGGACAGCGAACGCGAAAAAACTGCTTGCTGAAATCGGATATGCCAGTCTGAAAGGCGAGGATATTGCAATCCAGCTGTAAACTTCGACACAACGTATTTTCCGCTCAAAACAAAGTCGCAAATATTGATCATAGAGGTGGCGTTCCCTCTGAGGAGTCCCATCACGCAGAGGGAAAGCCGGGACTCAAGCCTCGAAACATGAACTCCAAAACTGTCGGCTCCATGAGAGGATCATGGTGGAAGCGTGGCCTTCTCTAACCCAGTTGAGAGAGAAACTGTATGGTCATGACAGAAGCCTGAGACGGACGGCCAGCTTTATAAGAGAAATAGATGTGGTTATTTGAGAGCCATTTTGTAAAATATTTTTTTTAGTACATAAGCGGACCCCTCGGTTCCTGTCGCGGCCCACTGAGTGTCTGCAGACCCCAGTTTGAGAACCAGTGCATTAAGGCAGGGATTGGCAACCTTTTGAGATCTACTTTAGTAACGCAGAGCGCTCTAAAGATCTACCATATGTGTGTGTGTGTATATATATATAATTTTCAGCGGAAAAAGGAAAAAAAAGGGAGGCGTGTGATGATAACCCTTACAAAGAAAAACCGTGCTCCTATCTCACGTAGTTCATGAATACATTTTAGTAAGCCAACTCGAGAGTTTTCATTGCTAATGCGGAAAAAGTACCTTTTTCCCAGGGATACCACGATTTTAAATGTCGGCGGGAGAGGTCTAGTCCGAAATGTCTCTAATTTAAAAAGTATTTTCCCCTACAGTCACTTAAGATCTATCAGTTCACCCACTGGGATCTAGCGGTAGATCAGGATCGACAGGTTGCCAACCCCTGCTCTAAGGTATAAGAAGACGGATAGAAAATAGGTGTCCAGGAAGCTTATGGAAAATTTTAAAAAATCTGAGACAGGCAGGAGTGAGGAAACACAAGAGTCTTGTATTATACTAATTGTGACAGGTAGGAGTGAGGAAACATGAGAGAATATATGTAGTCTTGTATTATACTCATTGAGACAAGCAGGAGTTAGGAAACACAAAAGAATATTATAGTCTTGTTTCATACTCACTGAGACAGCGGGAAGCTACAAACGGAACGAATTTTTAACAATCGGACACGTAGTCACCTTAACCTACAAAACGGACAGAAGAAGCTGGTGCGAAAGGTTAAAAAAAAAATAATAACTTCTGCGACAGATAGAAAGGAGGTTTGGGAAGTGGTGTAGGTAATTATAGACGAGTCGCTGTGCACAACAGATACATCTTGAAGACGTAAACGAAGAATTAAATAGTGTTTAATTATTATGTTACTTGTATGTGTAATGTTCTAGACCATGTGTCACGGGCGTGCACCATTCTGAAAGCGATATGAACGCTTTCCATCTTCTGTATTCTTGGACCAAAACTTTACCTCTGGTGCCACGAGTTCTGGCTCAGCTATCGCGCAGGGCGAAAGTTCTTTCGTTATGAACGTCATTTGAAGCGCTGGCAAACCAACCATTCTCGGTGCAAAATTTAAGGCGTCCTAGCTGCCAGAGATTAACTCGCCGGAATTTTTGGCGTTAATGTTTCTTACTTTATTCCACCAGTGGTGTATTCTGTATACATATAAGATAAATACTGCAGCGGTTTGTTGATCTTTAAAGTTAAAATTTAAGTTGAACTAAAACAAAACCATGGAATAGTCGAAGTTGTCACACAAACACACACTCCTTGATCGATGTCGTGAAATATTCTAATCCACATATATAAATTATCAGGTAAATATAAAGCCTAACAAATAAATTCTAATAAAGAAAAGAGCAATGGTAAAATAACAGTGCTGTCACAAAGAATGTACTCGAAATCCCCCTTTGTTTTATGCTTCGTCTGCAAATTGGAACGTTTCCACGTTAAATATAAGCCACTGCATAAATACAAGCGTTTCCACAACACATTAAAACGGGTATTGCATTTCTGAGAAAAACATTGAGAGGTACACGGCGTAACTAAAGACAGATGGACTAAAGGATAGAGAGAAGGGAGAGGCATAAAGCCGAACGCATGCAAAATTAAACACGCGTCTCGCTATTAATGCCACCCCAACACGCGTCGCGCGATACACAATTACTACTATCACGCGTGTAAGGCCACATGCACTAACTTTTTCGGACGGACAGTGATAAAAACACTACCCTTCCCAGAGTTAGGTTTTTAAATCCTGAAAAACTCTTATTAGAAAAGATGACATTAGATGGGTTTACGTTTGAAAACATTACAGTACCCAGACAGCACATCTTCGAAACAGGAGGTAGAAGAAATTGCATATTTTGAACGCAGCCACTTAGCTCTTTTAAATTTGTATATTTGGGTTCCTTAGGGCTTGCTGACAAAGAATATGTAAAACGTTACGCAAATAGTCTAGGAATTAACAAGTTATAGCCAAAATAAAATGATGGTGCTGTCAGACAACACCCCAAAATCAGAATCGCTCAGTGGTAGATTTTTTAAACCTTACGTACGGAAATAGCCTACCATGTAAACTCCAAATTGATTGGAGCGCAACAAATATAAGACTAAACACGATTGGTCGGACTATAAATACTATCTTTGGTTGTTAGGGGAGACGTAGGAAGGTAAAATTTTTTTCAAACACTTGTCGAAACGTGGCTCCATTGGCCAGACTCGCTGATATAATCACTTAGGAGCGTTAGTTCGAGACCACTAGTTCAAATAAGCTTGATAAAGCAACAGTGCGTTGAAGCCAGCTCATATTTTTGCAAAATAAAAGCCTGGAACATAAGCAGATGGGAATTTGTGCCAGTATTTGTGCCAGAATTCATTGCTAGTCAACGTATCTGTGTTTATTCTATGAATTGTGGGACCGTGGTCTTGATGGTATTGAGCAGCACCTGGTCAGAGCTTTGCTGAATCCAGAGTCGGACAGCATACTTGTAACGTAGGGTTATTATTCATTTAATTTCCTACATCTTCTTCCTATTCGTTCACCCAAATTCTCTCTTTTATTATCTCTGTATTTTTTTTCCTGTGTATTTTTCATCCATTCGTTTTGCGAATATTATTTTCATATAATTCGCAAACTTTACCTGTTTTCCTTTCTCTTAAACTGAGAATCGCGCTAGGACGAGATTACGTAGATGTCAGGGCTGCAGGGCGTCAGAAGGCGTGATAAGTCGGTTCGCTGAACACAGGACGTAGCAAATCGTCTACATTCTCACCGAGCGCGCGAGCTTCTTCTCGGCATAAGTCCCGGTGAGGTGTGATACTTTACATCTGCACCGGTCAGTATCCAGACATTTGTCTGGAAAATCCCAAACTGACACGGCGCTCACTTGGGCCATGGTCAGCTGTAGTGTGAAAACTGCCCTGAAATGGAGTCAGGCTGTCTGGGATTTGAAACTGACACGCGTACATCGTGGTCAGTAGGTGACAGTTACGACACGCGTTAAGCGGACGTAAATGTTGGGAGTAGGGGAGATAATTTCGCTTGGCGAAATAAGTTTGGGCCCTTTGTCTGATTTTAAGATATTGGCCAAGTTTGAAACTTTAATTTCATTCTCGCTCATAGACTCCACAGTAGATAGGTCGCTCGAAAACAGAATAGCTGTTAGCGAAGATCTCAGTTTGTTTCGGCAATTTGTCGAACTTCTAGACTTCCAGAAATATTTTCAGCATTTTTATTCTTAAGTTGTGCGACTACCTGTAATTCTGTGGTTGAGGTAATTAATATGATAGATGTATAGATTTTGTGAGGGTTAAAGTGTTAAATCGCTTAATTCATTTTAATCTATTTCTTTAGCGCAGAAGAGAAATAAAGTGGTAGGCTATTATATTTTCTAGGGAAGCATTCAGTGGAAAGCAGAATAAAATTAAAATTTCTAGCTTATAACGGCAATTGTAGCTATTTATAAATTTAATTTAACTGCTAATACTCAGTCGAGTGTATTTTTCTAAACTAACGTATAAACTCTAGAATCCAGCCTCATGAATGGTGACGGAATACGCACGTGTTCTTAATTTATGAGGATTGCTGATTTTTAAATATAACTTACGTCACGGGAACTTTAAATGATAAGCAAAGCTCTCTGCTTGCAAGTTTAAATGTAAGTTTTAACCAGTACAGATTCTGTTTATTATATTATATGTGTTATTTTTCCTCCACACAGTGAAAGTTTTGGGGTGACCCTAACTTTACCAGCACCTAGTAGTAGTTTCCATACTTGTGAAGAAATAGACAGTCCTTATTTTGAACCACGTGGGTTTTCTCAAGTAACACTGATCTGACGGTGCAAGTTAGACAGAAATACTAATATCCCTATAACGGGTTTTCAAAGACTGTAATGATAAATACTGGACCTTGGAGCCAGCACTTAATTTCTTCTAGAAACTCTATATAATTTGCTGCCTGGTGGCGTGAATATTAACAATCATTTCCCGACTAGATTATATCTTGTGGACAAATCTGTGGTGTGACTAAAGTGAATCCTATACTGAGGGAAGGCACCGACCTGACATTCATCATTTTTTAGAAACCTACGCTATTGACACTGTGCTCTGCTAACTCCCGCGCCTGGAATAATTGTTAGGTGACTTAATCAGACATTTGAACAAATTTGCATACCCAAGTAGTCGTTCCCGGAGACTCCAAGTTAAATACGTCTTTTGGAACTGGGGACTTCTTGGCAGAAGACTGCATTTTTTTGAGTCTGTGTGAAAATCTAAAATCAATGTGTTCCAAGAGGCAGCAAGCAAAGTCGTGAGTACAAGTATGAGAAGCCATGGCGGAATAAATGAGTGTACGCTGGTTTGAGTGATATTTTTCACTATTTTATCTTTGACACCCTGTTGCTGTCCTAATTTTTTTTTCAATCTGCATAATTTGTTGCTAAGGCTAGAGTTCTTGTGTTTTTGTCTTAGGTTAAATCAGATTTTTTTTTCAAACTCTGTGCATATAATTACGAGATAAAACAAAGACAACTCTTAGACTCAAACTCTATGTATCTGTGACTCGGGCGCCATCATCTGTTCTCTTAACGGGGCTGGGCTAAACCTAGAGTTAACACTATAACGGGGCTATCATCCTTGCAACATTTCCTTGATTTTTTTATGACTATGTGTATATGTATTTTCCTTGATGTACTTTCTTTGATGTTGTGAGCCGATTTTTCCTGATATTAAAATCGCTCTTGAACTAAATAATCGTGTTTGGTCAGCTCGTTCTAGATAATATATATATCATTGTTATAGTTTTTCCCACGTCTGTGTGTTTACCTGTCGTCACGTGTATGTGCGTGCCTGTGAGTGATAGAAATATACGTAATATGTATATTGGTGTAGTCTGTCTGACGCTGTAACAACTGTTGTAGAAGATAGGTGAGAGAGAGAAGAATTCTTTTCGCTTTCAGAGACAGCCACTATATCAAATCTATCATCTCACGTGTGTGAAAATTCTATTACCTTTCACTAACTCTCACTGAGTCTATCACCTATTCAAACCTATTCAGAAGGGACCAAACCTAGTCTTAATTCTCCTATCGGAAATCTACGACAAATGGGGACTCGTTTCCGGTCTTTGAACTTAGAATAGGAAGACGAGTACGACAAACGTGGACTCGTCTATCTGGTTTTTGTACTTAAGATTCTGTATTCTGATATAGAGTAAGAGTGTGATGTCTTGTGACTGTGATGTGTATCTTTTAAAAAAATAATTACCCCCTAGACTAGCGATCTGTTTACGGGCGTGCTGACCACACAAACTAATAAGTTTTTTTCCACAGCATCTTTGAATAATATACATTTTGGTTACAGGTTGATTTGTCGGGATATATGTTAACTGCTGATTGTAATACTAAATGCTGGTAAAGTGGTGAGTGTATAACATTCACTGGGTACTGAGGCAGAACGGCGTTTGAACTAAGTTAAGGAGTGTGTTTCGGACTTTTTTGTCCAGATTAATTCTCTCCCTTACCCGATCTGACTTCAGGGGCGAACTTATAGTGGATTTTTAAAAATTAAGGGATTATTTTTCTCTTTAATTTTTGCAATATTCTTTTGCTTTTCCACTGTAGCAACTTATTTTTCAGTTGTAATCTTAACTACCATTTATTTGGCGTAGTCGTGTTTTGCATTGAGTGCTTTATTGCCGATAATAGCAGCGATAGTTAGATTTTATTTTGGAGGAGGTATCCCAGGGTTAAGGATATCATCTTTTGTATTTTTGGAAATTTTTTTCTCGTAAGTGGTAGGAACCAGTGTATCCTTTTTCCTATTTTCGTTCTCCACTAGTCTCAGTCACTGACATAATATGGCCGAGAGGGCAAAGCTTAGACAACTTCTCAGGGACGAAGCGAGAGAGGAGGGACTGGAAGGAGAGGAAGCGAAAGCTTTTGTCAGAGACGAACTGGAGAGATATGATGCGGAGAGGAAAGCAGCTGAAGCTTTACAGCAGAAGAAGATGGATGAAGAAATGGAAATTCGCAGGGCGAACGAACGAGAGAAGGAGAGACAGCATGAGGAAAGAGAGAAGGAGAGACAGCATGAGAAGGAGAGAGAAGAGAGACAGCATGAGTTAGCTCTTAAAACTCTGGAATTCCAAAGGCGTGGGGCTGCCTCTACCTCCAGCAATGGAGAGTCTTCTCCTCATTCTTCCTTAACTGACCCTGCTAACACTCAATCTCTTCAACTAAATGCTATGTCTTTCACTCTTGAATCTTTTCCTTGTCCAAATGAGAAGATTGACACATGGTTAGAAAAAATTTGAGAAAATTGCAACTCTGTACGGGTTAGAGAGGTCGCGTTGGAATATGAAACTTTCCCAGGCCCTAAAAGGTTCTGCTTATGATGTTTATTCTAAGCTGGAAAGTAGCCAACAAGACGACTACGATGTGTTGAAGAAAGCGTTACTGGAGCGCTTTGAAATGAACGCTCGCAAGTTTTTGCAACTGTTTCGCAACAGCCGGAAAGAGAATTCTGAAACTTTTCACCAGTTCTCATCGCGTCTTAAGGGATATCTAACAAAGTGCCTTGAGCTTTCGCAGCTCCCCTCTACCTATGAAGGTCTTGAGGAAAATGTTCTAACTGAACAAATAAAGAACACTTTGTCTGCTGATACCCGGAGATTTCTCGCTGAGCAGGGGGCAGAAAAACTTGAAGACATTTTGGAAAAGTCTGAGCGTTATCACAATGCGCTGGCTGAACTACCGGCCACAAAGCGGAAACCGACAGAGGAGCATTTTCGAAAACATAACCTAGAGCAATCTTCTCAGGCTTCTAACCAAAACAACCACAGAGAAACTGGACCTCAAAACCCCCCTCCTGAAAAATCCAAGTTCTACAAGAACAAGTACCCCAACCACCCCAAACAGTCTGATCAACCCGACCGCCCTACATGGCAGCGTAGCCAGAAAGGACAAGGTGGCAAAGGGAGAACCCCCGAGCACGGGACATATGATCAGACCGAGCACACCGAGCCTAAACGCATCGGATGCTTATTGACAGTCTCGCAAGGCGGAATTATTGACAGTGATTCCCAACCTGTTGGGGATAGACCCTCAACGCGAGGTATTGTTATTTTGAACGGTTCTCAAACTTCTTGCTTATTTGACACGGGGCTTTCTTACGATTGCATTGTTGCCAGAAACCTGGTTAAACCCGGTCAAGAGACAGGAGAGACCGTCAAACTTTGTGGAGTTCGTAAGAGTGATGCACCTACAGCGCTTCCCATCGCATTGGTGGAGATACACTCTGACTTTGTCAGAGGTGTGATCAAAGCGGCTGTTATGGATGATCCCATCTACCCAGTCATACTTGGCGGGAGATACGTGTGTATTGGGAAACCGGAAGAGCCGATTGTGGCAGCAGTAACTACAAGAGGGCAAACCAAGAAGGAACGGGAGCCTGCGCCAAATTTGTTACCTATGGAACTTAAAGAAGCGCAATACAAGGACCCTACTTTGGCACCCTGCTTTAGGAAACTGCCCATGGCTAAGGAACCCAAACAGCACGGGGACATTTTTTCTGAGGATGGCGTGCTTTATCGGAGAACGGGCAAGCCTGACCAAGGTTACAACCAGCTCCTAGTACCGAAACAGTACAGAAGCCAAATCCTAGAAAGGGGCACTCTCTTCCCTTTAGCGGACATATGGGACAGAACGCCACAAACCAACGTATAACCACTCATTATTGGTGGCCAGGAGTGAATACTGATATTATCAGATATGTCAAATCCTGTGCCCAGTGCCAACGTGTACCACCCAAGCAACGGCCCCCCCCAGTCCACATGGGTGAAATGCCAATAATGGGAACACCATTCGAACGGGGTGTGATCGACATTTTAGGGCCTTTCGAAAGGACTAAAAGAAGGAACAGGTTTATCCTGACCTTAGTCGATACATGCACTTTATGGGCAGAAGCTATCCCGCTAACATGCGCAGATGCCAAGCATGTCGCAGAAGCCCTCGTGCAGATTTTCACTCGGTTGGGATTCCCTCAGCAAGTGTTGACGGATAATGGATCTCCATACCGAAACCTGTTGATGGATGAGATCGTTAAGATCTTGAGGACCCAGCACATCCACACTAAGCCATATACTCCGGCCGGAAATGGGCTCGTGGAACGTGCTAATGGAAACCTCACCATGATGCTAAGTAAGCTGGCACAAGTGAAACCTGAAGATTGGGATCTCTGTATTCCTGCAGCATTATTTGGCTACAGAGAATCTCCTCATACTTCCACAGGATTTCCGCCAGCTACACTCTTATTTGGCAGACCCATTAAGGGCCCGCTTGAAGCCTTACTTCAGTCTCTGACAGACGAGAAGGCGGATGAGACAGTCGTCTCAGCAAGTAAATATGTGTCGGTTTTAAAGGAAAGGTTGAAACTAGGGTGGGACCTAGCAACGACTAACTTTAAGCGAGCTCGCACAAAGCACGCTAACCGATACAGGAAAGTCGCGGAAGAGAGAGAACTGGAAGCAGGAGAGAAAGTTTTGGTGTTACTCCCTACTGAGAACAACCAACTGAAGATCGGATGGCAAGGGCCGTTTACCGTCCTGAAAAAGATTTCTAAGGCTAACTACCAGATCTCTATTGAAGGAAAGGAGAAGGTTTTCCATTTAAATCTCTTAAAGAGATACTTGGAAAAACCAGTGCCAACCTCCGACCATCTCCTGACGATCGCCAAAACTGACGAAGATGATGATAGTGGCAGGGATATTCCACCGCTATCACAGGAAATCTTTCAAAAATGTCAGAAGCGGCGACGCTCTTTCAAGCGCGCATGGGAGACATTCCGGGGGGGAAACTTTGAGGAGTGGACTTGAGTAGGAATTGGACAGAGATGGAGGGGAAAGATGAGAGGGAAGAAGGACAGACACCCCGAAGCTACGGTTATAGGAAATTAAACTCCATAACGTAGACATGGAGTGCTTCCATATCTTAAAGGGGGGAGGCTCTGTCACGTAGGGTTTTATATTCATTTAATTTCCTACATCTTCTTCCTATTCTTTCACCCCAAATTCTCTCTTTTATTATCTCTGTATTTTTTTTTCCCTGTATATTTTTCATCCATTCGTTTTGCGAATATTATTTTCATATAATTCGCAAACTTTACCTGTTTTCCTTTCTCTTAAACTGAGAATCGCGCTAGGACGATATTACGTAGATGTCAGGGCTGCAGGGCGTCAGAAGGCGTGATAAGTCGGTTCGCTGAACACAGGACGTAGCAAATCGTCTACATTCTCACCGAGCGCGCGAGCTTTTCTTCTCGGCATTAGTCCCGGTGAGTGTGTGATACTTTACATCTGCACCGGTCAGTATCCAGACATTTTTGTCTGGAAAATCCCAAACTGACACGGCGCTCACTTGGGCCATGGTCAGCTGTAGTGTGAAAACTGCCCTGAAATGGAGTCAGGCTGTCTGGGATTTGAAACTGACACGCGTACATCGTGGTCAGTAGGTGACAGTTACGACACGCGTTAAGCGGACGTAAATGTTGGGAGTAGGGGGGAGGATTTCGCTTGGCGAAATAAGTTTGGGCCCTTTGTCTGATTTTAAGATATTGGCCAAGTTTGAAACTTTAATTTCATTCTCGCTCATAGACTCCACAGTAGATAGGTCGCTCGAAAAAAACAGAATAGCTGTTAGCGAAGATCTCAGTTTGTTTCGGCAATTTGTCGAACTTCTAGACTTCCAGAAATATTTTCAGCATTTTTATTCTTAAGTTGTGCGACTACCTGTAATTCTGTGGTTGAGGTAATTAATATGATAGATATATATAGATTTTGTGAGTGTTAAAGTGTTAAATCGCTTAATTCATTTTAATCTATTTCTTTAGCGCAGAAGAGAAATAAAGTGGTAGGCTATTATATATTTTCTAGGGAAGCATTCAGTGGAAAGCAGAATAAAATTAAAATTTCTAGCTTATAACGGCAATTGTAGCTATTTATAAATTTAATTTAACTGCTAATACTCAGTCGAGTGTATTTTTCTAAACTAACGTATAAACTCTAGAATCCAGCCTCATGAATGGTGACGGAATACGCACGTGTTCTTAATTTATGAGGATTGCTGATTTTTTAAATATAACTTACGTCACGGGAAGTTTAAATGATAAGCAAAGCTCTCTGCTTGCAAGTTTAAATGTAAGTTTTAACCAGTACAGATTCTGTTTATTATATTATATGTGTTATTTTTCCTCCACACAGTGAAAGTTTTGGGGTGACCCTAACTTTACCAGCACCTAGTAGTAGTTTCCATACTTGTGAAGAAATAGACAGTCCTTATTTTGAACCACGTGGGTTTTCTCAAGTAACACTGATCTGACGGTGCAAGTTAGACAGAAATACTAATATCCCTATAACGGGTTTTCAAAGACTGTAATGATAAATACTGGACCTTGGAGCCAGCACTTAATTTCTTCTAGAAACTCTCTATAATTTGCTGCCTGGTGGCGTGAATATTAACAATCATTTCCCGACTAGATTATATCTTGTGGACAAATCTGTGGTGTGACTAAAGTGAATCCTATACTGAGGGAAGGCACCGACCTGACATTCATCATTTTTTAGAAACCTACGCTATTGACACTGTGCTCTGCTAACTCCCGCGCCTGGAATAATTGTTAGGTGACTTAATCAGACATTTGAACAAATTTGCATACCCAAGTAGTCGTTCCCGGAGACTCCAAGTTAAATACGTCTTTTGGAACTGGGGACTTCTTGGCAGAAGACTGCACTTTTTGAGTCTGTGTGAAAATCTAAAATCAATGTGTTCCAAGAGGCAGCAAGCAAAGTCGTGAGTACAAGTATGAGAAGCCATGGCGGAATGAATGAGTGTACGCTGGTTTGAGTGATATTTTTCACTATTTTATCTTTGACACCCTGTTGCTGTCCTAATTTTTTTTCAATCTGCATAATTTGTTGCTAAGGCTAGAGTTCTTGTGTTTTGTCTTAGGTTAAATCAGATTTTTTTTTCAAACTCTGTGCATATAATTACGAGATAAAACAAAGAAAAACTCTTAGACTCAAACCCTATGTATCTGTGACTCGGGCGCCATCATCTGTTCTCTTAACGGGGCCGGGCTAAACCTAGAGTTAATACTATAACGGGGCTATCATCCTTGCAACATTTCCTTGATTTTTTATGACTATGTGTATATGTATTTTCCTTGATGTACTTTCTTTGATGTTGTGAGCCGATTTTTCCTGATAATAAAATCGCTCTTGAACTTAATAATCGTGTTTGGTCAGCTCGTTCTAAATAATATATATATCATTGTTATAGTTTTCCCACGTCTGTGTGTTTACCTGTCGTCACGTGTATGTGCGTGCCTGTGAGTGATAGAAATATACGTAATATGTATATTGGTGTAGTCTGTCTGACGCTGTAACAACTGTTGTAGAAGATAGGTGAGAGAGAGAAGAATTCTTTTCGCTTTCAGAGACAGCCACTATATCAAATCTATCATCTCACGTGTGTGAAAATTCTATTACCTTTCACTAACTCTCACTGAGTCTATCACCTATTCAAACCTATTCAGAAGGGACCAAACCTAGTCTTAATTCTCCTATCGGAATTCTACGACAATACTCCTTGGTCCATTTAGCTATCAGTGAGGTGTCTCCAGAGCCCAGGGGAGAAATCGAGCAGAGGAGTCTTTTCCTGCCGCCATCACGCAAGATAAGCTGATGTGGCCAGCTGAGCTCAAAATTATGTACCCCCATCTTAAAATAACATTGTAAAAATAACATTAAGAGGGGAATTAAATTGTTTTAATATCAGGAACTGAGAACATCTCCAATACTAGTTCCAATAAAGACAAACTATTGAAGTCATGATGACAAATACCAACAGAGCTTGAACAAAACAAAACCAGTATTACCTCATATTACTACTACACAACTAACACACATAGGATACTTTTTAATAATATATGTCACTACAATATTCATATTGATAAATTCTGTACATATAACTTGTAATTAAAATTGATTGTGATTCCTGGTTCCCTTTGTATTTGAATCAGGACACATATTCATTCATGACAGCAATGAATACATATTGTTATTTGAAAAGTTATCAGTGACTCCTTTAAGATATCCTTGTAGAGTGTTTTATGTATGTGAGTGTCACAGTGTTGTCAAGTGTAGTGGAATAAATTAAATTGTTTATCTGTCTGTTGTTGTTTTGACTTACACTTCATCATACACATACCCTAGACATATAACGTAGTCATCACACTATTCCAGAATAATTCTGACTGAGGTATACATATGTGGCAGCAAGTAAGGTTATATATAATACACTACTCTTATTAGATATATATATACCTTCACAGCTGATCTCAGTCAGTACACTAAGTCCCCTATAAATATTTATAACATCCCACTTCACCACATATATTGGGGTCTCGCTCCAGGGATTTTGAATCTTTCCCTATTAAAAATATTGGGGGTAATTCACTTCAGGGAATATAAGAATTAAAAGGTATCCTGGGGTGGAATTAAATAAGGTTGAGCTCACGGTGCCTGTGTTGTCCATTAGATATATTTAGAGATTGAATTGTTGGTTAGACATTGTATAAATTTACCTGATAGACAATGGCGGACCTGGCCAAATTTCGATCTGCTGCTGTTCAGACTGCGAAAGAGTTAGGATTAGATGGGCAAGTTATGGTTGCCTATGTCACTACGGAATGTGACAAATTTATTGAACGCGAAGAAAGAAGGTTTGAAGCCGAAAGAAAGTTAGAGGCTGAAAGGGAAATTAAGAAGTTACAATTTGAGGCAGAGGCTGAGACTATGAGGTTGCAAAAGATTTGAGGGCCGAGAAAGAAGATTGGCTGCAGAAAGGGAAGAGAAGAAAAAGATTGCTGCAGAATGAGAAGAGAAGAAATTAGCTGCAGTAGGGGAAGAGTCGAATTGAGCTGCAGAAAGGGAAGAGAAGAAATTAGCTGCAGAAAGGGAAGCAGAAGATAAAAGATTACAAAGGGAACATGAGTTACGACTAAGGGAGTTTGAGTTTCAGGGCCATGCTCCTGAAAATGGTGCCAGTCCCTTTGCCTCTGACGCCACTGCTAGCCAAGGAGCCTCAACCTCAGCTATGAATTTTCATTTAGATCATTTTGTTGAGAAAGACGATGATATAGAGAGCTACCTAAATAGGTATGAACTATTAGCTACCACGTATGGGTTAGAGAGAGAAAGGTGGAGCTTAAAGTTATCTCAAGGACTTCGTGGGGCAGCTTATGAAGTTTTTGCAAAAATGAGCAGAGGTGATCAGGAAAATTATGACATGCTAAAGCAGGCTCTTTTTGTTAAGATATGAAAAGAATGCAGAATTTTATAGGAAAAAATTTAGGAATGCTAAACTACTGTCAGGTGAAACCTATCACCAGTTCTCTGCACGAATAGAGACATACTTGGAGAAATGGACTTCTCTGGGGAAAACCCAAGATCTTAAGGAAATGGTCCTTATAGAGCAATTAAGAGAGTCCATGGCTCCAGACCTGAGAAAGTTTCTCATGGAACAAGGTGCAGAGAGGCTGGGTGAGTTGCTAAATGTTGCTGAAAGGTATCAAGCAGCTCAAGCAGAGGTAACAGGTAATAAAAAAGAAACAAGTGGATAACTTTAGGGCACCACAGAACTTTAATAAATTTGATCCTAGAGATCAAAACAAAAGTAAGCACCAGTTTGATAGGCCACGGTATGAAAATAAAAAAAAATTCCCACAATTCGATGAAAGGAAATATGATGAAAGAAAATCTTTCAACCAAGGAAAAAGGTGGTGTAAAAAATTGTCAGATGGACAATCATGACACTGACCGTTGCAGAAGGAAACCTGTGTATATGGCAACCCTTCAGGTCAGGTCGACCTCAAGACAGGAGGAGGATATTATGTTGGATACCACTCCAGAAGAGATGAGGAAGGCACAGGCTGGGGATAAAACACTCAAGCCTTGTTTCAGAAAATTGTCAACTTTTCATACAACTCCAGGCAAGGGAGATTTTTACATGAAAAACAAGTTGATGTATAGGAAGACTGGAGCTAGATCCAAAGGTCAGGGACAGCTGGTACTTCCTAAAAGATATAGGGCAGACTTAATAAGGAGCCTACATGTGAAACCAGATGGGGACCATGAGAAGATAGGTACCATCATTCAAAAGGTGGCTCACAATTATTATTGGCCCAAAGCAAGATGGGACATTGAGAATTTTGTAGAAAGGTGTAGCATAGCACATGAGGGAACACCCACAAGTGGGAACATTGATCAGGACCTGGACACGCCACGGGGCAAAATTAGGCCTGATAATAAAAAGAAAAATAGATTTGATAAAGTGGACCAAATGGAATGGGAAGCCCCTTTTCACGGACAAGCTTCACTTAACTGTTTTACAATGGCCACTATGCGGAGAGTGCAAAAAGATGTCATACCCCAGGATAAGCCGACAATCCCTCAATCGGACTTAAACAAACTGGAGGAAGAGGATGTAGAGAGGAAATCTCTCATCAAGAATTTTAAGTGGGGAGACAGCCCCAAAAGAAAAATTGGTAGCGGTCGTTTTGTGCATGATAATTCTGGGAGGAAAAATCATCACTATAAAGCTTCGAGTGGAAGAGACCATACCGGTGCATGGACAAATAGGTCCACACAATTAAAGGTCCATATGTAGCTTTGTTAAGAACGTGGACTGATGAAAAGGCAGAGGAAAACATTACATCTTCATACCAATATGTGAATGAGCTGACCACTCGGTTAAAAACTGGCTGGAAACTTGCCAATGAAAATTTGAAACAAGCCAGGAAGAAACATGCTGCCTATTATAACAGGAAGGCGAAAGACAGAAATTTGGCTGTGGGAGAGAAAGTACTGCTTCTTTTGCCTGGGAGTCAGAATAAGTTACAAATTGGATGGCAGGGTCCATATACTGTTCTAGAGAAGGTGTCTAGAACAAATTATAAGATAGATAAGAAGGGGAAAGAAAAAATCTATCATGTGAATCTCCTGAAGAAATATTTGGAAAGAGAACATCAGGAAGAGACACACTTGTTGACCTTGTCCATCGCCATGGAGATGAAAAAGGAACCACTTTCATCATTTGAATATCCATTACACCCCTGTGAGACAGCAGCACAGGTGAAAATCAGTACACATTTTAACGAAAACTCAGAAAGAGAGAGTGCAACAGGTTCTAAATAATCATGCAGAGGTGTTAACAGACCGACCAGGGCATACAAACCTATTGGAATATGATATGAAACTAATAGACTCCACACCTGTCTGTATGAAACCATATTCGATTCCGTTTGCTAAGGAAAAAGCTTTGAAGGAAGAGATAGACTATCTATTGAAGGAAGGAATTATTTCGCACAGTGAGTCTTCGTATAGTTCCGGTGTTGTACTCTTAAGGAAGCCCTCTGGAGAACATAGACTCTGTATAAGATTACAGGAGACTGAATGCTATTACAGAAGGACAGGTGGATCCATTGCCGGATACAAATCAGCTGTTTGCCAGACTAAATAAAGCTAAATATTTCTCAAAAGTGGATCTGAGTAAAGGATACTATCAGATTCCAGTAAAGCCTGAGGTTAGACCATACCTAGCTTTTAGTACCTCAGAAGGACACTATGAGTTTAATAGATTGGCATTTGGATTGAAGAATGCGCCTAGTGTCTTCTCTAGAATGATGAGAAAATTATTGGATCCTCTGAATAATCCCTGTATAACAAATTTTATGGATGATATCGTTATAGCAACAGAAACATTTGAGGAACACATTGACTCTCTGAACATGCTGTTTGATCGACTTAGGGAGGCAAATTTAACAGCCCGACCAACCAAATGTTGCGTTGGATGTAAAGAATTGGAATTTTTGGGACACACAGTTTATCAGGAAACATGACCCCTGACCCAAAGAATTTAGAGAAACTACAGAAAGCCCCGAGACCACAAACCAAGAAGGACGTGAGATCCTTTGTCTCATTATGTGGTTTCTACCAGAAGTATATCAAAAACTTTAATTCCATATGTGCACCGTTAACTGAATTGACACGTAAAGGACATCCAGATCGCATTACATGGACACCACAATGTGAAATGACTTACCAAGAATTGAAGGCAAAGCTCACAAGTAAACCCATTTTGAAATTACCTGACTTAAGTCAAGAATTCATAGTAAGGACGGATGCAAGTAATATTGGGTTAGGTGCAACTCTACTACAGAAATCAGATGCATTGGATGGGGAATTAAGCCCAGTGGCATATGCTAGCAGAAAATTGAATAAAGCTGAAATCAACTACCCCACTAGCGAAAAAGAATGTCTTGCAGTAATATGGGCAATAAAGAAATTCAATATTTATCTGTATAGGAAAGCCTTTAAGTTGCAAACAGACCACAAACCTTTATCGTTTCTAGCACAGGCTAGGCATGAGAACTCCAGGTTACTCCGATGGTCTTTACTTTTGGCTCCATATAATTTTAGCATTGAGTATATATCTGGAAAAACCAATTTGGGAGCGGATTTTTTTTAAGCCGCCATCCGTGTGATGAGAATCACCGTAAACCCCAGAAATAATAATAAATTTCTCTATGTGAATATAGAATAAAGGACTGACATATAATGTCTGTTTTAAGAGGGGAGGTGTCGTGGAATATTCTAATCCACATATATATAAATTATTAGGTAAATATGAAGCCTAACAAATAAAATTAATAAAGAAAAGAGCAATGGTAAATAACAGTGCTGTCACAAAGAAGGTACTCGAAATCCCCCTTGTTTTCTACTTCGTCGGCAAATTGTAACGCTTTCACGTTGATATTAAAGGCCTTCTGCAACATACCCGCGTTTCCCAAACACACAATAAAATGTGCTGCCTTTCTAAGAAAAACCTTGAAATATGCAAGTTGACCTAAATTTTAAATTCCATTCATGTCTTTTTCTACACTATGTTACCAAAACAAAAGACAGATGGACAAAAGGATAGCGAGAAGAGGAGAGGGGCAGAAAGCCGAACGCATGCAAAATTAAACACGAACGCTATTAATGCCACCCCCAACCCGCGTCGCGCGCGATACACAATTACTACTATCACGCGTGTTAGGCTACATGCACTAACTTTTTTTTTTCGGACGGACAGTGATAAATTCACTACCCTTCCCAGAGTTAGGTTTTAAAATCATGAAAAAAAACGCTTATTAGGAAAGATAACATTAGATGGGTTTACGTTTGAAAACAGTACAGTACCCAGACAGCACATCTTCGAAACAGGAGGTAGAAGGAATTGCATATTTTGAACGCAGCCACGTAGCTCTTTTAAATTTGGATATTTGGGTTCCTTAGGGCTTGCTGACAAAGAATATGTAAAACGTTACGCAAATAGTCCAGGAATTAATAAATTATAACCAAAATAAAATAGTGGGGATGCCTGACAACATGGAATCATTTCTGCTCATAAAATTTTTTTATAACGTGTTTGAAAAAAAACCTTACGTTACAGAAATAGCCTACCATGTAAACTCCAAATTGATTGGAGCGCAACAAATGAAAGACTAACCACGATTGGTCGGGCTATAAATACTATCTTGGTTGTTACGGGAGACGTGAAAAGGTAACATTTTTTCAAACACTTGTCGAAACGTGGCCTCATTGGCTAGACTCGCTGATATACTCACTTAGGAGCGTTAGTTCGAGACCACTAGTGCAAATAATCTTGATAAAGCAACAGTGCGTTGAAGCCAGCTCATATTTTTGCTAAATAAAAGCCTGGAACATAAGCAATGGGAATTTGTGTGCCAGTAATTGTGCCAGAATTCATTGACTGTATTTATTTCAATGAAATTGTGGAACCGTGGTCTTGATGGAAATGTGAAGCAGCACCTGGTCAGAGCTTTGCTGAATCCAGAGTCGGACAGCATACTCCTTGGTCTTTTTAGCTATCAGTGAGGTGTCTCCAGAGCCCAGGGGAGAATTCGAGCAGAGGAGTCCTTTCCTGCCGCCATCACGCAAGATAAGCTTGATTTTGGCCAGGCTGAGCTCAACATTATGTACCCCCATCAATCTTGAAAATGACTATTGTAAAAATAACACATTCAGAGGGGAAATTTAATTGTCCTTAATAATCAGGAACTGAGAACATCTCCAATACTAGTCCCCCCCAAAAGACAAACTATTGAAGTCATGATGACAAATACCAACAGAGCTTGAACAAAACAAAACCAGTATTACCTCATATTACCACTA
The DNA here is from genome assembly GCA_024509875.1 of Oreohelix idahoensis. Lineage (NCBI taxonomy): Eukaryota > Metazoa > Mollusca > Gastropoda > Stylommatophora > Oreohelicidae > Oreohelix > Oreohelix idahoensis. The sequence goes on from JAMPIV010013121.1 coordinate 161,499, forward strand.
CACAACTGACACACATAGGATATTTTAATAATATATGTCACTACAATATTCATATTGATAAAGTCTGTACATATACTTGTAATTAAAATTGATTGTGATTCCTGGTTCCTTTGTATTTGAATCAGGACACATATACCTTTATGACAACAATGAATACATATTGTTATTTGAAAAGTTATCAGTGACTCCTTAAGATATTCTCATAGAGTGTTATATGTATGTGAGTGTCACAGTGTTGTCAAGAGTAGTGGATTAAATTAAATTGTTTATCTGTCTGTTGTTGTGACTTACACTTCATCATACACATACCCTAGACACATAACGTAGTCATCACACTATACCAGAATAATTCTGACTGAGATATATAGATATGTGGTAGCAAGTAAGGTTATCTATAATACACTACTCTTAATAGATATAGATACCTTCACAGCTGATCTCAGTCAGTACACTAAGTCCCCTATAAATATTTATAACAACCCACTTCACCACAGGGAAAAATTTGGAGAATCGGCTTTAACGATTTTGTTGCGTTTACTGTGACTTGATAGTTATC